>JARQOC010000001.1:210611902-210652635 GCA_033576535.1 Allobates femoralis
AAGGACACACATGGGTATAAAAAGGATTCTCTTGGTATGTGCTAGTACACCGGAATCTCCACACTCCCCTGAAGAAACCTGCACTAGGCAGGTGAAACGTACGGTGGGCCTCTGTGTATTTCTTCCTTCTTCTTCACCTCCAATTGGGTCTGATCAACCTCTTTGATACTGGTACTTGTCCATCTAAAACACAAGGTAATGACTTCCATCTGCATTTCTCTATGATATAGAATACTTGAATTTACGCTGCTATATATTGCACTATGCACTTTGAGATTGCAGTTTGGATGTCATTCCTTTATTGAGATCTTCATGCACTGGTCACTTTACTGGACGACTGTCCATTATGAGAGTAGAACTGTTATAGTTTTATATCAATTGTTCTCTCTGAATATACCTACAGTGCATTTCTGTTCGGGGTCCTTGCATGGACACCCTGATTGTTCATCTACCATGTATTTTGATGCATAATGATGGCCTCGGCCGTAATTGTAGAAGGTGATAAATGTTTTTCTATGACACCTCTTTTTTATGCTAAATAAAGAAGCTGTAGTTTACTGCATGGTACTCCTTTTTTCCTTGGTTTACATATGTTGATGGAGTATGACTTGCCATTGCACTATCCTTAGGATATTCATCTATAGGGGTGGTAGCATATAAATAATGATTAGTGATGAGCGAGTACTAAAATGCTCGGGTGCTCGAAGCTCGGCCCGAACATCCGAGATAATCGTGTAATCGGCCCGAGTACCGAGCCCAATGTTATCCTATGGGAGACCCGAGTATTTTTATGAAATGACTGCCGGCAGCATGGAAAAACCATAAAAATGTCACAAAAGTCTCAGAAGAGTGCTCAAATGACATGGCAACACCATGGGGAAGACCCCTGGAAGCATTTCTCACTCAAAAGTCACAGCTGTGAACAATGTTGTCCGTGTTTCACGCCAATTTTACGGAGTCTCCAGAAAACCTTCCAAAATGACACCAAAATTAATATTTAGGGTAGAAATGTAAAGGGCACATACCCAATAGTGAGATACAGCTGTTGTATGTTACTTTTTGTGATTACATGAAAGATTTTACGTGAAAACATTATGCGGCACTCTGATGACCCTGAGAAGAGACGTACATGAAGCCCTGTCTTGAAATAATGTGCCCATTTTGAGGAACTGGGTCTATTGTAGTATTTTCCTTTGCCAGGGCAGTCCAAAATTGGGAGGCTCCACATTGTCCCTGGATAGAGACGTGCAGGAGGGCCTGTAAACATGAAGTGGGTGTATTGTAGTATAGCCCTTTGGCAGGGCAGCCAAAAATTGGGAGGTTCAACAATGACCCATGCATACAGACATGTAGTAGGGCCTGTAACCCTCAAGTGGGTGTATTGTAGTATAGGCCTTTGGCAGGGCAGCCAAAAATTGAGAGGTTCAACAATGACCCATGCATACAGACATGTAGGGCCTGTAACCCTCAAGTGGGTGTATTGTAGTATAGGCCTTTGGCAGGGCAGTCAAAAATTGGGAGGTTCAACAATGACCCATGCATACAGACATGTAGTAGGGCCTGTAACCCTCAAGTGGATGTATTGTAGTATAGCCCTTTGGCAGGGCAGCCAAAAATTTGGAGGCTCCACATTGTCCCTGGATAGAGACGTGCAGGAGGGCTTCAAAACATTTTTCCCATTGAAAAGGAGCGGGTATCCTGTCGTTGTAATGCCCATTCAAAAAGAATGGGCTTAAAAATTTACCACTGGGGGTATACCTGAAACAACAGCCTAACTATTGTAACGGTCATCATGGTGGCACATGAGGAGAAGGAGGAGCAGTCCAGCGATTAGCCAAGGAAGAGGAAGACGACGTGGTGGATGATCCAGTAGCTGACCCAACCTGGCAGGAGGATATGCAGAGCGAGGACAGCAGTGCACAGGGGTAGGGAGGCGTAGCATCCCAACAGGCAGTACGAAGCAGGGTCGGGTCCGCAGGCAGAAGGCAGGCAACCGTTCCCCGGAACAACAACACGACACAAGGTGCCTGTGCAAATGTTAGGTCTTCCCGAGTCTGGCAGTTTTTTAAGTTGGCTCCAGATGACTCTAAAAAGGCCATTTGCAACACCTGCCATGCCAGCAGCAGCAGGGGTACGAAAACTAGTAACCTGACCACTATTAGCATGATCAGGCACATGTCAGCCAAGCACCCGACTTTGTGGGAAGTACAACAGAGTCGAGGAGCGGTGCTTGCTGATGTCACTGCTACGTCTTCGCGTGTTGTGCGTGCGAGCCAATCCCCTGTACATGCTGGCCGCAAACAAGCCTCCGGCCCTGCACCTGAAGTTGCCCACGCACAAATAACACCACCATCAAGCACGTCCTTGTCCAAGCGCAGCGTTCAATTATCCATTCAGCAAACCTTTGAACGCAGGCGCAAATACGCTGCCAACGCCCCACATGCCACAGTCCTGAATTCTCACATTTCGCGACTCATAGCGCTAGAAATTTTGCCTTTCCGGCTGGTGGAGACGGAAGCATTCCACGACCTGATGGCAGCTGCTGTCCCACGTTACTCGGTCCCCAGCCGCCAATATTTCTCCAGTTGTGCCGTCCCCGCATTGCATAACCACGTGTCCAACAGCATCACACGTGCCCTGAACAACGCTGTTTCAGCCAAAGGCCACCTAACCACAGACACGTGGACAAGTGCTTGTGGGCAAGGCCGCTACATCTCCTTGACAAAACACTGGGTTAATATTGTGGAGGCTGGGACACAGTCTGAGCGAGGGACGGAACACGTCCTTCCCACACCAAGGATAGCAGGCCCTACCTCTGTCAGGGTTTCACCGACACTCTACAGCTCCGGAATGTCATGCTCTTCAGCCTCCTCCTCCTCCTCCTGCGCATCCTCATCCACTGTACCCTCCACACCAGTCCCAAGCTGGAAGCACTGCAGCACTGCCTCTGCGAAGCGGCAACAGGCTGTGCTGAAGCTAGTCTGCATAGGTGACAAACCCCACAATGCAGAAGAGGTGTGGACAGCTCTGAAACAGCAGGCATATCACTGGCTCACACCTCTGAACCTAAAGCCATGAAAGGTCATGTGTGACAATGGCCGGAACCTGGTGGCAGCTTTGAGGCGAGGCCAGCTGACGCATGTTCCATGCGTGGGCCATGTGCTCAACCTGGTGGTTCAGAGGTTTCTAAAGTCATACCCAGAGCTAAAACTAAAAGTTCGCCGTCTGTCTGCACATTTTCGCAAGTCACCTGCTGCTTCAGCCGGCCTTGCCAGCTTTCAGCGCCGTTTGCGTCTTCCGGCCCACAGACTGGTGTGTGATGTCCCCACGCGTTGGAATTCAACTCTGCACATGTTGGTCAGGATATGTGAGCAGAAGAGGGCAGTTGTTGACTACCTGCATCACCTAAGCCGTTGGGAAATGGGTCAAACTCCACACATAACACCTGAGGAGTGGAGATGGATGTCCGACCTATGTACCGTCCTCCAAAACTTTGAGGACTCCACCAAGATGGTGAGCGGCGATGACGCCATTATTAGCGTCACCATACCACTACTCTGCCTTCTAAAACGGTCTCTGCTGAACAACAAAGAGGATGCATTGCAGGCTGAGCACGATGACTTGGAGCAAGAAACAGTAGTGGGTGTGGGTGAAAACACACAGCCCAGCCTCATCTCATCACAACGTGCAGTGGAGGACTATGACGAGGAGGAGGAGGATGAAGACATGGAGCAACTCTCTGGCCAAATTGAGGATATGACATGCACACCAGTCATACCCTCGATTCAGCGTGGCTGGCCAGAGGACAGGGGAGATGAGGAGGAGGAGGAGGACAGCATGTTCAGTCATCGTGTTGGTCTGGATACTGAAGTGATGGCTGTTAAGAGTCTGGCGCACATGGCTGACTTTATAGTAAGCTGCCTGGCTCGTGACCCTCGCGTTCAGAACATCTTGGCCGACAATCAGTACTGGTTGGCAACACTTTTAGACCCACGCTACAAGGAGAACTTTATGTCTCTCATTCCTGAGGAGGAATGGTCAGCCAAAATGCAGCAGTTCCAGAAGGCCATAGTCACGGAAGTAGGCAAATCATTCCCCTCACAAAACGCTAGCGGCATAGGTCAGGAATCGGTGGACAACCAAGGCGTACGGCCAAGAGGGGCACAAGTCCAATCCGCCAGAGGTAGTGGAACAGTCTTTACGATGTGGGACAGATTTCTCAGCCCCTCACGTACCACAGCCCCTGAGGTGCGGGGTAGTGCCACAAGAAATGCTAAGTTTGGCCAGATGCTGAAGGAGTACCTTGCAGATCGAACAACTGTACTGCGAGATTCCTCTGTTCCTTACAATTATTGGGTCTCCAAGCTGGACACGTGGCATGAATTGGCTCTCTACGCCTTGGAAGTCCTGGCCTGCCCTGCCGCTAGTTTATTGTCATAGCGTGTTTTCAGTGCCGCAGGTGGAATCATTACTGATAAACGCACCCGCCTGTCAACTGAAAATGCTGACAGGCTGACTCTGATTAAGATGAACAAGGGTTGGATTGGGCCAGACTTCACCACACCACCAACAAATGACAACTGAATTTAAATTTTGTTATGGGAATTTGCCATGTACCTCCACTCACCTATGGGTACACACTTCTGGACTTCCGAGTGTCCAAGTGTGGGATCAGTAATGTCCGTGGACGTGTACTCGGCCTGGTGGTAGGAAGGAGGATCAGGTTGGGAAATGTGCGGTGCAGTATCACGGCTACTGACTCTTGACCGTTTGGAAGACAGGGTGTTGGTGGAGGTGCCAATCTGACTTGAAGCATTATCCGCAATCCAAGTAACAACCCGTTGACACAGGTGTTGGTTCAAGAGCGGTGTACTGGAGCGGGCCCCAATTTGGGACAGGACGTGTGAGCGAGTAGATGTGCCCCTTTGTTGTTGCGAAATTAGTGCTTGCACACGACCTCGGTCTCTGCCTGCACCACCATCACGTTCACTTCCTTGTTCCTTGCCAACGCCCTTGCGCATTTTGCTTGTATACAGCGACAACAGTCTGGTGACTGTAATGGTCACAGGAGATGAGGATTTTAGTCCCTAACCTGTATCAAGGTAGTAATTACACCAGTCTGGTGACTGTAATGGTCACAGGAGATGAGGATTTTAGGCCCTAACCTGTATCAAGGTAGTAATTACACCAGTCTGGTGACTGTAATGGTCACAAGAGATTAGGATTTTTTGTCCCTAACCTGTATCAAGGTAGTACGTACACCAGTCTGGTGACTGTAATGGTCACAGAAGATGAGGATTTTAGTCCCTAACCTGTATCAAGGTAGTACGTACACCAGTCTGGTGACTGTAATGGTCACAGGAGATTAGGATTTTAGGCCCTAACCTGTATCAAGGCAGTAATTACACCAGTCTGGTGACTGTAATGGTCACAGGAGATTAGGATTTTAGGCCCTAACCTGTATCAAGGTAGTAATTACACCAGTCTGGTGACTGTAATGGTCACAGGAGATTAGGATTTTAGTCCCTAACCTGTATCAAGGTAGTAAGTACACCAGTCTGGTGACTGTAATGGTCACAGGAGATGAGGATTTTAGTCCCTAAGTCCTAACCTGGATCAAGCTAGTAAGTACACCAGTCTGGTGACTGTAATGGTCACAGGAGATTAGGATTTTAGCCCTAACCTGTATCAAGGTAGTAATTACACCAGTCTGGTGACTATAATGGTCACAGGAGATTAGGATTTTAGGCCCCTAACCTGTATCAAGGTAGTAATTACACCAGTCTGGTGACTGTAATGGTCACAGGAGATTAGGATTTTAGTCCCTAACCTGTATCAAGGTAGTAAGTACACCAGTCTGGTGACTGTAATGGCCACAGGAGATAAGGATTTTAGTCCCTAACCTGTATCGGGGTAGTAAGTACACCAGTCTGGTGACTGTAATGGTCACAGGAGATGAGGATTTTAGTCCCTAACCTGTATCAAGGTAGTACGTACACCAGTCTGGTGACTGTAATGGTCACAGGAGATGAGGATTTTAGGCCCTAACTTGTATCAAGGTAGTAATTACACCAGTCTGGTGACTGTAATGGTCACAGGAATTTAGGATTTTAGTCCCTAACCTGTATCAAGGTAGTACGTACACCAGTCTGGTGACTGTAATGGTCACAGAAGATGAGGATTTTAGTCCCTAAGTACTAACCTGGCTCAAGCTAGTAAGTACACCAGTCTGGTGACTGTAATGGTCACAGGAGATTAGGATTTTTTGTCCCTAACTTGTATCAAGGTAGTACGTACACCAGTCTGGTGACTGTAATGGTCACAGGAGATTAGGATTTTAGGCCCTAACCTGTATCAAGGTAGTAATTACACCAGTCTGGTGACTGTGATGGTCACAGGAGATTAGACTTTTTTGTCCCTAACCTGTATCAAGGTAGTAATTACACCAGTCTGGTGACTGTAATGGTCACAGGAGATTAGGATTTTAGGCCCTAACCTGTATCAAGGTAGTAATTACACCAGTCTGGTGACTGTAATGGTCACAGGAGATTAGGATTTTTGTCCCTAACCTGTATCAAGGTAGTAATTACACCAGTCTGGTGACTGTAATGGTCACAGGAGATTAGGATTTTAGGCCCTAACCTGTATCAAGGTAGTAATTACACCAGTCTGGTGACTGTAATGGTCACAGGAGATTAGGATTTTTTGTCCCTAACTGGTATCAAGGTAGTAATTACACCAGTCTGGTGACTGTAATGGTCACAGAAGATGAGGATTTTAGTCCCTAAGTCCTAACCTGGATCAAGCTAGTAAGTACACCAGTCTGGTGACTGTAATGATCACAGGAGATTAGGATTTTTTGTCCCTAACCTGTATCAAGGTAGTACGTACACCAGTCTGTTGACTGTAATGGTCACAGGAGATAAGGATTTTAGTCCCTAACCTGTATCAAGGTAGTACGTACACCAGTCTGGTGACTGTAATGGTCACAGAAGATGAGGATTTTAGTCCCTACTAACCTGATCAAGGTAGTAAGTACACCAGTCTGGTGACTGTAATGGTCACAGGAGATTAGGATTTTTGTCCCTAACCTGTATCAAGGTAGTACGTACACCAGTCTGGTGACTGTAATGGTCACAGGAGATTAGGATTTTAGCCCTAACCTGTATCAAGGTAGTATTACACCAGTCTGGTGACTGTGATGGTCACAGGAGATTAGGACTTTTTGTCCCTAACCTGTATCAAGGTAGTAATTACACAGTCTGGTGACTGTAATGGTCACAGGAGATTAGGATTTTAGGCCTAACCTGTATCAAGGTAGTAATTACACCAGTCTGGTGACTGTAATGGTCACAGGAGATTAGGATTTTTTGTCCCTAACCTGTATCAAGGTAGTAATTACACCAGTCTGGTGACTGTAATGGTCACAGGAGATTAGGATTTTAGGTCCCTAACCTGTATCAAGGTAGTAAGTTACACCAGTCTGGTGACTGTAATGGTCACAGGAGATTAGGATTTTAGTCCCTAACTGTATCAAGGTAGTAAGTACACCAGTCTGGTGACTGTAATGGTCACAGGATGATGAGGATTTTAGTCCCTAACCTGTATCAAGGTAGTAAGTACACCAGTCTGGTGACTGTAATGGTCACAGGAGATTAGGACCTAAGTCCTAACCTGGATCAAGCTAGTAAGTACACCAGTCTTGTGACTGTAATGGTCACAGGAGATTAGGATTTTTTGTCCCTAACCTGTATCAAGGTAGTACGTACACCAGTCTGGTGACTGTAATGGTCACAGGAGATTAGGATTTTAGGCCCTAACCTGTATCAAGGTAGTAATTACACCAGTCTGGTGACTGTGATGTTCACAGGAGATTAGGCTTTTTTGTCCCTAACCTGTATCAAGGTAGTAATTACACCAGTCTGGTGACTGTAATGGTTACAGGAGAATCAGGATTTTAGGCCTTAACCTGTATCAAGGTAGTAATTACACCAGTCTGGTGACTGTAATGGTCACAGGGATTAGGATTTTTTGTCCCTAACCTGTATCAAGGTAGTAATTACACCAGTCTGGTGACTGTAATGGTCACAGGAGATTAGGATTTTTTTGTACCTAACCTGTATCAAGGTAGTACGTACACCAGTCTGGTGACTGTAATGGTCACAGGAGATTAGGATTTTAGGCCCTAACCTGTATCAAGGTAGTAATTACACCAGTCTGGTGACTGTAATGGTCACAGGAGATTAGGATTTTTTGCCCTAACTTGTATCAAGGTAGTAATTACACCAGTCTGGTGACTGTAATGGTCACAGGAGATTAGGATTTTAGTCCCTAACCTGTATCAAGGTAGTACATACACCAGTCTGGTGACTGTAATGGTCACAGAAGATGAGGATTTTAGTCCCTAAGTACCTTGGATCAAGTAGTAAGTACACCAGTCTGGTGACTGTAATGGTCACAGGAGATTAGGATTTTTTTGTCCCTAACTTGTATCAAGGTAGTAAGTACACCAGTCTGGTGACTGTAATGGTCACCGGAGATTAGGATTTTAGGCCCTAACCTGTATCAAGGTAGTAATTACACCAGTCTGGTGACTGTGATGGTCACAGGAGATTAGGCTTTTTTGTCCCTAACCTGTATCAAGGTAGTAATTACACCAGTCTGGTGACTGTAATGGTCACAGGAGATTAGGATTTTAGGCCCTAACCTGTATCAAGGTAGTAATTACACCAGTCTGGTGACTGTAATGGTCACAGGAGATTAGGATTTTAGGCCCTAACCTGTATCAAGGTAGTAATTACACCAGTCTGGTGACTGTAATGGTCACAGGAGATTAGGATTTTTTGTCCCTAACCTGTATCAAGGTAGTAATTACACCAGTCTGGTGACTGTAATGGTCACAGAAGATGAGGATTTTAGTCCCTAACCTGTATCAAGGTAGTACGTACAACCAGTCTGGTGACTGTAATGGTCACAGGAGATTGAGGATTTTAGTCCCTAACCTGGATCAAGCTAGTAATGTACACCAGTCTGGTGACTGTAATTGGTCACAGGAGATTAGGATTTTTTGTCCCTAACCTGTATCAAGGTAGTACGTACACCAGTCTGGTGACTGTAATGGTCACAGGAGATTAGGATTTTAGGCCCTAACCTGTATCAAGGTAGTAATTACACCAGTCTGGTGACTGTGATGGTCACAGGAGATTAGGCTTTTTTGTCCCTAACCTGTATCAAGGTAGTAATTACACCAGTGTGGTGACTGTAATGGTACAGGAGATCAGGATTTTTAGGCCCTTAACCTGTATCAAGGTAGTAATTACACCAGTCTGGTGACTGTAATGGTCACAAAGAGTTAGGATTTTTGTCCCTAACCTGTATCAAGGTAGTAATTACACCAGTCTGGTGACTGTAATGGTCACAGGAGATTAGGATTTTTTGTACCTAACCTGTATCAAGTAGTACGTATACCAGTCTGGTGACTGTAATGGTCACAGGAGATTAGGATTTTTAGGCCCTAACCTGTATCAAGGTAGTAATTACACCAGTCTGGTGACTGTAATGGTCACAGGAGATTAGGATTTTTGTCCCTAACCTGTATCAAGGTAGTAAGTACACCAGTCTGGTGACTGTATGGTCACAGGAGATGAGGATTTTAGTCCCTAACCTGTATCAAGGTAGTACTACACCAGTCTGGTGACTGTAATGGTCACAGGAGATGAGGATTTTAGGCCCTAACCTGTATCAAGGTAGTAATTACACCAGTCTGGTGACTGTAATGGTCACAGGAGATTAGGATTTTTAGTCCCTAACTGTATCAAGGTAGTACTTACACCAGTCTGGTGACTGTAATGGTCACAGGAGATTAGGATTTTAGTCCCTAACCTGTATCAAGGTAGTAATTAACCAGTCTGGTGACTGTAATGTTCACAGAGATAGGATTTTAGTCCTAAGTCCTAACCTGGATCAAGTAGTTGATTACACCAGTCTGGTGACTGTAATGGTCACAGGAGATTAGGATTTTTTGTCCCTAACCTGTATCAAGGTAGTAATTACACCAGTCTGGTGACTGTAATGGTCACAGGAGATTAGGATTTTTTGTACCTAACCTGTATCAAGGTAGTACGTACACCAGTCTGGTGACTGTAATGGTCACAGGAGATTAGGATTTTAGGCCCTAACCTGTATCAAGGTAGTAATTACACCAGTCTGGTGACTGTAATGGTCACAGGAGATTAGGATTTTTGTCCCTAACCTTATCAAGGTAGTAATTACACCAGTCTGGTGACTGTAATGGTCACAGGAGATTGAGGATTTAGTCCCTAACCTGTATCAAGG
The DNA here is from genome assembly GCA_033576535.1 of Allobates femoralis. Classification (NCBI taxonomy): domain Eukaryota; kingdom Metazoa; phylum Chordata; class Amphibia; order Anura; family Aromobatidae; genus Allobates; species Allobates femoralis. Next base: position 210,622,238 of record JARQOC010000001.1, read on the forward strand.
TAGTACGTACACCAGTCTGGTGACTGTAATGGTCACAGGAGATGAGGATTTTAGCCCTAACCTGTATCAAGGTTGTAATTACACCAGTCTGGTGACTGTAATGGTCACAGGAGATTAGGATTTTTAGTCCCTAACCTGTATCAAGGTAGTACGTACACCAGTCTGGTGACTGTAATGGTCACAGGAGATGAGGATTTTTAGTCCCTAACCTGTATCAAGGTAGTACGTACACCAGTCTGGTGACTGTAATGGTCACAGGAGATGAGGATTTTAGTCCCTAACCTGTATCAAGGTAGTATACACCAGTCTGGTGACTGTAATGGTCACAGGAGATTAGGATTTTTTGTCCCTAACCTGGATCAAGCTAGTAAGTACACCAGTCTGGTGACTGTAATGGTCACAGGAGATTAGGATTTTAGGCCCTAACCTGTATCAAGGTAGTAATTACATCAGTCTGGTGACTATAATGGTCACAGGAGATTAGGATTTTAGGCCCTAACCTGTATCAAGGTAGTAATTACACCAGTCTGGTGACTGTAATGGTCACAGGAGATTTAGGATTTTAGTCCCTAACCTGTATCAAGGTAGTAAGTACACCAGTCTGGTGACTGTAATGGCCACAGGAGATAAGGATTTTAGTCCTAACCTGTATCGGGTAGTAAGTACACCAGTCTGGTGACTGTAATGGTCACAGGAGATGAGGATTTTAGTCCCTAACCTGTATCAAGGTAGTACGTACACCAGTCTGGTGACTGTAATGGTCACAGGAGATGAGGATTTTAGGCCCTAACTTGTATCAAGGTAGTAATTACACCAGTCTGGTGACTGTAATGGTCACAGGAGATTAGGATTTTAGTCCTAACCTGTATCAAGGTAGTACGTACACCAGTCTGGTGACTGTAATGGTCACAGAAGATGAGGATTTTAGTCCCTAAGTACTAACTGGATCAAGCTAGTAATACACCAGTCTGGTGACTGTAATGGTCACAGGAGATTAGGATTTTTTGTCCCTAACTTGTATCAAGGTAGTAGTACACCAGTCTGGTGACTGTAATGGTCACGGAGATTAGGATTTTAGCCCTAACCTGTATCAAGGTAGTAATTACACCAGTCTGGTGACTGTGATGGTCACAGGAGATTAGGCTTTTTTGTCCCTAACCTGTATCAAGGTAGTAATTACACCAGTCTGGTGACTGTAATGGTCACAGGAGATTAGGATTTTGGGCCCTAACCTGTATCAAGGTAGTAATTACACCAGTCTGGTGACTGTAATGGTCACAGGAGATTAGGATTTTAGGCCCTAACCTGTATCAAGGTAGTAATTACACCAGTCTGGTGACTGTAATGGTCACAGGAGATTAGGATTTTTTGTCCCTAACCTGTATCAAGGTAGTAATTACACCAGTCTGGTGACTGTAATGGTCACAGAAGATGAGGATTTTAGTCCCTAACCTGTATCAAGGTAGTACGTACACCAGTCTGGTGACTGTAATGGTCACAGAAGATGAGGATTTTAGTCCCTAACCTGGATCAAGCTAGTAAGTACACCAGTCTGGTGACTGTAATGGTCACAGGAGATTAGGATTTTTTGTCCCTAACCTGTATCAAGGTAGTACGTACACCAGTCTGGTGACTGTAATGGTCACAGGAGATTAGGATTTTAGGCCCTAACCTGTATCAAGGTAGTAATTACACCAGTCTGGTGACTGTGATGGTCACAGGAGATTAGGCTTTTTTGTCCCTAACCTGTATCAAGGTAGTAATTACACCAGTTGGTGACTGTAATGGTTACAGGAGATCAGGATTTTAGCCTTAACCTGTATCAAGGTAGTAATTACACCAGTCTGGTGACTGTAATGGTCACAGGAGATTAGGATTTTTTGTCCCTAACCTGTATCAAGGTAGTAATTACACCAGTCTGGTGACTGTAATGGTCACAGGAGATTAGGATTTTTTGTACCTAACCTGTATCAAGGTAGTACGTAACCAGTCTGGTGACTGTAATGGTCACAGGAGATTAGGATTTTAGGCCCTAACCTGTATCAAGGTAGTAATTACACCAGTCTGGTGACTGTAATGGTCACAGGAGATTAGGATTTTTTGTCCCTAACCTGTATCAAGGTAGTAATTACACCAGTCTGGTGACTGTAATGGTCACAGGAGATGAGGATTTTAGTCCCTAACCTGTATCAAGGTAGTACGTACACCAGTCTGGTGACTGTAATGGTCACAGGAGATGAGGATTTTAGCCCTAACCTGTATCAAGGTAGTAATTACACCAGTCTGGTGACTGTAATGGTCACAGGAGATTAGGATTTTAGTCCCTAAGCTGTATCAAGGTAGTACGTACACCAGTCTGGTGACTGTAATGGTCACAGGAGATTAGGATTTTAGCCCTAACATGTATCAAGGTAGTAATTACACCAGTCTGGTGACTGTAATGTTCACAGAAGATGAGGATTTTGTCTAAGTCCTAACCTGGATCAAGTAGTAAGTACACCAGTCTGGTGACTGTAATGGTCACAGAGATTAGGATTTTTTGTCCCTAACCTGTATCAAGGTATACGTACACCAGTTGGTGACTGTAATGGTCACAGAGATGAGGATTTTAGTCCCTAACCTGTATCAAGGTAGTAGTACACCAGTCTGGTGACTGTAATGGTCACAGAAGATGAGGATTTTGTCCTAAGTCCTAACCTGGATCAAGCTAGTAGTACACCAGTCTGGTGACTGTAATGGTCACAGGAGATTAGGATTTTTGTCCCTAACCTGTATCAAGGTAGTACTACACCAGTCTGGTGACTGTAATGGTCACAGGAGATTAGGTTTTAGGCCCTAACCTGTATCAAGGTAGTAATTACACCAGTCTGGTGACTGTGATGGTACAGGAGATAGGCTTTTTGCCTAACCTGTATCAAGGTAGTAATTACACCAGTCTGGTGACTGTAATGGTCACAGGAGATTAGGATTTTTTGTCCCTAACCTGTATCAAGGTAGTAATTACACCAGTCTGGTGACTGTAATGGTCACAGGAGATTAGGATTTTTTGTCCTAACCTGTATCAAGGTAGTACGTACACCAGTCTGGTGACTGTAATGGTCACAGGAGATTAGGATTTTAGGCCCTAACCTGGATCAAGCTAGTAAGTACACCAGTCTGGTGACTGTAATGGTCACAGGAGATTAGGATTTTTTGTCCCTAACCTGTATCAAGGTAGTACGTACACCAGTCTGGTGACTGTAATGGTCACAGGAGATTAGGATTTTAGGCCCTAACCTGTATCAAGGTAGTAATTACACCAGTCTGGTGACTGTAATGGTCACAGGAGATTAGGATTTTTTGTCCTTAACCTGTATCAAGGTAGTAATTACACCAGTCTGGTGACTGTAATGGTCACAGGAGATTAGGATTTTAGGCCCTAACCTGTATCAAGGTAGTAATTACACCAGTCTGGTGACTGTAATGGTCACAGGAGATTAGGATTTTAGTCCCTAACCTGTATCAAGGTAGTACGTACACCAGTCTGGTGACTGCAATGGTCACAGGAGATGAGGATTTTAGTCCCTAACCTGTATCAAGGTAGTACGTACACCAGTCTGGTGACTGTAATGGTCACAGGAGATGAGGATTTTAGTCCCTAACCTGTATCAAGGTAGTACGTACACCAGTCTGGTGACTGTAATGGTCACAGGAGATGAGGATTTTAGTCCCTAAGTCCTAACCTGGATCAAGCTAGTAAGTACACCAGTCTGGTGACTGTAATGGTCACAGGAGGTTAGGATTTTTTGTCCCTAACCTGTATCAAGGTAGTAATTACACCAGTCTGGTGACTGTAATGGTCAATGGAGATTAGGATTTTAGGCCCTAACCTGAATCAAGGTAGTAATTACACCAGTCTGGTGACTGTAATGGTCACAGGAGATTAGGATTTTTTGTCCCTAACCTGTATCAAGGTAGTAATTACACCAGTCTGGTGACTGTAATGGTCACAGGAGATTAGGATTTTAGTCCCTAACCTGTATCAAGGTAGTACGTACACCAGTCTGGTGACTGTAATGGTCACAGGAGATGAGGATTTTAGTCCCTAACCTGTATCAAGGTAGTACGTACACCAGTCTGGTGACTGTAATGGTCACAGGAGATGAGGATTTTAGTCCTTAAGTCCTAACCTGGATCAAGCTAGTAAGTACAACAGTCTGGTGACTGTAATGGTCACAGAAAAGCTTGGACTCCGATCTGGATCACCCTGCCTATATCCTCCTAGATTAGTCCTGAGAAGGACTGTTGTGGTCAACTCAGCAGCAGTTTGCAGCCCTGCTCCGGATCTACCTATGAGGGCAGCAAATCTGTCCCTAAGCAGCAGCAGACACTCTCCCTACACTCACTGTCTGGATGCCTGTGTGCAGAGCACAGTACAGCCGGGTCTTATAAAGGCTCGGTCACGCTGTGCAGGCCGGCCAATCACTGCAATGCCACAACTAACAGGGCTGTGGCATTGCAGTGGTCTGCCAGCCAATCCTTTCCCCTGGACTGGCTCTCAAAAGAGCGCCAACATGCAGAGATGACGACCACGAGCACAGCACGAGTATCGCGAGTGATACTCGTGCGAGTACCGAGTAGTGGCGAGCATGCTCGCTCATCACTAATAATGATGTTAAAATTGGTTTTGTTAACCTTGTGTAGTTTCCTGGCAGTCTTCCTTAGTACCTCAAGTTGTAGGTTGTAGGTCACCACCAGAGGAACATGATGGTTCTCTTCTTTTTCTCTGTATTGGAGGATAAGAATCATATTTTTTTGAGAACTTGGCCATCTGATACATAAAAAGTTCATTCATATTGTCAGCTTGCCAAGCGGCCTATAGGAAATGCCTAAAATGGCCTCCTCTTCATTGTTCTATCCTTGTATTCTTACTCAAACAGTTTCCACAGAACTCCCTGTCTCTAGAGCTTTAATCTCTGTGTAGATATATGCTTCTCTAACATGCAATGCAACACCTCCTCCCCATTTACTAAGTCTGTCTCTTGCAGATAAATTGTTTTCTCCTAGCCTTGTATATCACTCATGGTACCGTTACAGGCCCCAATATCGCCTGGTGATATGAGGCGATATAACGTGCACTATCACGTTTTTCGTGTCCGCATCAGATCGCCGATGGCGGCATCACACGCCGCAATTGTGGCTGGAACCTAAGGTGATGTGTCGCTCCGGAACTCGCCTCACCTATATTGGAACCAATCTTGCCTAATTCCATCGCCGCTTCACACGCCGCAATCTCAAAGGCAATGTGGGTGTACATTTTCAGCGTGGCAAGGAGATAGGCGTGCCACAGTGGTGTATACCTCGCCCCATACACGCTCATTGGACAAAGCAACAGCGTTACGATTGGTCAGCCTGCTCTGGGAGTCTGGCTAATACATGACGCCATTGTCTATCGGAGTTTGCACTGAGTTCACTTACTGTTGTGTAGCAGAAGATGTGTCTGGTGCTGAACGGGCAGCTCTTCAAATATGGCGCGGTGTCAACTGACAGCCAATGGGAACACAGTAGCCACACCAATCATCTCAGACCGGGTGTGGACTTCAGCACGCTGATGCACGCCTACGGGAAATCATAGGCACCGCTCTTTCCATCCTTATCGCCCTGTCACACGCCACAACACGGAAATATCGCCTTAACGATTGCGGCTGATTACTGAGCACTGTTCAGGAATCAGGCGACGTCCGAGGTGTGATTTATCGCCGTGAAATTCCCAAATCAACACACCGCCACTGTGAGGCAATTTCTCTGGGGCGACATATCGCCTTTATGATTTGCAAGTGAGATTGTGGCGTGTGACGGTGCAGTCATGTCTATCATCCCATCAAGCTTTAGTGATTCCAATGACATCATATTTCTTTTCCCGCATTAGTATCTCCACTTCTCCTTGTTTATTGCCCTTGCTCTGTGCATTTGTATAGAAAGATTTTAGTTTGTGATTGGTTTATTTTTCTCTAATAGTCTCATTATTCAGATTTTTCTGTCTTTGTTCTTCCTTTCCAGTTCTAATAGCAGAGTGCTCAATAGTATTTGTCAGCTGTATGGCTTTCCCTGCCCTCCTGCTTCCCTTCGCACATTGTTCTAGTTTAGAGTTCTCCTGATGAGTGTAGCAAGGTGACATCCGAATATGTGTTTTCCAGGCTTGGTAAGCAAGTCTATCATATCTAGCAAGTAGACCATTGTAATGGTAATTCACTCCGCGATCTAGAAATCCAAATCCTTGCTAATTGCTCCCTCAGTGTAGCCTGATTTCACCTGTAAACTCTTGTTCCACCTCCCTTGTTCCATGGCCATCCACTGGGAGGATGGATGTGAGGACCACCTGCCTCCCCAGTTGTTTAATTTTCTTGCCTTCAATCTGACTGACCGATCACATCATGATCGCGCAGGGAAATGCTGAATGTCAGCACTTCCCTACATGATCTCTGCAGCAGCTGGGCTGTCAGCTGTGCCCGGCTTCTGCATGCATCCCCTGCCTATGCTTACTGCCCACTGCTCCTGTGCCCGCTCTCCTCCCTCCCGGTCTACTTTGTGCTCTCCCCACTGTGTCCGCATCCCTCCCCGGCTCATCCCCCTTGTTCCCCGCTGCGTCCGGCCCCCCTGCTCATCCCCCCTGTCACCTGCTGTGTCGGGATCCTCCCCCCGCTCATCCCTCTTGTCCCCCCTCTGTGTCCGCCCCCCCCGCTCATCCCCCCTGTCCCCTGCTGTGTCCGCACCCCCCCACTCATCCCCCCTGTCCCCTGTATGTGGATTGAGCTGCAGAAAGCGATCTGACAGCTCGGGCACAGTGATCCAGTGGATCAAGGCACCCAAGTTGTCAGATTGCATTCTGCAGCTTGCTCTCCATGCAGGGGAATCCCCCTGCATGGGGATTGAGCTGCAGAAAGCGATCTGACAGCTCGGGCACAGTGATCCAGTGTGTCAAGGCACCCAAGTTGTCAGATTGCATTCTGCAGCTTGCTCTCCATGCAGGGGAATCCCCCTGCATGGGGATTGAGCTGCAGAAAGCGATCTGACAGCTCGGGCACAGTGATCCAGTGGATCAAGGCACCCAAGTTGTCAGATTGCACTCTGCAGCTTGCTCTCCATGCAGGGGAATCCCCCTGCATGGGGATTGAGCTGCAGAAAGCGATCTGACAGCTCTGGCGCAGTGATCCACTGCACAGTGATCCAGGCTTTCAGACCACTGCGGCCGAGCTGTCAGATTGCTTTCTGCAGCTCAATCCCCATGCAGGGGGATCAGGCGCAGTGATCCACTGTGTGGATGCAGGGGGATCATGCTGCAGTGAACTAATCTGACAGTCCTGGCACAGTGATCCATTATGGGGCTGTCAGACCACTTCACTGCAACGTCGGGTCACCTGACCCAAGCCTCTGAGATCATGTGATCTCTGAGACTTGGGTTTGCACAGTGATTCTGCACTGTATGGCAATGATCTGCCATACAGTGCTTTATCACTATAACACCAGAGACTGCAAAAAGAGGACACTTGATTCCTTTGCTGCAGTCTCTGGATGTAGCAGAGGCGATTGAATGTCGTGGGACCTTCGTTGCGGACTACGTCGGAAACGATCGAGCGTCGTGGGACCTTCGTTGTGGACTACGTCAGATCTTTTTATAATAAAGATGGAGTCCGAAATTTGTTTGTGTTTTTTTTCTAATGAAAAGATTTTTCTCTGTCATTTTTTTTTCTTCTAGAATTAATTCTAGAAATAAAAAAAAAAATGGGATTGGCTGTATTTTTGGTTGCAGCCAGGTACGAGGCAGCTGGGGGTTGCTGGCAGTCTGTAGCTGCCAAGTTGTATCTGGCTGGACCAAAAATATGGCGGAGCCCACGTAATTTTTTTTTTTCTAGAATTAGTTCTAGAAATAGAAAAAAAAAGGCCTTCGCTGTATTTTTGGTAGCCAGCCAGGTACAACTTGGCAGCTAGAATCCTCAGCGTGGAGAGACCCAAATGTTGTGGGCCCCTACACTGCAAATTGTAACCCACAGCCACCCAAAAAAATAGCGCATTCATTAGAGGCGGCATTTTTTGGTGCTGTACCCCAACTCTTCCAGTTGCCCTTGTGCTGGTGGCACACGGGTTCTCCATATGCGACATGGTGTCCGTTAACAATTTCAATGGAAAATTAGCTCCAATTGTTAGCGGAAACCATGTTGCGTATGGACAGCCCCTCCCTGTGTACCTGAACATTAGAGCTCCCACACAAGTGACCCCATTTTGGAAACTAGACAACCCAAGGAACATATATAGATACATAGTGAGCACTTTGAACACACATGTGCTTCACAAATTATTAGTCCGTAAAAGGGAAAAAGAAGATTTTTGTGAAAAAAAGTAATTTTTCATTTTTACGGATCAATTTGTGAAGCACCTGGGGGTTCAAAGTGCTCACTATGCATCTAGATAGATTCCCTGGGTTGTCTTGTTTGCAAAATGGGGTCACTTGTGGGGGAGCTCCAATGTTAAGGCACACAGGGGCTCTTTATATGCGACATGTGGCCACTAATAATTCCAATTGTTAGCGGACACCATGTTGTGTATGGAGAGCCTCTGTGTGCCTAAACATTGGAGCTCCCCCACAAGTGACCCAATTTTGGAAACAAGACCCCCAGGAAACTTATCTAGATGCATAGTGAGCACTTGGATTCCCCAGGTGCTTTACAAATTGATCCGTTATAAGAAATAAATACTTTTTTTTCACAAATATTTTCTTTTTTCATTTTTACGGATCAATTTGTGAAGCACTTGGGGCTTCAAAGTGCTCACTATGCATCTAGATAAGTTCCCTGGGTGGTCTTGTTTCCAAAATGGGGTCACTTGTGGGGGAGCTCCAATGTTTAGGCACACAGGGGCTCTTTATATGCGACATGGTGTTTCGTTTGGAGAGCCCCTGTGTGCCTAAACATTGGAGCTCCCACAGAAGCGACCCCATTTTGGAAACTAGACCCCTCAGGGAACATATCTAGATGGGTGGTGAGCATTTTTAACCCCCAGGTGCTTCACAAATGAATCCGTGAAAATAAAAAAAGAAACAATTTGTGGAAAAAAAAGTACTTTTTCATATTTATGGATCAATTTGGGAAACATCTGGGGGTTCAAAGTGCTCACCACTCATCTAGATATGTTCCCTGGGGGGTCTAGTTTCCAAAATGGGGTCACTTGTGGGGGAGCTCCAATGCTTAGGCACACAGGGGCTCTCCAAACGCAACATGGTGTCGGCTAACAATTTGAAAAATCAGCTCAAATTGTTAGCGGACACCATGTCGCGTTTGGAGAGCCCCTGTGTACTTAAACATTGGAGGTCCCCCACAAGTGACCCCATTTTGGAAACTAGAGCGCCCATGGAACCTATCTAGATGGATAATGAGCATATTTAACCCCCAGGTGCTTCACAAATTCATCTGTAAAAATGAAAAAGTACTATTTTTTTCACATAAAGTTTCTTTTAGCCTAAATTTTTTCATTTTTACATAGGGAACAGGATAAAACGGATCCTAAAAAATATTGGGCAATTTCTCCTGAGTACACCGATATCTTATATGTGGTCATAATCCACTGTTTGGGCGCACGGCAGGGCTCAAAAGGGAAGGAGCGCCATTTGACTTTTTGAATGGAAAATTAGCTCCAAAAGTCAAATTGCGCTCCTTCCCTTCTGAGTCCTGCCGTGCGCCCAAACAGTGGTTTATGACCACATATGAGGTATCGGTGTACTCAGGAGAAATTGCCCAACAAATTGTAGGATCCATTTTATCCTGTTGCCCATGTGAAAATGAAAGAATTGAGGCTAAAATAAAATTTTTGTTGGAAAAATTAAAATGCCCATTTTTTCCTGTCATGTTGCTTTAGTTCCTGTGAAGCACCTGAAGGCTTAATATTCTTCCTAAATGTAGTTTTGAGTAGCTTGTGGGATGCAGTTTTTGGAATGGTGTCACGTTGGGTGTTTTCTGTCATGTACATCCCTCAACGGAACTTCAAATGTGATGTGGTCACTAAAAAAATGTTTCTTTTAAATTTTGCTAGAAAAATGAGAAATTGCTGTTAAACTTTGATCCCTTATTACTTCCTACCCAAAAAAAGTTTTTTTCCAAAACTGTGCTAATGTAAAGTAGACATGTGGGAAATGTGATTTATTAACTATTTTGTGTCACATAACTCTCTGGTTTAACAGAATAAAAATTAAAAATTTGAAAATTGCAACATTTTCAAAATGTTCGCCAAATTTTTGATTTTTTCACAAATAAACACAAAAATGATCGACCTAAATTTACTACCAACATGAAGCCCAATATGTCACGAAAAAACAATCTCAGAATCGCTAGGATCCGTTGAAGCGTTCCAGAGATATTACCTCATAAAGGGAGAGTGGTCAGAATTACGAAAAACGGTCTGGTCATTAAGCTGCAAAGTGACTCGGTCCTTAAGAGGATTAATTTTTCCCTCTGGTGTATGAAGGATATTGCTTTTTTTTTACGGGAAAGTATTATGAAATCATATAACAGTTTAGTTTTAAGAAGAAATTAAAGGTCAGTGAAAAGTATAAGGCTATGTTCACACGCTGAGTATTTGGTGCAGAATATTTTTGCATTTCCTGGCAGAAAACGCACCAAAAGTATGGTGCATTTTTTTAAAATGTTTTGGATTGTAATTTTCACAATGAAGTCAATGGGTTGAAAAGCTGAAAAGGTGGGCAAAAATGTCCCAATAATTGACACACTGGAGATTCTTATCTGCACCAAATCTGTAAGGAAAAAATAAGCAACATGTTTACACTTCAGAATTCTCATTGACTTTGTTAAGCATACAGATTTGTGACAAAACGTATAAAAAAACGCACTGTGTGCACATGGCTTTAAGATTCCTTTTCCCCACAAGTCGAACTCCATATAGCAGACTTCATGCTCTCTCCTACTAATGTCCATAAAAACCCCTCACTCACTCATTTGTAAATAATAAGGAGTTCACATAATATATTAATTTCCTGTAAAGATCTATTTTTAATGTAACATCCGTTCTCATGTTCCATAAAAAAAATGAATGGCCACAGTGTGTCTTTAGGGATGAGAGTAAAGAACAACTATTTCCCAGTGGCATAGCCTGTGCGGAGATCACCATATTATTCTGTCCTCATCCAAAAATGGTAAACTAATTCAGCAATCTCTGAAATTTCTACAATTAAAGTTCATAATGGAGGGGCCCTGCATGTTTTGTTAATACATATAACTCTTAGGTCATGTAATAAAGAGTAAGAATACGTGAAGTCTGTTTGATTGTATTTATTAAGACACACAGGAATTGATTTTTATGTATCACATCTGATTTAATGTTTCGGCAAAAACACTATGCCTTCCTCAGAATATTATTATCTGGAAACATACAGAGAAAATAAATAAGAATACAGGAAAATAGCAACAGCATTCCAGGTTGATATCATAAGTCACACAACGGGTTAGTATGTACAATTCATACATCTTACAGTATATATGTTCTTGATCTGTTTCATTTCGATTATATAGATGAATTTGTGGTCTTTACCAGGCGTATTTACCTGTGGATACTGTGATACCTTAGCAGATTAATTGAGGTAATGTTCCATTCTTACTGCTTTTTTTCTTTTAATTACGGTAATTTAGCAAACATGAAGTAACATTATGATATTGTCTGTTTTCTGATCATATAAATACCACTATATTCTGACTTATATCCCTACTAGTAAAAAGGCCCGATGCAATTGCATCGGGAGCAGGGTGAAATGAATTGTGTGTATACAGGCGGGCCAGTGGGTAGCAGAGTATACAGGGGGCTCTGTGGGTAGCAGAGTATACAGGCGGGTCTGTGGGTAGCAGAGTATACAGACGGCTCTGAGGGTAGGAGATTATACAGGTGACTCTGTGGGTAGTAAAGTATACAGGCGGCTCTGTGGGTAGAAGAGTATACAGGCGTGTGTGGTGGTGGTGGCAGAGTATACAGGTGTGTGTGGTGGTGGTGGCAGAGTATACAGGCGTGTGTGGTGGTGGCAGAGTGTACAGGCGTGTGTGGTGGTGGGAGAGTATACCGGCGTGTGTGGTGGTGGGAGAGTATACCGGCGTGTGTGGTGGTGGCGGCAGAGTGTACAGGCGTCTGTCCTGGTGGCGGCAGAGTATACAGGCATGTGTGGTGGTGGCAGAGTATACAGGCGTCTGTGCTGGTGGCGGCAGAGTATACAGGCATGTGTGGTGGTGGCAGAGTATACAGGCGTCTGTACTGGTGGCGGCAGAGTATACAGGCGTCTGTGCTGGTGGCGGCAGAGTATACAGGCGTCTGTGCTGGTGGCGGCAGAGTATACAGGCAGGTGTGGTGGTGGCGGCAGAGTATACAGGCGTCTGTGGTGGTGGCAGAGTGTACAGGTGTGTGTGGTGGTGGCAGAGTGTACAGGTGTGTGTGGTGGCGGCAGTCAGTGTGGGAAGTGACGTGTGGTGGTGGCGGCAGAGTGTACAGGCGTGTGTGGTGGGGCAGAGTGTACAGGCGTGTGTGGTGGTGGCAGAGTGACAGGCGTGTGTGGTGGCGGCAGAGTTACAGGCGTGTGTGGTGGCGGCAGAGTGTACAGGCGTGTGTGGTGGCGGCAGAGTATACAGGCGTGTGTGGTGGTGGCAGAGTGTACAGGCGTGTGTGGTGGCGGCAGAGTTACAGGCGTGTGTGGTGGCGGCAGAGTGTACAGGCGTGTGTGGTGGTGGCAGAGTGTACAGGCGTGTGTGGTGGTGGCAGAGTGTACAGGCGTGTGTGGTGGTGGCGGCAGAGTGTACAGGCGTGTGTGGTGGTGGCGGCAGAGTGTACAGGCGGTGTGTGGTGGTGGCGGCAGAGTGTCAGGTGTGTGGAGTGCGGCGAGTGTACAGGGTGTGTGGTGGTGGCGGCAGAGTGTACAGGTGTGTGTGGTGGTGGCGGCAGAGTGTACAGGCGTGTGTGGTGGCAGAGTGTACAGGCGTGTGTGGTGGCAGAGTATACAGGCGTGTGTGGTGGTGGAGAGTATACAGGCGTCTGTGGTGGTGGCAGAGTGTACAGGCGTGTGTGGTGGCAGAGTATACAGGCGTGTGTGGTGGTCGAGTATACAGGCGTCTGTGGTGGTGGCAGAGTGTACAGGCGTGTGTGGTGGTGGAGTATACAGGTGTCTGTGGTGCGCTCGTGCAAGGCAGGGGTTAAAAAAAATAAAAAAAGATTATGCTCACCTCACCCCGAGCCCCCGCCGTCTTCTGCCGTGTTCCGCCGTCTTCTGCCGTGTTCCGCTAGGCTCCCGGTGGCTGTGCAGGCTCCCGGTGCCTGCAGTGATCTTCTATCTACTGAGAGTGAAGGACCTGTGGTGATGTCAGAGTCACGTGACCCGCGATTTGCCTGGAGTAAGCTGGTGTCACGTGACTCTGACATCACCACAGGTCCTTCACTCTCAGTAGATAGAAGATCACTGCAGGCACCGGGAGCCTGCACAGCCACCGGGAGCCTAGCGGAACACGGCAGAAGACGGCGGGAGACGGCGGGAGACAGCGCGGGCTCGGGTAGAGGTGAGGATTTTTTTTTTTTTTTAGAGTAGTGCGGGTCTGCGGCTCGTGATGACGCTGCGCGTCATCACTCGCAGTCCCGCGCAAAGCATGTTGGGATTCGGCTACAACGCCCGAAATCCCAACTGCGGATTATATAAGTAGATGGTGGGAATACCATAGTCACAGAGGTCAATCAAGATTTGCAAGTATGCCAGTGTGAAAGCAGCCGAAAACGACCATCTCTGGGCTGGCTTTTACAGGAGGATTGTAATGACAGGTATGGGGGTCTTAAGCAGACAACAAAAACCCCACAAGTGACCTTATTTTGAAAACTAGACCCCCTCATGAACTTTTCTAGATGTGCGGTGAGCACCTTAAACCCTCAGGTGTTTCACAGAATTTTAGAACATTCCGTCATGAAAAGAAGAGAAAAATCTGAATTTCTCCACAAAAATGTTTGCATTTTTTTGTTTTCACAATAGCAACAGGAGAGAATAGATCCCATAGTTTGCTGTGAAATGTTTCTGAGTTCATCGATACCTCATATGTGGGGGAAAAATATTGGTTGGACACACGGCAGGGTCCAAAAGAAAGATGTGACGTGTTGGAGTGCAGATTTTGATGGAATAATCTGCGTGGCATGACGCATTTGTAGAGCCCTTGAGGTGCCTAAACAGTAGAAATCCTCCAGAATATGACCCTATAATGGAACTGATCAGGGTTTTCCTGGTATGTGAATTTTTGTAAAGTGGTGGCATATACGAGTTGTGAGGAGTAAGTCAGGTTTACATTTGTGAGTTACGGTATGTAAATTGTTCCCACAGTGTGCTTTTGCCACATTTTTTTCTGCAACAAAACCACACCAAAAAGTGATGTGAAACGACTGTAAACAAATTTGCTGACAAATGTCTTCCTGCATGTTTGTGTTAGGTTTTTCTCAGTTTTTAGTGTGGTTTTGCTGGAGGAGAAAGAGGAGTGGTAGGAATACAGGAAGGCGGGATCCTCTCCCTCACTATCAGTGTTGGAGCCAAGGACGGTGTATGTCTCCTCTGCTGAATACCATCTTTGGGACAATGGGAGACATTTTTTTTTTGCCCCGTGTGTGTGCAAAGTAACCAAATTTTAATCAGGTGTGTGTTTGTTTGAGCATTTGATGTAAACTTTTATCAGAATAGAAGAGAAAGAACGAAAAGAATCGAAGAAAAAAAATTAGAAATAATAACTACGCTAACCGTAATTCTATGTATTATTAAACCTGTAGTATGAGTGCTATAAAATTTATACCCAACAATTTGCTTTTTTTTTTACACCGACAACCCGATGCCTATCAGTGATTTGGCATCACTAATCAGTTTTAATGGTTGAAGGAAGCACGCTCGGGTGCGGTTCTAAACGGTGGGGATCACGCACAGAGAAAAAACAAAAAGTAAAGTTCAGGCCACAACTGAGCACTGATACTGATCAATGATGTGGGTCACTGATCAGCGCTCGGCGGCTGCAGGAAGCTCGCACGGATGTGATGCAAAAGGGGATAGAAAAATGAACAGAAAAAAAAAGAAAAGGAAAAAAAGTCCTGGCTGAGAGCGAGTAAGGACGCTGATCGATGATGTGGGTCACTGATCAGCACAATGTGCCTTCAGGACACACACATGGAGGTAGTGTATAAGGGGAAAGAGAAAACGACCAGAAAAAAAAGAAATCAAAAAGTCCTAGCAAAAAGCAAGCATGATCGGTGATGATGTGGGTCACTTATCAGAGCTCAGTGGCTTCAAGACACATGCAGGGAAGTAGCGTAAAAAGAGGGAGAGAAAAAGACAGGAAAAGAAAGAAAAAAGTACTGGCAAAAAGTGAGCACAGACACTAATTGGTAATATGGGTCACTGATCAGCTCTCGGCAGCTTCAGCACAGGAGGTGGTGCAAAAAGAAAATGGCCAAAACTCACGCTCAAGTACTGATCAGTGCTTAGCGGTAGAAGGGGGTTGGGGAGGGGTTAGCGGGAGGAGGAAAAAGGGGAAAGTGGGGAAGAGAGAGAGAGGAGCCAAGATGAAGGGAAAAGGGTAGGACAGTAAAAAAAAATCTCTCTTCTGTCTTCTTTCTTCATACAGTTGCAGGAGTAGAAGGGAGCAGGAGCAGTAGTGTCGCATGCCAAAATCATGTATGGCACCACAAATTCCAGCCAGAGCAGCAGAAAACTGGTACAGTGACTGCTCTTCTTATGTCTCAAACTGGTATGAACCTGAGAGTAGTGGTACCTAAAAGGTCAAACCATAGATTGATTCTCTGATTGGAGTGATCGTGCATCACATCTTGATTGGTTCAATCAGGACTGGAGGTGGAAACCGCTGTGATTGGCTGTTCAGTGTGTTGAACAGCCAATCACAGCGCTCGTGATTTTTGGAGGGGAGTGATGGAACCCCCTGAGGTGAAGAGCACAGGCTTCTAGAATCTGCTGGAACTTTGTTTTGTAATTGCTATCACAGCAGCCACAGCGATTGCATGAAAGCATGACATACTGTGTCATCATGGGTCATGAAAGAATGAATAGGAATGTCCAGGGTTGTAAAGAGGTTAACAGCCACGGGTGGTAATCTTATTCATTGAGGGTGTTTGAGCACATGACAGCTGATTCAATCAGCCATGATGTATATCTTTTGTCAGCATGAAAGACAGGGACATCAAAAGTAATGAAAGGGTAGGGGTGTGTTCGAACGCTGAGTTTGTGGTGTAGATTTTGGGCATCCAAAATCAGCACCTACTGGCAGAAAAATGCACCAAAACCATCCCTGTCCGCACGGTTCATTTTTGATGCGTTTTTGGATATTTTGGCCAACAAAAAGAAAAAAAAGATGTCAAATCCTGTTCCTCTTCAACATTACCACTTACTGTAGTTTTAATGCAAATTAGGTATAAAATAAGCAACACATTCGCAGAGTGCGAAACTTCTGCATATCTGCTGCTTATTTTGTGTCAACATGAGGATCTATGGGTGAAAGATGCGGTAAAAGAATTGACATGCTGTAGACATCTCCAAAATTAAATACACAGCAAATTAGCTGTGGAAAAAACATGCGGACAGGACTTCACAAATTCCATAGACTTTACTGGGAAAACATGCTGATGCATATTTACACTGTGTGCAGAATTATTAGGAAACTTGTATTGTAGAGGATTATTTTTATTATTGATCAACAACTATGTTCTCAATCAACCCAAAAGACTCATAAATATCAAAGCTTAATATTTTTGGAATTTGGAGTGTTTTTTTTTTTTTTTTTTTCTTTTTTAGATTTGGCTATCTTAGGAGGATATCTGTTTGTGCCAGGCCATACCAGTACCCCACCTTACTGGCATCTGAGTCGGAGTGGAGCTCTCTGCCCTTTACTGATCCAGCCTCTAGCCCATCAAAAGTCACTCTCATTTCATCAGTCCATAATACCTTTGTAAAATTAGTCTTAAGATGTTTCTTGGCCCAGTCTTGACGTTTTATCTTATGTTTTTTGTTCAAAGGTAGTTGTTTTTTAGCCTTTCTTACCTTGGCCATGTCCCTGAGTATCGCACAACTTGTGCTCTTTGATATTTCAGTAACGTTGTAGCTCTGAAATATTGCAAAACTGGTGGCAAATGGCATCTTGGCAGCTTCACGCTTTATTTTCCTCAATTCATGGGCAGTTATTTTGTGTCTTTTTTGCCTAAACACGCTTCTTGCGACCCTGTTGACTATTTGCCATGAAACGCTTCATTGTTCGGTGATCAAACATTAAAAGTTTGGCAATTTCAAGACTGCTGCATCCCTCTGCAACACATCTCACAATTTTGGATTTTTCAGAGCCCGTCAAATCTCTCTTCTGACCAATTTTGCCAAAGGAAAGACATTTGCCTAATAATTAAGCACACCTTATATAGTGTGTTGTCATTAGATCACACCCCTCCTCAGTACAGAGATGCACATCACCTGATTTACCTAATTGGTAGTTGGCTCTCAAGCCTATACAGCTTGGAGTAGGACAACATGTATGAAAAGTATCATGTGATCAAAATACTCATTTGCCTAATAATTCTGCACACAGTGTAGTGCATATCTGCTGCTTATACGCCACAGATCCGTACCAAATATGCAGCAAAATATGCATTGTGTGAACATACCCTCAGAGTTTTAAAAAGTTCTGACATTATTCTTTCAGCTATGACATTTTGTACAAAACAAAACGTGGCATTTTAACAGTGGTGTGTAGAATTTTTATATCCACTGTATCCAGAAACCTCATGACTGACCATTGACAACAAATATCAGGGGAAGAAAGACTGAGATGTTTTAATATTACCATGACTAATCAGACAGTATATTTCCCATGGGAGATAATCTGAGGCTAAAAGTATCTGACAGTAGCTAATTCCTGGTCACCATTGAAATGAATGTGGTTAGCCTAATCAATGATGCAAGGTTGGAATCAATACACCTACTAGCGTGACGGCTACTCTTACAGGTCTAACTCCCCATCAGTCACATTGCCACCCCTCCCTCCAGCTTCTCATACAGCCTCTTATAGCGAAATCCTTTCTCACATAGTAGTATTGTACTTTTGGCACTGTGATTGCCTCTCTCGCTCAAATATACGCAATTGTGCCTTTTACATCCCATTACAAACATTCTCCTCTATCTTTGGGGCATTAAGGACATGATTCATTATTTTAATTTTGAACAGGAAAGTCATTTGCACGCAGTGATTTACATTTCATTCATTTAGATTTATTTAGCTTGCAGGCTATTAAAATGGTGATTCTGTTAATACTCATTCAGAAATGTGGTGTTTTACCATGTGCGACTTGACAGCCATAACATTCAATCAGATATGGGGAGGAAAACTACTCAGAGCTGATTAAATTTAATGCCTTGACTGGTCTATTGTCCCTCTGTGACAATGTCAATATATGTTGTACATGTGAAGGACATTAATATGATAATCTTGGTCATCTATAAACCACTTCAAAAACACCCAGAATTCCCTATCAAGGGCTCTTAGGTGAAAAATGAGAACCAAATATATTTTTTAAGTGATCACTTTATTAGTATAAATTTTACAACTTATTCCATAAAAATCATATAAAATGTTTTTACTCTAAATAGGGGTGTCCTGATAACGGAAATAACTCATGTCTAGGTCCAGGACTCAGACCAAATACATCACTATTTATACAGGTTATATAGTAATCAGTGATACCAGGTATATATAGGGGTACTATTTCCTTATTAATTTATCACTTCAGGCATTCAGTAGTGTGTCTGGACATCTATGCACTCTCCCCTCTCTTTGACATAGGTCATAATACCATGCCACCTCGATACTTCAAATATGGGTGCCCACTGTCTTATGTCCAGATCATACACTCTGTGTGCACACCTATGATCTAATAGTGCCCTTTCGCTTCCTATTGGCACCTTGTGTGCTGCTGCCTTCTTAGTTCCTAGTGTCCCCTTACTTATGTCATACCTGGTCAGAAAGTAGTTATGTAGCCACGGTCCTGGGACCCCCACCGCCTACGGCCGTTTCGTCTCCTTCCTCAGGGCGTAACCTTACTCCTCACTCGCTACTATTTATATACCCTGTAGTAATCGCTAAATCATTACAGCCGCCGTCATTACGGCGCATCACTTCCGGCTCAACGCACCACGTGTCAAGCCAGAACTCGCACATCCTGCCTGTGAACCGCAAGCAGGCGGATCTGCGTGCCAGCGGGTCACATGACAAGTGCCGAGTCTGGGTGTGCGTTGAGTCTGTCATGCGCACTCGCGGCGGCTCAATAGTGGCTATTAAGGGTTGGAAACTCGTAAAGATCATTTATCAGTACTCCTGCAAATACGGGCTCAAGTTGTATTATATGCCACGTTGTTATCTCCTGATAATGGGAAAATATTATACTATTTCATTATTGGTTCTGTAATATGGGTAGTATACATGATATTTCCACTATTTGTTTATATTCTTATTCTTATTTTTATTATTATTATTAACAGCTCCTCATCTGATTTTATTCACCAATTAAAGTTTATAAAAGCACCTATATCCTGGTATCACCATACAAAAACATGTGCAATAACAATTTGATTTAAAATATTAATAGTTATTGTTTTATTCCATATTAAAAGTGACAGTGCATCCATATACATTTATATTTCATATTTAAAGTGACAGTGCATCCATATACAGTCATATTCAACCATACCATATAAATTGATATAAATGTGTCATAATGATGAATAATAAATTAAAGAATCATACTAGTGACTGTTTAAAGTGACAGTGCATATATCCAACCATAAAAAACAAGTACAATGTTAATTATATATATATGTATGGTTATACATTAAAACATAATTGGTGACCCATATTAATGTAATTTCAATCATACTTTTGCACCACCAATATCTTCATATATAAAAACAATATTCAAGTGACAGTGCCTAAATACTTTACTCTTCTACCATGCTACCCACTACGTGATCATGGACTACTATATATAACAATTCTATGAACATTGTCTTTGAATCCCCCATTTTCTACATAATATTATTTTCTCACTTTTAACTACTCATTACCCTTAAGCCCATTCCCATATCTACCTCATATTAAATTAATTATGGATTATTGCAGATTAACAACTCTCTTATATCCAATTCTATAACATGTTTTTATTTTAATCTTAATTCTTGATTCCCTCCCCCCCTAATACCAATACTATACTTATATCTCATATTTCTTATATCTCCATCTTATACACGTATGTCTGTATGTTCTATGTTCTTCTTCTTTAGATGACTTATTTTCGTGCTGTTAATAATCCACCTGCTCACGATTTCTTCCAAGGGTATAATTTTGAATTAAAATTATCTAAAATGTATAAAAAAATTTATATATATAATTAAAAACAATAAAAACCATTTCGTGCAAGGTTTTACTATGGTTATAGACTATACATAAACTGCTCAACAGATTCCTCTTCTACTATCTATATCTACTTATAAGAAGGCTCCAAATCCCCTGTTCACGTTTAAACCTTGTGGAGCCAATGTACCAAGACGGTATATCCACTTACTCTCAGTCTGAGCCAAGGGGGGAACTTGGTGGTATGGCCAAGTGACCTCTATGCAAAACAAGCCAAAAAAATTCTTAATGAAGCAGGCTGTTATAAAAAAATTGGCAAGTAACCCACTAATGGAATATCAGCAGGAACTGTTGGAAATCCTTGATAGAGCACACCAGGAAGGGACTATACCAAAGAGGTTGGTGGATTTCATTGACAAGTTGCAACCCAAAATGGCCACTATGTATCTCATACCTAAGATACACAAAAACCCAGCAGACCCTCCAGGGAGACCCATTATATCGGGAGTGGAGAGCCTGTGTGATGTCGTCAGTAAGGTAATTGATTATTATTTAAAACCGCTTGTATTTACGTTACCATCATATATACAAGACACCACGGCGGCATTGCACAAGCTCGATGGGTTACACCTGGCGGAGAACGAGATAATGGTCACCGCAGATGTGGAAGCACTATATACCTCAATTAACCACGAGGATGGTATAACATCGGCCAGATTTTATTTGGAGAACAGTAACATGGAGAAGGATATAGTGGAACTGCTCCTGGTATTATTGAGGTATGTGCTGACACATAACTGCTTCTTGTTCTCCGGCCAGGTGTACCTCCAGGAGAGGGGGACAGCGATGGGGGCCAGTTGTGCCCCCTCGTATGCGAACCTTTTCCTGGGGGCATGGGAAAGAGAGATCTTTTCCGTGAACCCAATACCTGGCATCGGAGGGGCGCATAACTGGATGCGCTTTATCGATGATGTTTGGTTTGTCTGGGAGGGGGAGGAGAGTGAATTGAGGGAACTGATGGGGAGACTGAACGACAACAGTCTTAACATCAGGTTATCCTTCAAATATGGAAGGGAAATTGAATTCCTGGATATCCAGATTAAAACAGAGATGAATGGACATATAGTGACCGATATGTATAGGAAGCCCACATCCACGAATTCTCTGCTGTACGCGTCATCTTCTCACCCGGGGTCAACTATACGAGGGATCCCTATTGGTCAATTTTTAAGGGCTAAGAGAATTTGCTCTACAAGTGACTTGTTTGAGACGCAAGCAAAAGAATTAGAGCAGAGATTCGTGGATAGAGGGTATAGTAGGAGATGTATCAAACAAGGATATTGGAGAGCTAAAAATACATCTAGGAACGATCTCCTATACAGAAAGAGGGAGAAAGGGGAGGATCACAGAGGTCAGGAAGTTGTAAGATTTATTACGACGTACAACAAGCAATGGGGGGAGATGCGGCAGATAGTGGCAAAACATTGGGGCATCTTAACCTCAGACCCTGTATTAAAGGAGTGTCTCCCAGAAAATCCCAGTATAACAGCCCGCAGATCAAAAAATCTAAAGGACCTGCTGGTCAAAAGTCACTGGGAACAAAAGAAGGAAATATCGGAAACATGGCTTCATTTAAAAGGATTCTTTCCCTGTAAGAACTGTAAGGGCTGCATGAATATGTATAAGTCGCGGGAATTCACCAACTTCGATGGTAGTAAGACATATGGCATTAGGGACTACCTGACGTGCAGCTCAAAAGGAGTGGTATATCAGGGAGAATGCCCGTGTGGAAAATTTTATGTGGGGCTCACCACACGAGAATTAAGGGTTAGGGTTAGGGAACACATCCGAGATATAGAGAAGGCGAAGGATGAGGAGGATGTGGCTAAACTTAAGACTATCCCTAAGCACTTTAAACTACATCATGGATGTGATGCTTCCCTGTTGAAGATAAAAGCAATTGATATAGTCAAAATGGGAAGCAGAGGAGGTAATCTGGCCAAAAAGTTGGCTCAGACTGAGAGTAAGTGGATATACCGTCTTGGTACATTGGCTCCACAAGGTTTAAACGTGAACAGGGGATTTGGAGCCTTCTTATAAGTAGATATAGATAGTAGAAGAGGAATCTGTTGAGCAGTTTATGTATAGTCTATAACCATAGTAAAACCTTGCACGAAATGGTTTTTATTGTTTTTAATTATATATATACATTTTTTTATACATTTTAGATAATTTTAATTCAAAATTATACCCTTGGAAGAAATCGTGAGCAGGTGGATTATTAACAGCACGAAAATAAGTCATCTAAAGAAGAAGAACATAGAACATACAGACATACGTGTATAAGATGGAGATATAAGAAATATGAGATATAAGTATAGTATTGGTATTAGGGGGGAGGGGAATCAAGAATTAAGATTAAAATAAAAACATGTTATAGAATTGGATATAAGAGAGTTGTTAATCTGCAATAATCCATAATTAATTTAATATGAGGTAGATATGGGAATGGGCTTAAGGGTAATGAGTAGTTAAAAGTGAGAAAATAATATTATGTAGAAAATGGGGGATTCAAAGACAATGTTCATAGAATTGTTATATATAGTAGTCCATGATCACGTAGTGGGTAGCATGGTAGAAGAGTAAAGTATTTAGGCACTGTCACTTGAATATTGTTTTTATATATGAAGATATTGGTGGTGCAAAAGTATGATTGAAATTACATTAATATGGGTCACCAATTATGTTTTAATGTATAACCATACATATATATATAATTAACATTGTACTTGTTTTTTATGGTTGGATATATGCACTGTCACTTTAAACAGTCACTAGTATGATTCTTTAATTTATTATTCATCATTATGACACATTTATATCAATTTATATGGTATGGTTGAATATGACTGTATATGGATGCACTGTCACTTTAAATATGAAATATAAATGTATATGGATGCACTGTCACTTTTAATATGGAATAAAACAATAACTATTAATATTTTAAATCAAATTGTTATTGCACATGTTTTTGTATGGTGATACCAGGATATAGGTGCTTTTATAAACTTTAATTGGTGAATAAAATCAGATGAGGAGCTGTTAATAATAATAATAAAAATAAGAATAAGAATATAAACAAATAGTGGAAATATCATGTATACTACCCATATTACAGAACCAATAATGAAATAGTATAATATTTTCCCATTATCAGGAGATAACAACGTGGCATATAATACAACTTGAGCCCGTATTTGCAGGAGTACTGATAAATGATCTTTACGAGTTTCCAACCCTTAATAGCCACTATTGAGCCGCCGCGAGTGCGCATGACAGACTCAACGCACACCCAGACTCGGCACTTGTCATGTGACCCGCTGGCACGCAGATCCGCCTGCTTGCGGTTCACAGGCAGGATGTGCGAGTTCTGGCTTGACACGTGGTGCGTTGAGCCGGAAGTGATGCGCCGTAATGACGGCGGCTGTAATGATTTAGCGATTACTACAGGGTATATAAATAGTAGCGAGTGAGGAGTAAGGTTACGCCCTGAGGAAGGAGACGAAACGGCCGTAGGCGGTGGGGGTCCCAGGACCGTGGCTACATAACTACTTTCTGACCAGGTATGACATAAGTAAGGGACACTAGGAACTAAGAAGGCAGCAGCACACAAGGTGCCAATAGGAAGCGAAAGGGCACTATTAGATCATAGGTGTGCACACAGAGTGTATGATCTGGACATAAGACAGTGGGCACCCATATTTGAAGTATCGAGGTGGCATGGTATTATGACCTATGTCAAAGAGAGGGGAGAGTGCATAGATGTCCAGACACACTACTGAATGCCTGAAGTGATAAATTAATAAGGAAATAGTACCCCTATATATACCTGGTATCACTGATTACTATATAACCTGTATAAATAGTGATGTATTTGGTCTGAGTCCTGGACCTAGACATGAGTTATTTCCGTTATCAGGACACCCCTATTTAGAGTAAAAACATTTTATATGATTTTTATGGAATAAGTTGTAAAATTTATACTAATAAAGTGATCACTTAAAAAATATATTTGGTTCTCATTTTTCACCTAAGAGCCCTTGATAGGGAATTCTGGGTGTTTTTGAAGTGGTTTTTGTGCAAGGTGAGGCATTTACAGGTGGTGGACATTTGTGATAATAAAAGCTTGGCCGGGGCATTGCTTATTGGTGCTAATACTTTTTTAAAGATTTGGAAATAAATCATTATGACAGACACTGCACCTGGAACTGTTACTAGGAAGAAAAGTTTGAGATCAAAGAATCAAATTTAGAACTTGACAGTGACTGTCTGAATCATTTTCTTTGGCTTGAATTGCCCAAAATCTTTTCATGCTTTTTCCCAATGGTGTGGTCAATTTTTTTGAAAATATATAGTATCACAAAATATTTAGAAGTCAGATGTAATACACATTCCAGAACTGTTATGTATGAAAACATATGATTGCCCTGCTACTTAAATTGAGCAACCTCCTCCAAAACCCTGCCAGTCATTCATCCTATTTGAGTGGTGCTGTTGGCCTGCATTCCTGTGTCTGTTTTATTCTGATCATTGTTATCTGACCCTGAACTGTTGCCTGATTACTCTTCTGCCTGCTCCCTGTATTTGATGTGATCTCGTGGTATTTTGACCCTGGACACTGAAGTGATTGCGCCCCAGTTGACTCTCTGAATTCTCTTTATGCTCTCCTGGAAACCAGACCCTGGACATTTGCCTGGCTACGCGTCTGTCTACTCACATACGAGTACTACAAGATCTTCTGGAATCTGATCCCAGATTACATGAATTCCCTGCTGTCTATACAACCTGTAAGCTGTCACATTCTACCTGTAAATAGTAACTTTTGTCATGGCAGGGCTTCTACAGGATGGAAACCCTCTGTCCAGACTTTTATGGAGGGTGTTTTTATTGTGATATTCACCTTGGTGAATGGCTGCAGGAGGTGCTGGAAGGTGGTAAAAGCAGCTGTGGTGGACTCATCTTTATAGGAGGCTATCCTACTCAGAGAGACAAGAGGAGGATTACAGTCCCTATGAGAAACCTGCTCATCCCAAGAAAAGACATTGCCTTTTTCCTGATATACTTTAGTATAATGATGAGGGAGCTATCCTGAACGGCTAGGGATTGTTGGTGGGACCCAGAATTATTGAAGCTGAACTTACGCAAAGTTATGTCCTGATTAATGTGCTTTTGTATACATGTACTTATTGATTCAGATTTGATTTAATGTTAGTCCAATGTTTTGGATTGTATGTTATCTCATTTTCAATAAAAAGACAATTGAAAGAAAAAAAAAATCAAGTGCTCATAATTTTGATCACCAGTGTATATATACATAGCAGTGTATTTCTACGTCCTTTATTCTAGAGAGAGAATAAATGAAAGATTTTATTTTCTTCCTATAAAATTACTAGAAAAATATTGAAAACCAATTAAAATAAATTGCACCACATGATTTTCCCTCTTTCTGCTCTTTGAAAGTTGTGAGGTATGGATACTACTGCTGTTGTGGACATTGCTTCACTTCATGAGAAGAGTTTTAACCGCCACTGTATCGCTTCATTGTCCATCATCAAATGTAAGTACTTTTACCTTTATCATTATAACGTTGGTCTATGCTCTGATTGGTGTAAAGAGATGTTGATCAAAGAGAGCAGTGATAATTTCGACAAGGAGGCAGGGCAAACTCTTTCTACTCTTCTATTTAAGGAAGAACTGTCACCCCCTCGGTGCTATGCTAACTGAAAGCAGCACTGAATGCAGCATGTGTGCTGCTTTCTGGGAAGGGGTCTCCCATGTTTCTAGCCCCCCTGTAAGTTGTTAAAAAGACTTTTTAAAGTGTACAGATAACGAGACCAGAAGGACTTACTCAGTAATGAGTCATTGCTGCTGCTGGTGTCCAATTAAACAGATACGGAAGTGGTCTCCGGCAGCAGAGAAGAGGTTACAAGACTGCTTTGATTGCACAGACTGGGAGGTGTTATGTGCCAGGAAACATAATGATGATGTTAATGAGGTTACCAGGAGAGTTACTGATTACATCAACTTTTGCACTGACAATATTGTACCTATTCATGAGATTTGGTGTTATGCAAACAACAAGCCTTGGATTACAAAAGAATTGAAACATCTACTAAACAGGAAAAAAAAAGCTTGTAAAAGGAAAGACAAGGAGGAGATGAAAATTGTACAGAGAGACTTAAAGGGGAAAATTAAGATTGCCCGTGAAGCATTCAGAATTAAATTGGAAAATAAATTGTCACACAACAACTCCAGAGAAGTGTGGGCTGGAATGAAGCTATTGACTGGGTTTAAGGCAAGGTCAGATCAGGGGGTGGGGGGCTGATCATGGCTAATGAGATGAATGAGTTTTTCAACAGATTCAATGATAAATGTGCAATGTCAACAGGGGAGAAGGCCGGGGAGCGACAAGCAATATCAACTGGGAGGAGGAAGTTGGAGACTTTCTTGATCTCAGAAAATGATGTGAGGGAACAGTTTAGTAAGCTGGTCATTGGTAAAGCAGCAGGGCCTGATGGTATCTGTCCACGTGTCCTCAGAGTGTGTGCAAATCAGTTGTGCACTGTCTTCCAGCACCTGTTTAACTGGAGCTTACAATCACAGAGAGTACCAGTTCTATGGAAGACTTCTTGCCTGGTGCCGGTTCCCAAGACTACCTTCCCGAGCTCCCATAACGACTATAGACCGGTGGCCTTAACATCGCATGCGATGAAGTCCTTGGAGAGAATTGTACTTGCCTACTTATGTCCGAGGGTGTCTGCTTTTATGGACCCCCTTCAGTTTGCGTATCGACAGAGTCTAGGGGTGGACGATGCTGTAGCATATCTGCTACAAACAGTACATTCCTTTTTGGACAATGATGGAACCACTGTACGTGCCATGTTCTTCGATTTCTCCAGTGCATTCAACACCTTACAGCCACTATTATTATGTAAAAAGCTGGTTGAAATGGCGGTTGATGAGGGACTAGTGAATTGGATCATTGATTACCTGTCGGACAGGCCACAGTTCGTAAGGTTGGGGGCGGCCGTATCGGATAGTGTTCAGAGCAGTGTTGGAGCCCCTCAGGGAACGGTGCTGTCGCCATTCCTTTTTACGTTATACACAGCTGATTTTCAGTATAAATCAGACCTTTGTCACCTTCAGAAGTACTCTGATGACTCAGTGATAGTCGGAGGTATTGAGAGAAGCCGGGGGAGGAGGAATACAGAAGGGTGGTCTCGGACTTTGTTGACTGGTGCCAGGCTAACCATTTAGAACTCAACGTAAAGAAAACCAGGGAGTTGGTGTTGAGTTATGGAAGGTGCATGAAGGATTGCTTACCTATCACTATTGATGGTCAGAATGTGGAGATGGTGGAAAATTTCAAATATTTGGGGTTCACCTGGACAGCAAGCTTGATTGGAGGTGCCATATGGAGAAGGTTTGCAAGAAAGGGATGAGTAGACTTTACTTCCTAAGAAAATTAAGGTCGTTTAATGTGTGTAGCAAAATGCTTGAAATGTCCTACCAATCTATTGTGGCGAGTGCAATCTTTGCTGCAATAATATGCTGGGTAGAAGTAGGGCTGGGCGATTAATCGAATTAATTCGATTAATTCGCCCCCTGCTGTGACCACGATTGTGGTTTTGTTAACAATCGTGTAATTCGATTTAAAATGGCCGCCGGAGCGCTGTTTAGAAGATCCGGGCGGCTAGTAGTGGCTTCCTAGCGGTATACCCGCGGCCACTGCCGCTGCTCACTGTGAGGCCAAGGGGAGGGGGTGCTGTCAGAGCCCAGCCCATGCTACAGCGGCGGGAGATGTCCTGGGGGGGGGAGAAGTGCTGTCAGTGCCCCCCCGCCCCTGCTACAGCAGCTGCGGCCACCCATGCTACAGCAGCTGCAGCCGAGTTCCGGGGGATGGAACGATCAGTGCCCCCCGCCCCTGCTACAGCAGCTGCGGCTGAGTTCCGGGGGGGATGAGCGATCAGTGCCCCCCGCCTCTGCTACAGCAGCCGCGGCCGCCCCTGCTACAGCAGCCGCGGCCGAGTTCCGGTGGATGGAGCAATCAGTGCCCGCCCCTGCTACAGCAGCCGCGGCCGAGTTCCGGGGGATGGAGCGATCAGT
Source organism: Allobates femoralis (assembly GCA_033576535.1). Lineage (NCBI taxonomy): Eukaryota > Metazoa > Chordata > Amphibia > Anura > Aromobatidae > Allobates > Allobates femoralis. The sequence goes on from JARQOC010000001.1 coordinate 210,650,839, forward strand.
GCCCCCCCCCGCCCCTGCTACAGCAGCCGCGGCCGAGTTCATGAGGGTGGGGGGGCTATCAGTGCCCCGCCGCCCGTGCTGCAGCCGCTGGTGAGGTCACGGGGGGGGGGCATAGCTGTCAGAGCCCAGTGCAGGTCTTACCTGCCCCTTGCCGCCGGTGCCCTGACAGGGATATGGCGCCGCCCCCTTCTCCTAGGGTTAGGGTTAGGGCTAGTGTTAGGGCTAGGGTTAGTGCTAGGGTTAGGGCTAGTGTTAGGGCTAGGGTTAGGTCTAGTGTTAGGGTTAGAGCCTGGGCTGCAGACAAGAGGAGGGGCGGGAACACCCAAGGGAAGCAGGACGCTTCCCTCAGTTACCCTCCTCTCCTCTGTCACGGGGCCCCCTCTTTATTCATCAAAGAAAAGCAAAAAAAAAAAATCGAGATTTAAATCGAAAATCGTCCATAGGTTTAAATAAAATAGAGATTTTGATTTTTTTCCAAAATCGCCCAGCCCTAGGTAGAAGTGTGCCGCACAGCTGACGCTTATAAGCTGAATAAACTTATCAAGAAGGCTAGTGCGGCGGTGGGTCTACAACTTAGGACTTTCGAGGAGGTATTAGAGGATAGAATTAATAAGAAATGCAAGGCTATAATGAGCAACAATACACACCCGCTCTCTGAACTGTTTGCGAAGCAGAAGAGCACATTCAGCAAGCATCTAATCCAACTAATGTGTAAAAAGGAAAGATACAGAAAATCGTTTGTTCCGACAGCTGTGGGGATGTTTAACAAATGTATAAGTGTAAAGCGTCCCAAGACTATGTGAAGTTCTATGTGTATGGGGGGAATAGGTGAGGTACATGTACCAGTCTACCCACATCTGCTGTCCATATAGACTTATTTTATAAAGTGTGAAATGTTCTTGATCTTTGTTCTGCTGCTGTAATACTGTAATTTCCTCCGGGATCAATAAAGTTTATCTTATCTTATCTTATCTTCCCGCCTCCAGTCCTCTCTTGTTCAGCTTCTTGTATGTATTATCACTGCTGCTGGTGTCCTCCCCGCCTCCAGCCCTCAGCCATTGGCTGCAACACAACCCCTAAGCATGATTGATTCACTCCCATGCTTAATAGTTGGCAAGATGTTCTTTTCCTTAAATTCTGTGCCCTTTTTTCTCCACACATACCATTGATCATTTTGACGAAAGAGCTCTATTTTAATCTGATGGTTCACATGATTGTCTATAAAATGCATCAGGCTTGCTTAGATGTTCTTTTGCATACTTCTGACGCTGAATGTTAACTGCTAAACCTTCCTGAGAGTTTTCGCAGTTAGGTGGGGGTTCGGATATGCCTCTCTAGCAATCCTACGAGCTACTCTCAAAAAAATTTTGCTTGATCTTCCAGCCCTTATATTGAACTCCCGTGTTCGTGTTAACTGTCATTTTTTTATTACATTTCAAACTGAAGAAACGGCAACTTAAAAACGCTCTGCTGTCTTCTTAAAGCCTTCTTCTGCTTTGTGAGCCTCCACCATTTTCATTTTCAAAGTGGTAGGCAGCTGCTTAGAAGAACCCATGGCTGCTGTTTTGACACAAGCTTAGAGAAGGCTAGTTTTTATAAAGCTGTGAAATTTGCATCACCTGGACTTTCCAAAGAGTGATAGTGAACAAGCCATAACCCTAAGGCTATTTTCACATCAGCATTTTTCAAATCAGGCATAGATCAGGTTTTTCTGCAAAAATCTGATTCTGTAAGGAACCAGTTTTGTAGATTCATTTTCAATTGTGTCTAATAGCAAATGTTTGCTTCAGGTAGCTT
>JARQOC010000001.1:211260124-211630124 GCA_033576535.1 Allobates femoralis
TTATGCTGAATATACATTTTATTCTGAAAAAACATTCAATTATATTTTGTGTGTTAGTTTAAACTAGCCTTGAAGTCGTACAGTACATTCAGAACAATCTGATAAGAGCTTCAGTGTAGCTACCTCTAAGTCAAAACATTATATAAAATCATCTGAGCCAGAGAAAACCCGAAGGTGGGAGGGAAGAAGGAGAGAGGGCTATAGGGAAAGGGCCTCTTTACTACAAACAGGCCTCGAGCCTGAAAGATTTCTGAATGACTATATACTAATATAAATTATTAACTATTTATTGCCATAACACACCCACTGTTAGAGTATTTGAGTATATGACAAAGTCTGCAACCAGGTCTTTTTGAGTGGATCCCAGGTTGTACCTTCTATATAGCTGTTCAGTATAACCAGTGTGTCTCTCTAGTCTTTTAAAAAAGGTCCTTCTTGGTTCAGTATAGGGTAAGATAGTGTCAATTGGTGGTCCATGGTTGCCAGCACCTTCAGTGCCTTGGCTGTGAAAAATCTTGCAGGAGCCCAGGAAGAAATGGAGGATGAACTGGCTATGGGCATGGAAGACTCAGCAGATGAGGGAGACCTTGATGACATTTCTGTTGTGCGAGGTTGGGGGCAGAGGGCAGAGGAAGGAAGCATGATTCTCACCTCACCTCACCGCCACCAACACAACAAGGACTTGTTCCTCCTGGATGCGCAAGACACATGAGCTCCTTCTTGCTGCACTACCTGCAACATGACCCTGAGATTGTCCGAATTAGAAGTAATGCCGACTACTGGGTTGCCACACTCTTAGATCCCCGGTACAAGACAAAATTTGGCGAAATAATTCCTGCCACAGAAAGGGATGCACGCATGCAGGAGTATCAGCACAAGCTGTTACACAATCTTAGATCGGTTTTTTCCACAAAACACCAGTGGTACACAGAGTGAATCTCATAGGAGTATCTCCAAGTGAACATTGATACCATGGCTGGGGAACTGGAGCCTTGCTCATTTTGGGCTTCCAAGCTGGAAAAAAGGCCTGAGCTCGCCACTCACGCCTTGGAGATCCAGTCGTGCCCTGCAGCCAGCGTTCTCTCTGAACGTGTCTACAGCACTGATGGTGGTGTGCTGACAGATAAGCGCACACATCTGTCCAGCCAGAATGTGGACAGACTAACATTCATCAAGATGAACAAGTCATGGATCCGCAAGGACTTTTCTACCCCTGTGTCATCCTGGGGACACTAAAGGCTTTTGGATTTTTGATTGTGCTTCATGACAGTAAACATTTAAAGTTTGCAACTGTGGGGCAATTCATGCGACTTAAGTGCTGTCTGTGCCCAAATTTTTGGAAAAAATAGAGACTTGTTGGAGTCCCCTAAATGTGTTTGACATGATTTTAGAAGGGCATGACATGCCTATGTGGAGCCCACTGGGACGGGGTACTCGGTGCCGGACCGGGGTACTGCTGGGGTTGTCACGGCGGTCCTGGTCCGGACTGTGTCCCGTGTTCGCACAAGTAAATGGGGTGTATTTACAAGGGATTAGGTTTGTCGTGACGCCATCCACGGGTTGTGGTCAGGGTGACCACCGCTGCTGCAGAACCTCCGGGGATGATGTTTTGGCAGCTTTAGATGGAATGGCTCTCCGCAGGTAGAGCCTGGTTGCCCGGGGCAGTGGTAAAGTCTGTGATGGTTGTTACAGATGTTGCAGGATAATAGGGGTAGTAGTAGAGATGATGAGAGTGGAGGCAATTACAGTCTATGAGGGAAAGTAGGGTTTCAGCACAAGGATGACACACACTCACGTTTGTTGTCGTTTTCCAAGTCTTTACTGGGCAGATGGTAAAGCAGAGTTTTGTCCACGGAGTCTGTACCAGGGCCGGGTTGCTCCCACCCTGACCGGGTCCTTGGCTTCCTACTTCTGCGCTTTGTGTGTGGTTCTGCTGCCACTTTTAGCTGAACTGCTGGCCCTGTCTCCACTCACGGTCACTGACCCCTCCGTGTTGCTTTGCTATGGTATAGTGAAGATGGTGGATCTTCACTATCCCAGTATTCACTGTCCTGTCTGTCTCAGGCACAGCACCGGATCCGGTATCCATCCTAAGCACCTCTCCGGGGTGAGTTCAGGGTAACTCCTTGTCCCGGGTATGTTCCTCTGATTCTATGTCTCCTTCCCTCAGACCTCTCAGGACCTCCACTCCAACTCGACTCCAGACTCTAACTAAACTAAACTAAAAACCAAACTCAAACTAACTAACTGACACGCCTGCTCTGAGGTAAACAACATAAGCTCCTCCCACTCTTGCAGGTGCCACCTAAGCTCCTCCCACTTTCTAGTGTAGTGTTGTGTGAGTAGCAAACCTGTGTTGCTGTTTCTGTGGCACATTAACTTGGGGTGCCACACCTATATCTGTGTCTCCTCCTCCTTTTACTCTTCCAGCTCTTTTCTTTTTGTATTTTTATAAGTACTTGTCACTTTTCCATGTGTTTTGTTGTGTCTTCTGAGTAGTTTATCACCTTTTTGACACCTCAAAGGTGTTTTCTATGTGTTTGTATGTGTTTGTGCTTGCCTGCCATTGTTTTCAATGGTGTTTCGACGGTGTTTGACTGTGTTCAACGAACATTTGACAAACACACCCCCAATTCGACGAATCAAATCGAATTTGAACACTAGGGTGGTGGGTCAACTCTAGAGAGAACACATGAGTTCTTCAAATTCAGTTTGGTTTGCCACATGCAGGGTGTTCGTCAAATAATTCAACAAAGAGTTTGCCGACCCCCCCCAAAACACCTTTGAAATCAATGGCAGGCAACATGAAACACGTAGAAAACACATTCAAAGATGTCCAAAAGCTGCCAAACACAGGTCAAATAACACTTACACACACAGATCATCTAACCAGTTTCTCGCTGCTTGCTTGCTTCCGCATCTGCTCTCCCTCTCACTTATTTCTGGTCCCACCCATTAAGCTTCATGCATATTCATTTCACTGACTGTCAACAGCCAATCAGAGATGGCCATGCTCTGTGAGTGCATCTGTGATTGGCTGTTGCAATCAGACTGTATTTCCACAATCTCGATGGTGTGTGCTTGGTTGTCATACACCATTAGTGTATGGCAACCAACTGGGCATGATAGTGTGTAAAAAATAAATAAATAAATAAATAAATAAATAATGGAAAAATATGTATTTTTCTGTATCAGCCCAGATAAAGCAGACAGTTGTGAGCTGCCACCCTCAGCTGTCTTGTTTTATCTTGGCTGGCAAAACAAATGCTCCGCCCTACCTTTAATTGCCAGCCAAGGTAAATTTAGGCAGCTGAAGGCCGGTATTTTCAGCAGAATAAGGGCCCATTATTATAGGATCCCCAGAATAGCAGCTTGCATCCACCCCAGAAATTGGCACATTCATAAGAAGCACCAAATCCAGGCACTTTACCAAACCTTTTCCGATGCCCTGATGATCAGTTTGATAGAAGGGGTGAATGACACCTGAATATTATATAAGGAAGGGACTGGCATCACCAATGTTAAGGTGCAAGCAAAAAAAAACAATAAATTACAAAAAAAGAAATTTCTGCAACACTAAACATAATATGAATGTGGAAGAGCTAATGGCTAATGACTAAGGGATAACAATGAAACACAGGGCAATATGTACAGCTAAAAGGGATATATGAAACAGGATCACAGTAAATACTGCACTAGAAAAAAGAAAGGAGAGACTTAGCTTCAACATTAGCGCCACTGTGGAAGAGCTCGGTGACTACGCCTAAGTGCTCTCATTTTACCGGGTCCTATGCTAACACTCTATGCTGTAAACTACTGCTTGGATGGGTTTATGAGCCTGTGAATGCAGTTAAAATCAGCTGGGATGGTGGGTCTCAGGACCAGGGCTTCAGCAAAATGGAGGGGCAGGTGTAGCTACAGGGCGGGGAAGGGTGCACAGTCCAAAAAAGGTCTAATATTATATAAGGAAGGGACTGGTATCACCAATGTTAAGGTGCAAGCAAAAAAAACAATATACCGTATATACTCGTGTATAAGCCGAGTTTTTCAGCCCAAAAAATGGGCTGAAAAGTCCCCCCCTTGGCTTATACACGAGTCAATACTGTAACAGAAGCTGTGGCTAATGGCGCTCGTCCCGCTCCTGAGGCTTCGTGGGCGGGGCTATGTGGGGAAGATGGCGCCAGGCTATTGTACACAAGGGAGGAAGAGGCAGCCAGAACCGGACCTCTCCCAACGGTCCTCACCTGTCCGGTTCAGCCACAGAGCTCTATGCACCGGCGGGAGAGGAGACAGGTGGACCGTCTGTGCCCTCCCGTCCTCCGCTCCCCGACAGCACCCGGAGCTCCCAGCTGATTACTGCAGCGGCGGGGTGTGCAGGCGGGAGAATCCAGCAGAGCACCGGCCACGCCGCTCCAGAGTCCTCGCTGCGTCCCCTTGGTCCTCCTGGCGTCACCGGGGTAAGTGCAACCCAGTGTCCCCACAGAATGGCAGAGTGGGGACACTGGAAGTAACAGACTGGGATTATGTGCACTTTGCCTGGGAGCGACCAGCCATGTTAGAGCCCAGGCCACTCTCCCAGCAGCGCATATATAGTGCTGTATATACTGGGGGTGCTGTATATACTGGGGCTGCTGTATATACCACTGAGGGCTGCTGTATATACTGGGGGTGCTGTATATAGGGGGATGCTGTATATACTGGGGATGCTGTATATGGGGGATGCTGTATATGGAGGATGCTGTATATACTGGGGGTGCTGTATATACTGGGGCTGCTGTATATACCACTGAGGGCTGCTGTATATACTGGGGGTGCTGTATATAGGGGGATGCTGTATATACTGGGGATGCTGTATATGGGGGCTGCTGTATATAGGGGGCTGCTGTATATAGGGGGCTGCTGTATATGGGGGCTGCTGTATATGGGGGCTGCTGTATATAGGGGCTGCTGTATATAGGGGGATGCTGTATATGGGGGATGCTGTATATAGGGGGATGCTGTATATGGGGGCTGCTGTATATAGGGGGCTGCTGTATATAGGGGGATGCTGTATATGGGGGATGCTGTATATAGGGGGATGCTGCTGTATATACTGGGGGATGCTGCTGTATATACTGGGGGATGCTGTATATACCACTGGGGCTGCTGTATACCATACTGCTGGGACCTGTATACCACTGGGGGGGCCTGTATAGCACAATGCTGGGGGCTGTATACCACACTGCTGGGGGCTGTATACCTGTGCTGGAGTCCACCCTCGGCTTATACACGAGTCAATAGGTTTTCCCAGGTTTTGGGGGCAAAAGTAGGGGGGTCGGCTTATACACGGGTCGGCTTATACACGAGTATATGCGGTATTACAAAAAAAGAAATTGCTGCAACACTCCTTTCTTTTTTCTAGTGCAGTATTTACTGTGATCCTATTTCATATATCCCTTTTAGCTGTACATATTGCCTTGTGTTTCATTGTTATCCCTTAGTCATTAGCCATTAGCTCTTCCACACTCATATTATGTTTAGTGTTGCAGCAATTTCTTTTTTTGTAATATATTGTTTTTTTGCTTGCACCTTAACATTGGTGATGCCAGTTCCTTCCTTATATAATATTAGACTTTTTTTTGGACTGTGCACCCTTCCCCGCCCTGTAGCTACACCTGCCCCTCCATTTTGCTGAAGCCCTGGTCCTGAGACCCACCATCCCAGCTAATTTTAACTGCATTCACAGGCTTATAAACCCATCCAAGCAGTAGTTTACAGCATAGAGTGTTAGCATAGGACCCGGTAAGATGAGAGCACTTTGGCGTAGTTACCGGGCTCTTCCACAGTGGCGCCAATGTGGAAGCTAAGTCTCTCCTTTCTTTTTTTTAGTGCAGTATTTACTGTGATCCTATTTCATATATCCCTTTTAGCTGTACATATTGCCCTGTATTTCATTGTTATCGCTTAGTCATTAGCCATTAGCTCTTCCACATTCATATTATGTTTAGTGTTGCAGCAATTTCTTTTTTTGTGACACCTGAATATTGACAGCTTGTCATTAGGCACTGGAATGATAATGTCAGGCATCTTCTGATACCCGCCCATTGTTGGTGGGAATTCTTGCTAGCTGTTCACATTCAGGTATCTTACCCTGCCCTCAGGCTCAGTTTAATTCAAGTTCCATTTGCTTAGGCCTGCCCACCTTTGTTCATGAGTGCTGGGCTGGTGCAATGAGGGTTAACTCTGTAAAGCCCAGTCATATGGGACGTTAGTTGCAGGGGCCTTAGTTGCCTTTATTCATTTGCACCTGTCTAGCACCATGACAGCTGGCCTTTGAGATGCACCAGGTAAATGCTGTTTTTTATGGTCCACTTTATGTGTATGTTGGAGACTGCATGGCACAACTAAAATAAAAATATATAGAGTAGGACCACCCTGATGAGATTGCCTTGATGTGGCAGATTGGCTTAAAAGATTGATCAATATTTTGTCAAATATCTCAATTTTATAATATTATACAGTTTGGAAGGAATATGTGAATGAATTGTTTTTCGCTACCATAATGACTTTTCTTTGAATGTTATAACTTGCATCTGCTGTGGTTAACTCTTCATTTTCTGCTCACATTATGTTGCTACCTGCTATGGACTTTGCTACCTGAATCTGTGTGCTGCTTCAGACCTGATATTTTCCACTCTACCTACTTTCCTGGTTCTGTGCCTTTTGTGGTTTGCCCCACGTTATATGTTTATTTGTTCATAAATCAAGCATATCTTTGCTGTTCCACATAACTTCCAGACGTCTGTGTCAACTTCCAAAATCCTTGAGTCCAAGCTAGCCTGTGGCTTTGCCTTACTAGTTAACCCTAACAAGAAAATGCACATGCTGTTGGAAAATGTAGTTTCGTTGTAAGTTGCACCGCTTATTAGAGGTATTGTGCTTTAAGGCCGGTTTACACAGTACGATATCGCTAATGATATTGTTGCAACGTCACCGGTTTTGTGACGTTGCAGCGATCTCGTAGCGACGTCGCTGCTTGTGACATCTACCAACAACCAGCGATCAACTAGCTGATTGCTGATCATTGGTGAAATGGCCAGGGCCATATTTCGATTGTTGGTCTCCCGCTGGGCGGCCAGCATCGGCATCTGTGACAGGGGCAACGACCAGCGATCCCCATTCTGCTCCCCACCCTGACCGATCCAAGCGACCGTCGAGTGTCCTGCACAGACTGGGCTGATCGCTGGTGAGTCTGCCTATGTGACAGCTCACCAGTGATCAGAAAGCGACGTCCCAGTGACCCCGATCGTTGGTCGTGTCACTGGGACATTGCAACGTATAAACCGGCCAAGTCAAAGTGATGGCTTTGATTGATGGTACATTCAAGTGAGAGCATAATCTGACAGTTGTGCTGTGTTACTAATGTGAACTTGTGAAACATTGACAAGCTAGTGTGTGAGAGTTGAGCACATGCTGCCAAGCTGGATAGAGTGGTGTCATGATTTGGGCCAGGAGGTCTGAGATATTGCCACTAGTACAGATGTGGCGTGCCAGTTGTGATTGCATCTGACAGCTACACTATTCTGATGTTAGCCTGTGAATGCAGAATATTGCATATAACAAAAATAAAGACACAATTGTACATACACCGATATGAAAATAAAGAGCAATCTGCAAACATATCATTTGTCACTTTTAAAACTAGTTTGTATTTTATAATTACTAAAATATAGAGTGTGAACTAATTATAATCAAAGAAAGCTTCTGTTGTTTGCATATGAATCCTTCATAATCACAGCTTTTGTCTTCGCTCTCTGCCAATGGCTTGCATTTATTTATACACAGTCAATTTATAGGCTCCTGAGCCTAGGCTGCAGGGTAATGCTGGCTTACCAGTGGGGCCTGGAGACTTATGATAGCCAAATAAGATTTTCCAGATGGTAAATGACTGAGAATATTAGTTGTGTATGTAATAAAATCAAATACAGTTAAATCAGTAGCATAATTTGTATTAAACACAGCCTTTTACATTAAACTATTAAATTGGCTTGTATGTCTTTTCATTATATTTTGGAACCAAGTCATGTTTTTTACACTTCCAATGTGAAGGCTGCCAAGCAATAAAATGGTGCTACCTTGACAAGTTTGCTACCTGCTATTAACAATTTCAAGTTATACATTTCCTGAAAATAAACAAGAAACGCCCTGAAATTATTATTATTATTTATTCTTATAGCGCCATTTATACTATAGCGCTTTACATGTGAAAAGGTGCATACATAGACAAGTACAATATTTATGAACAATATAAGGTGAATTCTTATTTTTTGAATGTTTGTCACAGATTTCAGATCACCAAACAAATTTAAACATTTGACAAAGATAACACAAGTAAACACAAAATGTACTGTTTAAATGAAAGCCTGCATTAAGAGAAAAAGAGATCCAAATCTACAGGGTTCTGTGTGAGAAAGTGGTTCCTCCCCCTCGCCCCCGGAAAAAAAAAAATTAACTGAACTGTATTAGTTTATCACATCTTTGGGAAGCTGAGTTCAATTTCCCTACGTACACCCATGCCTGATTACTGTCAACCTGTTCTCAATCAAGAAATCACTTAAATAGGACCTGCCTGACAAAGTGAAGTAGATCAAAAGTCCTCAAAAAATAGACATCATGCCATGATCCACAGAAATTCAGGAATAAATGAGAGACAAAGTAATTAAGATCCATCAGTCTGGAAAAGGTTATAAAACCATTTCTAAACCTTTGATACTCCAGAGAACCACTGTGAGAGCCATTATCCACAAATGGCAAAAACATGGAACAGTGATAAACCTTCCCAGGAGTGGCTAGCAGACTAACATTACCCCAACAGCGCAACAAAAACTCATCCAAGAGGTTACAAAAGAGCCCACAACAACGTCCAAAGGTCTGTAGGTCTCACTTGCCTCAGTTAAGGTCAGTGTTCATGACTCCACAAGTAAGAAACAGACTTTGGCAAAAATGGCCTGCATGGCAGAGCTCCAAGATGAAAACTACTGCCAAGTAAAAAGAACATAATGGCTCATCTACATTTTGCCAGAAAACAACTTGATGATCCGCAAGACGTTTGGGAGAGTACTCTATGAGCTGATGAGACAAAAGTTGTACATTTTGGAAGGTCTATGTCCCATTACGTCTGACACAGACGTAACAAAGCATTTCAGAAAAGGAACCTTGTACCAACAGTAAAATATGGTGGCAGTAGTGGGGTGATTGTCTGGGGCTGTTTTGCTGCTTCCAGACCTGGAAGAAATGTTGTGGTAAATGGAACCATGAATTCTTCTGTCTACCAAAAAATCCTGAAGAAGAGTGTCTGACCCTCTGTTCATGACCTCCAGCTGAAACACACTTGAGTAATGCAGCAGGGCAATGATCCAAAACACACCAGCAAGTCCACATCTGAATGGCTTAAGAAAAACTAAATTTATGGTGGGGTCACACGTCCCGATATCGCCGCGATATCGGAGGCAACGCCGCGGGAGCGCGCATTTTTTGAGCGCTTTTCCCGATATCGCATCGGTGGTTTACACGCTGCGATATCGGGGAAACAACGTCCCTCCGATGTGTACGCCCACCAACCCAGTAACGACCATTTAACATGGGGGTTAATGGGTGAGGTGCGAGTACGCATCGGAGTTGGGCTGTCACACGCAGCGATCCTGCTACAACGGCCTTGCGATATCGGGGAGTTGAATAGCTCTGCTATTCAACTCCGATATCCTTTTGGCATCGTTCCAGGATCGCGTTGTACGCTCAAACCGTACAACGCGCGCCCGATATCGGCTCCAACTCGCGACCCACGTGACTTTTTGTCGGAGTTGGGTCAGAGTTGGACGCCGATATCGCGGCGTGTAAACCCACCATAATGGTGGGTTTACACGCCGCGATATCGGCGTCCAACTCCGACCCAACTCCGACAAAAAGTCACGTGGGTCGCGAGTTGGACCCGATATCGTGTGCGCGTTGTACGGTTTGAGCGTACAACGCGATGCTGGAACGATGCCAAAACGATATCGGAGTTGAATAGCAGAGCTATTCAACTCCCCGATATCGCATGGCCGTTGTACCAGCATCGCAGCGTGTAACAGCCCAACTCCGATGTGTACGCTCACGTCACCCATTCACTCCCATGTTAACTGGTCGTTCCTGGGTTGGTGGGCGTAGACATCGGAGGGACGTTGCATCCCGATATCGCGGAGTGTAAACTGGCGATGTGATGCAGGGAGAAACGTGCACTAAATGCGCGCTCCCGCGTCGTTGCCTCCGATATCGCCGCGATATCGGGACGTGTAACCCCACCATAAGACTTTGGAGTGGCCTAGTCAAAGTCCTGACCTTAATCTGATTGAGATGCTGTGGCATGACCTTAAAAAGGCAGTTCATGCTCGGAAACCGTCCAGTGTGGCTGATTTACACCAATTCTGCAAAGATGAGTGCGCAAAAATTCCTCCAGAGTCTTGTAAAAGACTCAGTGCTAGTTATCGCAAATGCTTGTTTTCAGTTGTCACTTCTAAGGGCGGACCAACCAGTTATTAAGTTTAGGGGTCAATTACTTTTTCACACAGGGCCCTGTAGATTTGGGTTTAATTGTCCCTTAATACTTAAGACCTTTATTTATAAACTGCATTTTTGTTTACTTGTGTTATCTTTGTCTAATATTTAACTTTGGTGATCTGAAACATTTAAGTGTGACAAACATAGACAAAGAATTAGAAATCATAAGGCTGCCTTCAGACTTGCAGATGCATCTGCAGCGTTTTGCAGATGCATCTGCAAGCATCTGCATGCAGACCGCGGCCCCTATGTTTATAATGGAGCGCACGGCGGTCTGCAGATGCTTGCAGACCGCCGTGCGCTCTCATTGCCCGCCATTAGTGATCTGTGCGCAGGCGGATGCCTGCGTACAGATCACACACTCTCGTCCGCACCAGGGACGCGAGATGTTGGTCCCTGGTGCTGGCGAGAGTGTGTGATCTGTACGCAGGCATCCGCCTGCGCACAGATCACTAATGGCGGGCAATGAGAGGGCACGGCGGTCTGCAAGCATCTGCAGACCGCCGTGCGCTCCATTATAAACATAGGGGCCGCGATCTGCATGCAGATGCTTGCAGATGCATCTGCAAAACTCTGCAGATGCATCTGCAAGTCTGAAGGCAGCCTTACACACACCAACTTCTGAACAGATCTCTGGTTGTAGTGAAATCATGGACACATTGTTACATTTGTACACAGCCACAAAATGCAACACTGTGTCCATGATTTCACTGCAACCAGAGATCTGTTCAGAAGTTGGTCACAGAAGTTGGTGTGTGTAAAGCAGCCCAAACACTTTCACACCACTATATATGTACACATATATACACGGATGCATCTCAATGAATTAGAATATCATCAAAAAGGTAATTTTTTTCAGTAATTCAATACATAAAGTGAAACACATATATTATATAGAGTCATTACAAACAGGGTGATCTATTTCATGTGTATATTTCTGTAAATGTTGATGATAATGGCTTACAGCCAAAGAAAACCCAAAGGTCATTATTTCAGAAAATTAAAGTAGGGAAGATGAATATTTAAAAAACGCCCTGTCGTATTCTGATACATCAAAGCGTGAATATAATATTGATTTATTAGTCAACGCATTTCAGGGCTCCCTGAAACATCCTGAAACATGACAATATGATATTGATTTGTTATGATGAAGGGGCAAAGGAGCCCTAAAATGCGTTTACTAATAAATCAATATTATATTCACCCTTTGATGTCTTGTGGAATATGGCAGCGCGGTTTTTAACCATTTATCCTCCCTACTCTATATGTACCACACTGGGAACTGCAGCAGCCATGATATGCTTTTATACTAGTTGTGACTCTCACAACCACACAAGGTGAGTCTCTGATACACATTTAGGTAATATTTTATCTCTTAAACACTTAATCTTCCCTACTTTAATTTTCGGAAATAATGACCTTTGGGTTTTCATTGGCTGTAAGCCATAATCATCAACATTAACAGAAAAACCACTTGAAATAGATCACTCTGTTTGTAATTACTCTATATAATATATGTGTTTCACTTTATGTATTGAATTACTGAACTGAAATAATAAACTTTTTGATGATATTCTAATTCATTTAGATGCACATATACTGTATCTCTAATATATAATCAGCCTAACTCACTTCCGTCATATTCGGCGCTGTTTCCGTTGTCGTGTCCATGGCTGCCTCACAAAGCCTCACTCGCAATGCCTTTGCGAGTCCGTGCAGAATACGCTCAAGTAACTCGCAAAGCCTCACTCACAATGGCTTTGCGAGTCTTCACTGAATAGGCTCCACTGTGAGTCAAAGCTTCACTTGCAATGGCCAGGACTCCTGACTCGCAAACAGTCTCTCTCTCTCTCTCCCTTTTCCCGCGCACAGTCTGCACCCTCTCCTCACCTCCTGGACTCCACGTACTCATCTATGCCCCCCGCAGCCCCCTGGAAGTGCAGCCTCTCCATGCCTCCTTCAGGTGGCTGCTCAGTGAGAAGGAGGTGGAGGAGGCAGCTCCAGGAAGAAGCCGACACAGAAGGGAACACACACAGAGGGAGGAACGGAGGGAGAGGGGAAAGTAAGCAGGCTCTTGGGGACAACCTCTCCTTACTGAGGTGAACGAACGAGCTGCAGCCAGGTCACTGAGCAGTGTGTGGCACAACAACTCCCAGCATGCCACACCTATCTCTGTGATTAGAGCTGTGCCTCTGCCCTGATTAGAGCTGTGCCTCTGCCCTCATTACAGCTCTGCCTCTGCCCTCATTAGAGCTGTGCCTCTGCCCTGATTAGAGCTGTGCCTCTGCCCTCCAGCCTCCCCTGTCCTCTGCCCTCCAGCCTCCCCTGTCCTCTGCCCTCCAGCCTCTCCTGTCCTCTGCCCTCCAGCCTCCCCTGTCCTCTGCCCTCCAGCCTCCCCTGTCCTCTGCCCTCCAGCCTCCCCTGTCCTCTGCCCTCCAGCCTCCTCTGTCCTCTGCCCTCCAGCCTCCCCTGTCCTCTGCCCTCCAGCCTCCCCTGTCCTCTGCCCTCCAGCCTCCCCTGTCCTCTGCCCTCCAGCCTCCCCTGTCGTCTGCCCTCCAGCCTCCCCTGTCCTCTGCCCTCCAGCCTCCCCTGTCCTCTGCCCTCCAGCCTCCCCTGTCGTCTGCCCTCCAGCCTCCCCTGTCCTCTGCCCTCCAGCCTCCCTGTCCTCTGCCCTCCAGCCTCCCCTGTCCTCTACCCTCCAGCCTCCGCTCTCCTCTCCCTGTCCTCTGCCCTCAAGCCTCTGCTCTCCTCTCCCTGTCCTCTGCCCTCCAGCCTCTGCTCTCCTCTCCCTGTCCTCTGCCCTCCAGCCTCCGCTCTCCTCACCCCTCCATATGCAATGTACAGTATGTGTATGTATCTGTGTATGTAGGCACTTCCGTCACTTTGTCGCACTTCCCTCAACTTTCTACACACACATACACACACACACACTTCGCTATACTTACCACCGGGCCTGCGTCCGCTGCCTGGATCCTCAGTCGACATGTCGCCGCCCCAAACTACTAGATCCAATATAGCGTCCAAGATGTCTCGCCAAACTACCCGGACGACATATTGAATCCAGTCGTGCGAAGGGCGGCGACATGTCAACTCAGGATCCAGGCGGCGGGTAAGAAGCAGGGTCGGTGGTAAGTATAGCGCAGTGTGTGTATGTGTGTGTGTATGTTTGTGCTGACCACTCTGCCCACGGTGCTGCGCTGACCACTCTGCCCACGCTGCTGCGCTAACCACTCTGCCCATGGCGCTGCGCTGACCACTCTGCCCACGGCGCTGCGCTGACCACTCTGCCCACGGCGCTGCGCTGACCACTCTGGCCACGGCGTTGCGCTGACCACTCTGCCCACGGCGCTGCGCTGACCACTCTGGCCACGGCGCTGCGCTGACCACTCTGCCCACGGCGCTGCGCTGACCAACCTCACCGCACTCACTGCTAACAACTGAGCCACCGCACTCACTGCTAACCACTGAGCCACCGCACTCACTGCTAACCACTGAGCCACCGCACTCACTGCTAACCACTGAGCCACCGCACTCACTGCTAAGCACTGAGCCACCGCACTCACTGCTAACCACTGAGCCACCGCACTCACTGCTAACCACTGAGCCACCGCACTCACTGCTAACCACTGAGCCACCGTATACTGTGCTAACCACTGAGCCACCGTATACAGTGATAACCACTGAGCCACCGTATACAGTGCCAACCACTGAGCCACCGTATACAGTGCTAACCACTGAGCCACCATACAGTGCTAACCACTGAACCACCATATACAGTGCTAACCACTGAGCCACCGTATACTCTGCTACCCACTGAGCCACCTGTATACACACAATTCATTTCACCGCACTCCCCTAACTATTAGTAAATAAACTATATATGGATTCTAGACTACCCGATTCTTTAGAATCGGGCCGCCATCTAGTATATTATATATATCTTTGGAAGTGACGGATGTGCTGGCAATAGTTTAGAAAAAGAAACTGCAGACCTCAAGTCTGGTGATCTTGGCAGGCAGCTAGTCTGAACCTAAGCCTATGGTGGAGCCCCTGGACAGTTTTTTTTTTTATAGGGTGGGTTAAGGTTGTATTATTTCGTGAATCTTGTAAATTCTATTACAAGCTTCACCCTTGCTCCTCTGGGAGTGAGGAATAATAGGTGGAGATATATGGTATGTTTCCTTCATGGTTATCCTCAATCCTGGGCCATGTCCCCTCCGTCCAAACTCACAGTCTGTCTGATCAGTAAATTAGTTTTCTTCTGCTCAGAGGCTCATCTATGACGATCCTGATCATGTCTCCCTTGCTAAGTTCAAGCTATGTAAGCTTCAGAGGGTGGATTGTTCAGCGGAGGATTTTTGTTCAGAGTTCCACATATGAGCCACTGACACTAGGTGGAACAATCCTGACTTTAGAAGAAATTTTTGTCAGGCTCTGTCAGGAAGGTTAAGGCCATTCGACAATTGCCTTCAGTTTGGAGGATTTATTTACATTTGGTGTTGAAGGGGTTAAGAGATCATTTTTGATGATGCTGAGATTCCATACAACTCTAATCTTGGCTGTTGCATCTTCCTTACACTCCCTTTCATTATTTAAACTCACTCCTTATTCTCCCATGTGCCAGTTACAGTTCTTTTATTCTGACTTCCCAGGAGAAGGTGTTCTTGTGGAACCTGTGGAATTCCATTTTGTTGTTTGATTGTCATTTGTTGTCTCCAAGGGTTTTCTCTTTGCAGTAGAAAGACTAGCGTCTTGCTGCTGCATTGACTACCGAAGGCTGACCCATTGTCAGCCAGGGCCTAGACACATGATTGCAGATGGGGGAAGGATCCGTCTAGGGATGATAGGAAGTGCAGGGTTAAGACTCAGGTGAGTGTTAAGGTGTTACCTGTCCTCCTTCTCCCTTTGGGCTTCCTTTTTATCCTTTCTCAGTATTCCCCTCTGGTTGCTCCGCACACTGAGCATTTCCTCACTGTAGCATGATATAAAGACAAGACAGATGAGTAACATTACCAGGCCACAACTCCTGCAATAGACTTGTCCTTCTTGTTTTATCTTTACAAGGTCCACCCAGGGGTTATGGGAGACAGCTTGCACTGGACTCGCACTGGACTCTAATCATATCCCACTGCCAGGAAAAAAAAGAAAGATTGCTTAATCTATTACAGTCATAAAGAAAATATAAAGACCTTTGTTGTTAATTTGAGCCCTGTCCTGTAACTTTGGAAAGTCACCTTTGAACTAATGATGTTTTAGTGCTAAACCCCATTATCAATTCAGAAAACAGTTTAAACCACTTTATGCCCTTGATATTTGACAATGAAATGTCAACATGAAATTATCCAAAAGGTCAATATGATGCTTTTAGCACAACTAATATTGTGTGAGCAGATTTGGATTGATTGTACCTTTTAAAGCAATCTAAGCACCATATGCTTAATTCCTGAACCATACCTTGGATCACCCTGGATGCATGCAGCACCATGGTGGGCCTAATCTGAAAGAGTTCCTCCAAATTTATTTGGTTGTAAAAAAAAAAAATATATTTGTGCAGCTCTTTTTCAAACTGGAAACATGTTAAAGGAGAACAATTGCTGCTGTTAATCTGTTGGTTAAATATACCTGAACAGACAAGGCAAAAAAGGGTTTGTAAACTCTAACAGAACCATGAATGATATAGACGAAAATACAAGCCCAATAGGAAAGATTCCACAATCAAAATCCAGAAACTAGCTAACTTATTAAGCATAATCAGAAAGCTGTTTTATTTGAATAAATTTATCTGAAGAAGGAAAAATGCATACTGGTAACCCCCATTCTATTCAGCAAGAGTACCAAATCACTTTATCAGCTCACTCTAGAAAAAATGAGAACATTCTGAAGAACCTCAATGTATGCAAACATAAAAAGAGATTACCGTGCACTACTGACCACACTTTTCAGCCTAATCAGGTTACACTGACCACCGGTGTTGCTCAGCCAAATATAGTTCAGCAAACATCATAAATTAAAGAAAATAGCGGTACTCACCCGTTTCTTTATGCTCTTTTTATTCACCTATTCCAGGTGGGCGACATACGCAGGGAGAGGGTGGAGTGGTGAACGACGGCACCGTTTCGCGGTGATTCCACTTCTAGCACAGACCCATAGAAGCGGAATCAATGCGAAACGGTGCCTTTGTTCACCCCTCCACCCCCTCCCTGCGTATGTCGCCCACCTGGAATTTAGGTGAATAAAAAAAGCATAAAGAAACTGGTGAGTGCCGCTATTTTCTTTAATTTATGATGATTCTGACGAACCTAACCTGTTGACATGCACATGTCTATGCAGTACAAACTATTGATCTGGGAATCACAAAGAAGATAGAGTGATAGCAGCCAGAATAGACAAAAAGTGGAGAGTGGATTACTGTCACTCCCGTAAAGCACTATGACCGGCTTCAAGATACACATTTAACATCTGTTTGCAATCATTTGGCCAACAGTTACACCTACAAGCAAAAGGGTAACAATGTTGTGAACTTCTAACTTTCAGGCTCCATACCTCACCATCCAGTACAGCTTTGAGTATGAGACTACCTTCATTTTATAAGGAAAGAAAATATAGCACTTCAAGCTTAGTCAGGTGAGGGTTGCTCTGGTAGGGTCCTAGTCCTTCAGATATATGAAATATCACAAGGTAATCCCAAATGAATGTTATAGTGAGCATTTTATTTACAGCAGTTCCAGTGTACAGAGTGGAAAATATTTTGGTCCAGAATAGACCTTCATCTGTTCCACTGGTGAAATGCAAAACAATATATATATATATATTATATTAATATATTTATTATCTTATATATAAATATATATATATATATATAAGATAATAAATATTATAATATAATAAAGAATATGTACAAAAAATGTAGTAAAAGAAATGTACACAATTGGTATTAAGTATTTACAAAATATATTCAAAATTGATTGATATAAAGTATTTACAAAATATATACAAAATTGATCATTTCATCTGCAAACTTGGTGAAATGTAGCATTTAGAAATCTAATGAATGCAGCATGCAAAAAACATCAAAATCAAATCATCTTTATACAGTGCCTACAAGTAGTATTCAACCCCCTGCAGATTTAGCTGGTTGACACATGCGGAATTAACTTGGCATTGTGACATTTGGACTGTAGATCAGCCTGGAAGTGGGAAATGCACTGCAGCCAAAAAGATTTTTTTTAAAAATTTTTTAAAGCGTTAAAAGTTAATTCAGAGGGTCATTTATTATTCAACCCCTCAAACCACCAGCATTCTGTTTGGTCCCCCTAAAGTATTAAGAAGTAGTTCAGGCACAAAGAACAATGAGCTTCACATGTGTGGATTAATTATCTCTTTTGCCAGCCTTTTCTGACTATTTAAGACCCTCCCCAAACTTGTGAACAGCACTCATACATGGTCAACATGGGAAAGACAAAGGAGCATTCCAAGGCCATCAGAGACAAGATCGTGGAAAGTCACAAGGCTGGCAAGGAGTACAAAACCCTTTCCAAGGAGTTGGGCCTACCTGTCTCCACTGTTGGGAGCATCATCCGGAAGTGGAAGGCTTATGGAACTACTGTTAGCCTTCCAAGGCCTGGACAGCCTTTGAAAGTTTCCTCCCATGCCGAGGCCAGGCTTGTCCGAAGAGTCAAGGCTAACCCAAGGACAACAAGGAAGGAGCTCCGGGAAGATCTCATGGCAGTGGGGACATTGGTTTCAGTCAATACCATATGTAACGTACTCCACCGCAATGGTCTCCGTTACAGACGAGCCCGTAAGGTACCTTTACTTTCAAAGCATCATGTCAAGGCTCGTCTACAGTTTGCTCATGATCATTTGGAGGACTCTGAGACAGACTGGTTCAAAGTTCTATGGTCTGATGAGACCAAGATCGAGATCTTTGGTGCCAACCACACACGTGACGTTTGGAGACTGGATGGCACTGCATACGACCCCAAGAATACCATCCCTACAGTCAAGCATGGTGGTGGCAGCATCATGCTGTGGGGCTGTTTCTCAGCCAAGGGGCCTGGCCATCTGGTCTGCATCCATGGGAAGATGGATAGCACGGCCTACCTGGAGATTTTGGCCAAGAACCTCCGCTCCTCCATCAAGGATCTTAAGATGGGTCGTAATTTCATCTTCCAACAAGACAACGACCCAAAGCACACAGCCAAGAAAACCAAGGCCTGGTTCAAGAGGGAAAAAATCAAGGTGATGGAGTGGCCTAGTCAGTCTCCTGACCTTAACCCAATTGAAAACTTGTGGAAGGAGCTTAAGATTAAAGTCCACATGAGACACCCAAAGAACCTAGATAACTTGGAGAAGATCTGCATGGAGGAGTGGGCCAAGATAACTCCAGAGACCTGTGCCGGCCTGATCAGGTCTTATAAAAGACGATTATTAGCTGTAATTGCAAACAAGGGTTATTCCGCAAAATATTAAACCTAGGGGTTGAATAATAATTGACCCACACTTTTATGTTTAAAATTTATTAAAATTCAACTGAGCAACATAACTTTTTGGTTTGTAAGAATTATGCTTCTGTTAATAAATCCTACTCTCGTTTGCAGTTTGAAGGCTCTAACTTATTTGCATCTTATCAAACCACCTAAATCTGCAGGGGGTTGAATACTACTTGTAGGCACTGTATACTACTAGCTGTACTACCCGGCTACGTCCGGGTTAATAAATAACTGCTGTTAGCTATAACAAAATAGAATTTGAATATGTCATATTAATGACCTGTAGGAAAATAGAAGCTGAGCTGTGATTGGTTGCTATAGGCAGCCTAATAAATCTCCAGCCAACAGTAACCCTCCCCCCGGCCGGGCAGTATATATTACCTCACACATACACATAAAAGACAGCCCATGTGACTGACATCTGCCTTAATTCCCTATTTGGCACATGCGTTGCACATTGGCTGTTTTTAACCAGATGTTTATTTTTGGAAATTAAAGATACCAGACGTATGAGGCGAGTTGTGTGAGGCGATTTGTGCACATCTGTGTCAGTCTGTGTGGTGTGTGTCCCTGGGGGTGTGTGTGTCCCTGGGGTGTGTGTGTGTCCCAGTGGTGTGTGTGTGTCCCTGTAAGGGGGTCCCTGTGGTGTGTGTCCTTTTGGGGGGAGGGGTGTTCCTGTGGTGTGTGTCCTTGTGGGGGGAGGGATGTCTCTGTGGTGTGTGTCCATCCCTATGGGGTCTGTGTGTTTCTGTGGGGTGTGTGTGTGTGTCTCTGTGTCCCTGTGGAGTGTGTATGTGTGCATGTCCCTGTGGTGTGTGTGTCCCTGTGGGGTGAGTGCATGTGTCTCTATAGGGTGTGTACGTGTGTGTGTCCCTGTGGGTGGGGTGTCTGTGTGGTGTGTGTCTCTTTGTGGTGTGTGTGTTTGTGTTCGGGTGCGTGGTGAGTATCCAATGTTGGAGCTCCACCTTAGCTGTTACTCTTTGAGTGCATGTGCTGTGTATACATGTCCCCGTGCGTGGTGAATGTTCCATGTAAGGGCCCTACCTTAGTGACTATATGCTGGTATATGCTGTTAGTCTTTGGTGCTGTCATTAAGCCCCTCTCATTCACAACTGTGAACTGGTAACTGTCACTTTCTCTCCATTATGTAGATAGGGCCAAAATTGTTTGGTGAATTGGAACACACAAGGTTAAAATTTCGCCTCACAACATAACCTATGAAGCAAAAAATAAAAAAATAATAGTAACTAAAGAAGTCCAGATGAGTGAGAGAGAAGTAGAAGGAAGAAAGGGGGAAAAAAATGGAAAAGGAGCTGGACCCTGTAGTAGTAAGAAGCAAAGCTAAGAAGGAAATGCAGAAGGAATGCACTAGCAGAGAAAGAAAGCATAACAGTTAGGCTAAGGTCACACCTGCGTTTTTTTTTCAAATCCTGATCCGGTTTTGAGTTTTTAAACAGCTCAAAACCAGAGCAGGAAACGCTCCTCATAGGAGCCCATTATAAAAACCGGATTGCTTTACAAGCAATCCGGTTACCGGCTCCGGCTCTGCAGCCTGCGTGAAAAATCATGCAGGCTGCAGTTTTCGGAGCGGTTCTAAGCCCCGCAATGCGGTAACCGCATTGCTCAGGATGTGTAATCCTGAGCAATCCGGTTACCCTATATACTTTGCTTATCCCGGCTGCTGCCGGGATAAGCAAAGTGTTAAACTGTAAAAAAAAACTTTAATATTAATAATAATTGTGCCCATCATGTCTCTAGGGGGTGCCCACCCCCCTACAGACATGCTATGTACTCAGGTGGGCATGTTATGGGTTAATGTTGGTTGTACAGTAAGCCGACTCCTATCGGCTCTGTACAATTTTGTAAATGAAGCCGCATCTCCCCTGTGAGCTTTGCGCATACAACATGTAATGTACGTATAGTATGTGCGCTGTCCGAGGTCCTGTAGGCTTTTACAGTAGATCTATGGGCAGCGCACCACCATAGATCTACTCTAAAAGCCTATAGGACCTCGAACAGCGCACATACTATACGTACATTGCGTATAGTATGCACGCAGCTCACAGGGGAGCTGCGGCTTCATTCACAAAATTGTACAGAGCCGACAGGAGTCGGCTTACTGTACAAGCAATATTAACCCATAACATGCCCACCTGAGTGGGTAGCATGTCTCTGGGGGGGTGGGCATCCCCTAGAGACATGATGGGCACAATTATTATTAACATGAAAGGTTTTTTTACAGTGATGACAGTTTGCTCATCCCTGCGGCAGCAGGGATGAGCAAACTGTGCGCTAACCAAATTGCTCACACTTCCGGAGCAATCCAGTTATCGCATTGCGGTTCCCTCCACACATTTTTCATAAAAAATGTGTGGGAACGCAATTGTGTTCACCGCATCTGGATCTGAATGCGGTGAACGCAATTGCACTATCAAATGTGACACTAGCCTTATATGTGTAATGGCCACTTTATCCAATCATTTTTAGTTGTGCATGCATATATTTTGAGTTTCATTCAAAACTTGTCATACCATGCCTGATGAAGAGACCTGAGTCGTCTCGAAAGCTCGCCTTATAACATCATTTATTTTATTTTTGTTAGCCATTAAAAGGTATCACAACTACAAGATTTGTATCTTGTTTCTCACACTGAGAGCAATCAACATGGCCACTTTACACACGGCTACATTTCTAGCTTATCCACAGGTAACTTACTGGCTGCAGTGAAATCATGGAGACATGGTTCTATCATGTGTACAAATGGAATAATTTCTCCATGATTTCACTGCAGCCAGTAAGTTACCTGTGGATAAGCTAGAAATGTAGCCGTGTGTAAAGTGGCCATAAGAGATATGTCGGTAAAACTGTGCAGAAAAGCTATGCAAGAGGATACCTACACATTATGGGGTATCTGTATGTTCACAGACTATATATTTTACAGGAAAGCATACAGCTGCACTCTGGGAGACAAGAAATAGGGAAACCTGGTCAAGCAAAACTGCTATGAAAATACTATACAAGGCAAATAAGATCAGGTACAGCCCCCTGGAAGAAGGTTCAAAACACGTGTCGGGGTCTAGGCCCTAGACACTGATGTACTGTACCTGATTGTCTATTAAGTCATGAGTGAGTGGATTTCCTGACATGGTCTGACCTGCACATTAGGGTTTCATGAGGGCTGTATTTTTCTGCATTTGTAATCACAATACACTTGTATGTATTCCCTTATTTTTGCACGCCTGAATGTACCTGACTATGTCATTTGCACTTTACTGGTTACCCATGCTATTAGCTTTTAGTGTCAGACATCTCTGTCTATCCCCCATGTTATCAAATGTTTGGTCTGTAATGTATGTACTTTTGTTATAGTTTATATGTTTCCAACTGATGGCATAAAAAAATAAAAGATTGCACTTTCATCATATATCATCTGTTGGATCATGATTGTAACTAGCCTCCATATAGAATACCTTTGACTCAGTATCTCTTGTTTGAAAATACAATAAGATAACACTGGAGATAAACTGGAATCAAACAACAAAGTTGAACTCTACAGATTTGAAAAAGGCAACTTTTCTAGACAGATCAGAATAGATGAGCTGTATCTGACATATGGGAGTGTAAGGAGTGAGTTGGATGCAAGGTGCAGTAGCTGTGATTAGATCTGATGTAATCTAAGCATCATCAAAAAGGAACTCTTAACCCCTTCAACGTGAAATGAAAATAAATCCGCTCCACCCAAGTTATTCACCAAGCGGATTCCTGCAATCTAACACTGTGACCTTCCAATCCCAGATACCACAAAGGTCTTAGCTGGACGCAACACACTCATGACAGTAACTCTGTTGTTACTGATTGGCTCAGGGTCTTTGGCAAGGATGATGGAGTTTTAAGAGCAGTGCAGGAAAACAAGACAAACAAATATGTTCCAGATAAATGCTCTCTCAAAATGGTTGCTGCTACCCAGAATGCTTAGGGGCTAAAACACAATGCACTAGAATATTAAAGACAAAAACACTAAAGGGGGTGTCACACGCGTCAATATCGCCTGCACGATATCGGCTGCACGTGACGTTGCAGCGATATTGACGCGTGTGACATACTGCATCAACCAGCGATAAATCGCTGGTTGATGATCGCCAGGTTTCAGAACCAGCTCTGAAACCTGGCGATTGTCGCCAGGTGGACACGCAGCATCGCTGCGTGTGACACCGGGACTAGCGATATTCCAGCTCCCAGCGCCTGTCACAAGCGCTGGGAGCTGGTATCCAAGGTACACTGCGGGTAACTAGGCAGCGCGCGCTGCCTAGATACCCGACGTGTACCTTAGTTACCAGCCTCCTCCGCTCACCCGGTGAGCGGAGGAGGCTGGTAACTAAGGTACACGTCGGGTATCTAGGCAGCGCGCGCTGCCTAGTTACCCGACGTGTACCTTAGTTACCAGCCTCCTCCGCTCACTGGGTGAGCGGAGGAGGCTGGTAACTAAGGTACACGTCGGGTATCTAGGCAGCGCGCGCTGCCTAGTTACCCGCAGTGTACCTTGGTTACCAGGCTGCTCCCGCTTCCAGCAGGCTGGCAGCGGGAGCAGGACATCGTGGAAACGATATTTAAATCGTTTCCATGATGTCACTGGTCAATTGATCGCTGGTGAGTCTGTCTGTGTGACAGCTCACCAGCAATCAGCCGTCAATGTCGTCAGCGATCAGATCGCTGACGACATTGACGCGTGTGACACCCCCTTAAGTAATGCAAGTAATGCTTTCAGATTGTGTCAACCACATTAAACATCACGACAAAGATAACATGTTATATTAGAAAGGCAGACAAGAGAAAGCACTGTGCATAAACCAACTGGGATCAGGCCAGAATGTTAGTGAAAAATATATATGATCAATTTATTTAGTATCATTACATTACATTACAGAAAGTGCATACAAGTAACATTTAAAACCAATTAAAATTTGTGCAACCACAAAAATTAGCAAACCAACCATAGCCAATTATTTCCAAATAAGATAGTGTAACTACACATATCATATCATATATTATGCAGTGTGGACTGAGGAGCTGGCTAGGGGAGTATTGGGGTGACCCAGTTCCCAAGGAATAACCAATTAAAGCAAATGCAGGGTTGAAATTAGGCTATCTGGATCCCCAGTCCCCAGTCCCCATTAGGCTCACATACTAGATCTAACCACGGTAAGGATCGCCAAAGGGGACAGGTGTATACTTAGAGCTTAGATTAGTCAAGAGAGGCTGTTTTGCCTAGTGGATTTTTCATGAACTCCCTGATGTGGGAGATCAGTGAGACCCCTGGAGAACAGGGGAAGACAAGGCAAAGGGAGCAGTCAAGCCTGTAAAAAAAGAAAAAGAAGAGAAATAAAGAAGCAATGAATACAACCTGTGTTGGCAGAACCTATCAAGATCCGTGGATAAAGGTCCACCTGCAGAGGCTACGGGATGGAAGGCCCGTGTCGCCCGACGCGTGTCGCCGTCCTTATGGCGGCTTCATCAAAGGGGCAAGAGCGCATTAGTCTGCTGCTGCTGAGACTTTAAATATGCGCTGGTCTGTAATGGATCCGGCTTCCTCGCCAGGATCAGGTAGGCGTTTACCGGAAGTAAACCTAGCTAAACAACGAGCATGCGCGAGACCGGCCGGTCTAAAAGTGTTCTGAGCTAGAAAAGCACAGTAACAGAGGTTTTTACCGGGTTCCCTAGCAACAACAACAACAAATAATGCCCCAAAAGAAAAGGACTCGGCCACAGAGCGGAGCGCCCGTAACGTCACTTCCGGGTACGCTCTCTCTGCGGGTTGCGTCGCCACGTTACAGCTGAAACCCCGGCACGTCACTTCCGGTAAACGCCTACCTGATCCTGGCGAGGAAGCCGGATCCATTACAGACCAGCGCATATTTAAAGTCTCAGCAGCAGCAGACTAATGCGCTCTTGCCCCTTTGATGAAGCCGCCATAAGGACGGCGACACGCGTCGGGCGACACGGGCCTTCCATCCCGTAGCCTCTGCAGGTGGACCTTTATCCACGGATCTTGATAGGTTCTGCCAACACAGGTTGTATTCATTGCTTCTTTATTTCTCTTCTTTTTCTTTTTTTACAGGCTTGACTGCTCCCTTTGCCTTGTCTTCCCCTGTTCTCCAGGGGTCTCACTGATCTCCCACATCAGGGAGTTCATGAAAAATCCACTAGGCAAAACAGCCTCTCTTGACTAATCTAAGCTCTAAGTATACACCTGTCCCCTTTGGCGATCCTTACCGTGGTTAGATCTAGTATGTGAGCCTAATGGGGACTGGGGACTGGGGATCCAGATAGCCTAATTTCAACCCTGCATTTGCTTTAATTGGTTATTCCTTGGGAACTGGGTCACCCCAATACTCCCCTAGCCAGCTCCTCAGTCCACACTGCATAATATATGATATGATATGTGTAGTTACACTATCTTATTTGGAAATAATTGGCTATGGTTGGTTTGCTAATTTTTGTGGTTGCACAAATTTTAATTGGTTTTAAATGTTACTTGTATGCACTTTCTGTAATGTAATGTAATGATACTAAATAAATTGATCATATATATTTTTCACTAACATTCTGGCCTGATCCCAGTTGGTTTATGCACAGTGCTTTCTCTTGTCTGCATATCTATTTATCTGTGTAACTGGTGATCCCACCATGGTGACACCCACACCCAAAATTGTCTAGAGTGCCTTTGCTGGTTTGCACCAGCTTTCCAGGGTGAGCACGTGGTGGTGGCATTTGCCCGATATTGGGCTGGCAACTGGATATTGTTTTCCCTTTTTGTTGCCTTAGAATATGGATCTTGAATCCAGAGAGGCTTTATGGAACCAACAAACCGGGGGTGTCTTCAGTGTTGTTCAACCTATTGTAGAAGATAATTCCTTTAAAGGTGTGACAGGCAGTCTTATCAAACTACACAAACATTTGACAAAAACATTCTGGAACATTAAGTGTCTGGAAGAGTACTTGAAATTAGGGGTGGCACCAAGGGGACTTCGTGTCCAAATTTTTCCAGCTTGGGAAGTCGATTCAGGGTTTAAGAAAGTTTGGGAGACAGGGTTGAACCAGTGTTCAGAAATAATCATCTCCATGCTCATAGAGCATGATAAGGCTCTCTTAAACAAACTAAGGGTGGAAATTAGGGCATTTGAGGTAAAACTTAATAAATTTGAAAAAGATCCACAGACAGCTCCCTTTAAGAAACGTCTCAAGGAAATAATAGATAAATACGAGCAGGACATTATTAGAGGGAAACAACAAAAATTTCAAAGAGACAAAAAGGACCTTGAAGATAACTTGGTCTTTAAGTGGACACATAGAGATAACCAGAGGCCCTACAACCCTAACAAACCCCGAAAGCCGCATCATCGTAAACGCCCAAAGAAACCTTTAAACCCTAGACCTGTCCCAGGTGCGGCAGGGGAGGACCCGAGTGACCCCTCTACTCCACCGACAAGTGAAAGTGATTTTTTATCAGAGGGGGATACAGACCAAGACACCGGACAAGGAGGGGCAGACGTAAGCCCGCACCATCTGAGGAATCGAAATCCCATCACAGGCAGATGGTCCCCAATATTGAATCTACATCAAGGACAAGGGAGGAGATGACGATGGTACCACAAAATAGTGACAATTTGGGAGGTAACCTTCAAATAATTAATCTTTCTGACTACCAGCTTTCAGATATTGAGGCTAATCTTCTTTCTAGGGGTCTCTCCTTTTCCCCTATGTCACCGCTAGATAAATTTGAACTGGTTAAAGACATTTATTTATTTTGTAGGCAGCTGGTATTCAAACTTATTCACCAGCGACCAGCTTCCATGGCACTGCTTCCCACTCAGGACCGCCTGGCACTTGTGGACTTGTTGGAACTTTTGGAGGAAAACGAAAATGAAGGTAATTGCACAAGTAAAAAGAGACCCTTCACACAGAGGTTGCCATCACAAACTAGTCCCCCTTTTTCACTCTTTCCGCAAGTACAGATCTTCTTTGAGCTCATGGTGAAAGATATCAGAGAATTGAAGTTAGACCCCCTACGGGGGAGAAACCTGAGCAAAGAAGAACAACAGGCACTTGTAGGATTAAAAAGAAATAAGACCTTCTTAATAAAAGAAGCTGATAAAGGGGGAAATGTTGTTTTATGGCCTATAGAACTATACCTAAAGGAGACCAAGAGGCAATTGAATAATGCGGACCACTATCTCAAACTTCCCTCGGACCCAACCAGCATCTTTAAGAAGAAGCTAGATGAGTTGGTTCTGAGAGCTTATGATTTAAATATCCTTAACAAAAGAGAGAAAGATTTTATTCTAACAGAACATCCAGTGGTACCCACCTTTTATCTTTTGCCTAAGGTGCATAAATCCCTGACCCAACCACCAGGAAGACCTATTGTGTCGGGGATAGGGGGGCTCTTTGAGAAAGCTTGTGCATACATAGACTTCTACCTCCAACCATATATGACCAACTTGGATTCATATGTCAGGGATTCCACCCATCTTATTTCGCAGATAGAAGGAACGATTGTACCGGACAACACTCTATTAATTACAATGGATGTAGAGGGGTTATACACCTGTATCCGTCACTCAATTGGGATCTCCGCTGTGGCTTCTTTCTTGGATCAAAAGAGTACAGGGACCAGACTTCATGACTCATTCATTTTGGACCTCCTCTCTATGGTACTTGAATTTAACTATTTCACTTTTGATCATTCCTTCTATAGACAGATCTCGGGGACCGCCATGGGTGCGAAATGTGCCCCGTCTTACGCAAATTTGTTTCTAGGATGGTGGGAGAACAACCACATTCGCACCCTGGCGGTTTTCCGCGAGAAGGTTATGGGTTGGTATAGGTATATTGACGATATCCTTGTATTTTGGACAGGTTCTCTTGAGGATTGTGAAATCTTTATTGCAGAGTTGAATGACAACCCTTGGAACATAACCCTAACCTGGCACAGCTCCGCCTCAGAAATTGATTTTCTGGACCTGAAGATTTTAATAAGAAACGGTAAGATCTCTACTGCACTTTTCAGAAAGAGCACTGCTACCAACAGTGTCCTTCATTTTGGGAGTTTCCATCCAACCCACTTAAAAAGAGCCATCCCTAAGGGGCAATTCTTACGTGTTAAACGCAATTGCACGGAGAATGAAACATTTTTACGGGAGTCACGAGCTTTAACAAAGAGGTTTAAGGACCGTGGGTATCCACGTAAAGTGGTCTCACAGGCCTTTCAATCTGCAGCAAGTCAGGACAGGACATCTCTTCTTCAGCCCACCACCAAGAGGGATTTAAAGGGGCTAAATGTAATTACAACATTCAACAATCAGTGGGGAGACATTAGGGGTTTGTTGAGAAAAAATTGGCCTGTGTTGACCACGGACCCAAAAACTGCAGAACTCATACCCCCTAACCCACGTCTTGTTGCCAGACGGGCCAAGAATCTACGTGATTCACTGTCTAACAGCCATTTTGTACGAC
Organism: Allobates femoralis; assembly: GCA_033576535.1. NCBI lineage: Eukaryota > Metazoa > Chordata > Amphibia > Anura > Aromobatidae > Allobates > Allobates femoralis. The sequence goes on from JARQOC010000001.1 coordinate 211,288,705, forward strand.
CCACAATTCCCTTGGGGAGGGGGCTCAGGGTGATTGGTACCTACCCTTGTGGGAATTGCAATGTTTGCCCCCACATGGTGGCATCCGATCATGTGGATCTCCCAATTTTTCCAGGACGAATCGAGACCAAATTTTATGCCAACTGTCGCACAAAAAATGTGATATATGTGATGATCTGTGGCTGCCCCAAACTTTATGTGGGGGAGACCACACAGGAGGCAAGAAAACGCCTCCAGGGACATTTTTCAAACATAGCCTGTGCTGAAGTACATCGATTGGCAAACAAAACTTTGACCTCAGTGTCTCGACATTTTCTGGAGGTGCATAATTCTTCCTTGAGAGGTACAAGAATTATCATAGTCGATAAAGCAAAACCTTCAGTGAGAGGGGGTAAAATAACTAATGAACTCCTCAGGAAGGAGACCCGGTGGATTTTCAACTTGAAGAGTATGTCCCCTGAGGGCCTGAATGAAGAATTCCACTTCAAAGGCTTTTATAAACCCAGATAGGGCAACCTCCCAAATTCACGGTTTCTTCTTCTTGCTCTTTTCAGATAAATTCATGGTTACCCTTGTCACTTTGGTCCATCATGAGAGAATCCATTGAATATCACTATTCGGATTGGACCCTGCCTTTGAAGAATTCTCCTCTAAGAATGACTCTATTTCCAAATCATGATGTCGAGACTCAGGATTTGTTTTAAAAGTGTGACTTTCAGTGAATGATAAAAAGAGGAAAGAAGAGAGGAACAAGAGCCATTATATAATCATGTGTCTTGTATATACTTGTTATCAACTTATTTGTTTATAACTAATCCTGTTTTCTTCACTATAGGTATTTCCCCTGCTAAATCGTCTGATTTGCTGTGGGTGCACTTGGTTCCTAAAAAATCCCCCGGTAAAAACCTCTGTTACTGTGCTTTTCTAGCTCAGAACACTTTTAGACCGGCCGGTCTCGCGCATGCTCGTTGTTTAGCTAGGTTCCCTAGCAACAACAACAACAAATAATGCCCCAAAAGAAAAGGACTCGGCCACAGAGCGGAGCGCCCGTAACGTCACTTCCGGGTACGCTCTCTCTGCGGGTTGCGTCGCCACGTTACAGCTGAAACCCCGGCACGTCACTTCCGGTAAACGCCTACCTGATCCTGGCGAGGAAGCCGGATCCATTACAGACCAGCGCATATTTAAAGTCTCAGCAGCAGCAGACTAATGCGCTCTTGCCCCTTTGATGAAGCCGCCATAAGGACGGCGACACGCGTCGGGCGACACGGGCCTTCCATCCCGTAGCCTCTGCAGGTGGACCTTTATCCACGGATCTTGATAGGTTCTGCCAACACAGGTTGTATTCATTGCTTCTTTATTTCTCTTCTTTTTCTTTTTTTACAGGCTTGACTGCTCCCTTTGCCTTGTCTTCCCCTGTTCTCCAGGGTCTCACTGATCTCCCACATCAGGGAGTTCATGAAAAATCCACTAGGCAAAACAGCCTCTCTTGACTAATCTAAGCTCTAAGTATACACCTGTCCCCTTTGGCGATCCTTACCGTGGTTAGATCTAGTATGTGAGCCTAATGGGGACTGGGGACTGGGGATCCAGATAGCCTAATTTCAACCCTGCATTTGCTTTAATTGGTTATTCCTTGGGAACTGGGTCACCCCAATACTCCCCTAGCCAGCTCCTCAGTCCACACTGCATAATATATGATATGATATGTGTAGTTACACTATCTTATTTGGAAATAATTGGCTATGGTTGGTTTGCTAATTTTTGTGGTTGCACAAATTTTAATTGGTTTTAAATGTTACTTGTATGCACTTTCTGTAATGTAATGTAATGATACTAAATAAATTGATCATATATATTTTTCACTAACATTCTGGCCTGATCCCAGTTGGTTTATGCACAGTGCTTTCTCTTGTCTGCATATCTATTTATCTGTGTAACTGGTGATCCCACCATGGTGACACCCACACCCAAAATTGTCCATGTTATATTAGAAAGGTTATTGAATGTGGAAAATTTGGCCTTGCTTTTTCCTACTCAACCTAAATGGGCAAAACAGGGAATGCTCTGTGGAAAGAACTATATTGTGTGTTGGTGAGTGACATGTCAGGGACATCATACTGTGTGCAGGGAAATTAACTATGGGATGAATGATACAATATATGGTAGATACAATTAGTGATGAGTGAGTAGCGATATATTCGTAATCGTTATACTCGTAATGAATACTTTGTAATACTCGCGTACTTGTCTGAATAGCGAATCCAATGTTAGTCAATTAGTGATAGGCTCCACCCCCACACATCTGGCCATAAAACAAGAATTTCTGGGATAGGGTGGGAGGGTCGGCTTTTTTCACTGCATAGAACACCTTGCTGTACCCCCAGAGAGACCCTAACATTCAATCTGCTCTCAATGAATTGCCGACTCCCCTTTGTGTACTGAAGGGAACTGACAATTTATTTTAGATTGCTCATGATCAACACATCGCTCACGAGCACCGGTAGCAAGTATCATGAATGTTGTACTATCCGTGCGAGTAGTGAATAGTAAAGATTACTCTCGCTCATCACTAGATACAATCTATTGGAAAATGTAATGTAAGGGCTTCATACTGGGTAGCAACTGTGGGCATTATACTAGCTAAGAAAACGCACTTTGTGGGCATGATACCGATAGAAGGGAACTGTAAAATCTTCATACTGTGTACTGGGGGACACTGTGAGAAGCCATTGAAACAGCATGGTACTGTGTCAAATTACTAATGGGATTCACTAAAATCAATATTTCTGTGTGAGCAGCATATACAAAGCACTATGCGCAAGGTTAGGGAAGTAGCTTAGTGTAAAACAGAAACTTATATAGCTGTTTATTCACTCCAAAATTTGTGTCCCTCTTTCCTGTCTTTTAAAGTTGAGAGGTAGGTGTATCAAGGCTTTTAGACACCAAATGAAGAGCTTAATCAAATGACAGACATCTTCTCCCTGGGCTGTCTATTATTAACCAGTGTTCCTCAGTAACTGATGGTTAATATGTGGAGGATTTGTAAAACAATTCAAAACCTATGAATGAAAATTTTAGCTATTTTACTTATGTGGTAACTGTTTAACCATCGTAACAAACCCTGGTATTTGGTACTACTCTGGTGTCCTGATGGCAGTAGGCCTACTTACAGGTCTCCATTCCATCTAAAGGCAGAGCAAGTGGGCACTAGTGCTGATTGAGCATTCAAGCAAGAAGTTATGGTAGGAAAAAAATAACAGTTCCCCATTCTGTGATCTGTCATTGCAGCTTCAACACCCAGTGACAGTGTACAACGGCAGAAGGATGTGTAGCATGGAAATGCCTAAACCCTTTATTCTGTTGTCACAAACCAGTCCTCAATGCAGGTTATAAGCTGAATAAATTGTATTTAAATATACAAAAGCTTACCTGCTTTATCAAGATTAACAATGGCCCCTACATAACACCTGCTATGGAAGCTATGTCTAGAGTGCCTGAAACTACAATTTCCAAGAGTCTTACCTAAGAGTCTTAGCTTAGTTCTGAACAGCCTGGGACGGAGCATGGAGAATGGAGCACCGAGGAGCGGCGCTGTGCAGAAGACCGGGATGGTAAGATACGCAGCGGGGGGGGCCCTTACAAGGGGGGCGAGTGCCAGCATTTGGGGGCTGCTATATACCCCCTGGGGGCTGCTGTATACTACCACTGGGGCTGCTATATACCTCTGGGGCTGCTGTATACTACCACTGGGGCTGTATATACCTCTAGGGCTGCTGTATACTACCACTGGGGCTGTATATACCACTAGGGCTGCTGTATACTACCACTGGCGCTGTATATACCACTGGGGCTGCTGTATACTACCACTGGGCCTGTATATACCTCTGGGGCTGCTGTATACTACCACTGGGGCTGTATATACCACTGGGGCTGCTGTATACACCTCTGGGGCTGCTGTATACTACCACTGGGTCTGCTGTATATACCTCTGGGGCTGCTGTATACTAACTACTGGGGATGCTGCTGTATATACCACTGGGGCTGCTGCTGTATACTACCACTGGGGCTGCTGTATATACCTCTGGGGCTGCTGTATACTAACTACTGGGGTTGCTGCTGTATATACCACTGGGGCTGCTGCTGTATATACCACTGGGGCTGCTGCTGTATACTACCAATGGGGCTGCTGTATATACCTCTGGGGCTGCTGTATACTAACTACTGGGGCTGCTGCTGTATATACCACTGGGGCTGCTGCTGTATATACCACTGGGGCTGCTGCTGTATACTACTAATGGGGCTGCTGTATATACCTCTGGGACTGCTGTATACTAACTACTGGGGCTGCTGCTGTATATACCACTGGGGCTGCTGCTGTATATACCACTGGGGCTGCTGCTGTATACTACCACTGGGGCTGCTGTATATACCTCTGGGGCTGCTGTATACCACACTGCTGGGGGCTGTATACCTGTGCTGGGGTCCACCCTCGGCTTATACACGAGTCAATAGGTTTTCCCAGATTTTGGGGGCAAAAGTAGGGGGGTCGGCTTATACACGGGTCGGCTTATACACGAGTATATACGGTAAATAGATAAAAAAAATGACAATGTTTATTGAATTATTATAAAGTACATTATTTATTAATACATTGTGCCAGCAAGAGATGTTAGTTGCAGACATATTGTCTCCATTGTGCTCATAATAAAACTGTATTTCCACTATAAGTCGATAAGTGAATAATATTTTCCGTAGGTATCTCTTCTGAATACACATTTATCATTTTTAATTATTTACATACTTGTCTGCATGACAGATGCATATTACTTTGTTACAGATGTTGCGGCTGACCAGAGTTTACCATGATAAGCAACCAGAGCGATAAATATTTATTGCATGTCAAATTGAGTTTGTAGGAATCTATGATCTGAAAAGCGGATCTGAAATGCTGCCATTTAGCACCATCTGGTGAGTGATGGCTGATCTCCCGGAGACATTACACGGCTGCATGAAAATGTCCAATGACTGTTTGGTCAAATCACTTGGCAATGCCACCCTAGATCTTTTCTCTTAATCCTGGTAAAAAATGTTAACCTTTAAAGGAAATTGCTAATAATTTGCTAATAAAAATTAAATTTTTTTAAAGAAATGGATGGTTTCTTTATTATATCCAAAGATTTACACTTATCTTACTTCCACAAGCTTTTCAGAATTACACCTTGACTTTAAAGGGGTTACTTCATCTTATTAAATGAATAAAATTGCAAAGTTCTTGTAAAAACACACATCTTTTTGCTGATTTTTAGCTGAAATAACCTAATTATTTAGGCAATTGGTATGCATGGAAGTGACCCAAAAAATTATTTTATAACACTCTATTTGTTAATTAGAAAAACATTCAAAATAGTGAAAGGTGCCTTACACATTCAGAAAGAAGGAAAGAAGGGCAGAGACAAGAGCTGCCGGGCGTCCACAGCGGACGAAATTGAAGAGCGGGGGGTAGTATGCTGTCAGGCGCCGGTGGCCAAGATTGATTAGCGGGGGGGGGCATGGCGGTTTTGCTGTCAGGCGCCGGCGGCATGAGGAGCGGGGGGGTGCTGTCAGGTGTCGGCGGCCGTGATTGAGGACTGGTGGAAGAGGGGTGCTGTCAAGCGGCTGGGAGATCCTGTGCACCAGGAGGTGGGCAGCGTGCAGTCATGTAGTGGGCGGTGGCAAACGGCAGTCCCCATATAGCTCCACCCCAGGCCACACTGCGGCCCCCCTCTGCAGATTTTCCGGTACGCCGTACCGGCATGTACCCCCACAAAAAAAGCACTCCTGGTAGGATCAGTAAAGTGCAAGTGCAAAAAATCATGTAAATGTGTATGTCTCATTACACTTAAAAATGAGAGCAACAACTATTTAGTTATGAATATTTAAGTACATACCTTGGAGAGTACATGAAGACAAATTCGGCCAAATCTCCCATAGTCAGTGTATCCACACTCTGACAAGCGTTTCGCCCTTGCTTCTTTGGGATGGCCCTACAACATTACAAGGACTTAAGCTTAATACAATGTGTTGTAATTCAATTCTTTATGGATAATAGAAAAAATTGGAGCCATGAGTAAGACTGCTTAGTGCAGTCGAAACGTGTTGACTGGGTTATGTCGACCATGTAAATTTTTCATTTGTATGCACTATATTTTTTTTTTTATAAAGAAAAAGAAAAGGAAAATCCAATCCTGTTGAGCCAGATCCAATTTTTTCTATTATGGTTGATGTCAGGCCAGGCGAGGTAGGTGTCTGAGCCCCAGGTAGATGAGCGTAAAGCAAGTGGGTGAGCTGGAATCAAGTTTGTTCCATTCCTTATGCTCATTGCACATGTTTGTATTCCTTTGCTGCCCTTTTCTAGCCATTGTTATAATATTTTATCTTATTTTTGATACCGTAAGTTCCCACCATGCCTCCCTCTCTCTGTAACTATTTCTATGCTGATAAATCCCAACTGTTTTTCCTGGTCAGTGTCATCTTGAAAGAAATGTGCACCAGAGCTGGAGAAAGGATTTACTGTTACCTCTATTCTCTATCCCATATCCTTTGCCCTTCATCTTCTCTAGACATCTCTACCTCACAATTTCTCAAGCTTCAATAAACTACAGCAATAGAAACAGTGTGCAGTGTTAGGAGGGTGTCGAGATGTTGCCACTCACACAACCTTACCTGTCCACCACTCTCCTCATCTCTCCCTCTGGGGCAGTTCGATGCCTCTGGTGTGTGCCCGGCATCATGTGGCCAGCACAACACAGTGATGTCATCGCTGCATATCCCAGTTACAATGTACTGGGCACACACCGGAGACACTGCACTGCTGCAGAGGGAGAAATAAGGAGAGCTGTGGACGGGTAAGTTCCTTTCTGAGTCCTGCGACTGCCCAAACAATAGTTTTCCACCATATATGGGGTATTGGCTTACTCAATAGAAATTGCCCAACAAATTGTACGGTGCATTTTTTCCTCTTACGTTTGAGAAAATAAAAAAGTATGGGGCTGAAGCAATATTTTTGTGAGAAAAAGTTACATTTTCATTTTATCCTTCCATGTTGCTTTAACTCCTATGAAGCACCTAAAGTGTTGATAAACATCTTGAATGTGGTTTTGAGCAGTTTGAGGGGTGCAGTTTTCAGAATGGTGTCACTTTTTGGTATTTTCTATCACATAGGCTCCTCAAAATCTCTTCAGATATTATATGGTCCCTAAAATAGTTTTGTAAATTTTGTTGGAAAAATGAGAAATTGCTGATAAACTTTTATGCCCTTTGTAACTTTTTGACAAAAAAAAAAATGTTTCCAAAATTGTGCTGATGTAAAGTAGACATGTGGGAAAGGTTATTTATTAACTGTTTTGTGTGATATAATAGTCTGGTTTAAGGGCATAAAATGTAAAAGTTTTATGAAATTTTAAACATTTTCACCAAATCTCCAACATCTTATGCACAAATAAGCGCAAAAAATATTGTCCTAGGTTTACCATCAATGCATTCACGATCAAGAACGTATAGGTACCACAGAGAAACACCTGTCTACCTGGGTACAGTAAGGTACTGTGGAGTATAATTATATGAGAGCCCAGTTTCCTTATCTAATGCGTAACTGTCAACATTGGAGGTAAGATAAAGGAGAGATTTTTGTTTAGTTATTCAAATTCATAGGGGTAAGACTGGTGCATGGAGATTTAAAATGAGTATATGGGTAACATAATTAAAGGGATTCTCCAAAAATGTAATAAAATGGCCCCTCACATGTACTCGGGCTGCAGTGTGAAGAAACTCAGTTCCCAAGACCTGTGTCTACTCTCAACTGACAGAAGACTAGTATTGCAAGCACACATAGCTTCGTGAGCCAAGGAGGGCTGTGACATCAGAAGTAAATCTTCTCATAGGCTGACTGAGCACCAAGGATTTTTTCTACAGCTTCAGTCCTCTGTACACAGCCAGCTGAGAAGAAGATTAATTTCTTTTCCCGTCACTGCTCCTCTCCAGCCGGTTACAGGTATCTGTGCTTTCAATACAGCTCCTTTGCAGTTATGATATACCATATTTTTCGGATCATAAGATGCAGTTTTTTCCCCTAGAATTGTGGGGGGGGTCATCTTATGGTCCAGATATATGGGGATGCGTGATTGTGAGGCTGTGCTAGGGGGAGCAGCGGTCTGGAGTGGGCTGGGAAAAGGCTGGAGGAGGCTAGCGCAGGCTGCAGGGCAGCCCAAGATCATATGGGCTCGCTCATTATGCTCTAATAATATGCACTGCATCTCCCTGTCCATCACCTCTCAGCACTGAGAGGTGGACGGGGGGGTGCAGGGCATATTATATGGCCCCCATCCTGGCGCACGCACAAAAATAATAAACAATATAACACACCTTTCCACCGCTTCCTGCTCCCAGCACTTTGCATCCTCCAGTCTTTGTGGCATCCTCCTGTGTGTCCTGGGCATCCAATCATATGATAGAGGCGCGCAGTGATGACGTCACTGTGCTGTGCCAATTACATGATCGGATGCTGGCACAGACAGGAGACATCACACAATCACACACAGGAAGACGTGAAATGCTGGGAGCAGGAGGCATTGGAGAGGTACATTACCATTACATTGTTTATTATTTTTGTGTATGTGCTAGGATGGGGGGCCATATCTAAGATTGTGGCATGTACCAGGATGGAGTGGCTAATAAACCAGGATGAAGGGGTTAATAAACCAGGATGGGGGAGCTAATAAACCAAGATGAAGGGGCTAATAAACCAGGATGGATGGGCTAATATATTACCAGTAAAGGACCCAGGATGGGGACATTACCCCCATATGTGTCAGCAGCAGATCCCCACCCCATAACAGTACATTATACCCACATTTTTTTCTTAATTTTTTTCCTTATTATCCTCCTCTAAAATCTGGGTGTGTTTTATAGTCCAAAAATTATGATAGATCTGGAGACCAGTGTTTCTTCTGACTGCAACCGAATCTGACATGTGAATCGGATGGTCTACAAGTTGAGTTAAGTGACAGTGGCCATTTTATTACGTTAGTGGATAACCATTTTAAGTATGTGGTAAAGAGGGAATGAGGCAAGTAATTACTCCTTATCTGGAACACCCCAATGAGGATTTCAAATTTGTAAATGAAGGGTATGATGTTTGCAGCAGGACACTTCCCCTAGTACCCTGGGGAATAAAGTAACATTATTTGTGGTGAAAAATATAACCAATGCAAAACAATACAATGTATATTTATTCATGTATTTATTCATGCCTTTTGTTGCACATCCTATGCTAATGATAATAAAAAATAATATTAATTTATTTATAAAAAAAATAATTTAGCAAATTGGGATACAATTTAGAGTGAATAAAACTCAATAATTATATATTTTTTTTTTACATTTTTAACTACACTCAGTGGCTTGCAATATTATTTTTAAGAAGTCATAAAAATTAATGTCTGCATTGCAATGTTCTTTTCCTTCATGTAAAAATCATAGAACAGATAAAAAATTATAGTTTTATACCTGAAAGTATGAAATATAATTCCCATCGGACATTTAAATTCTTACCAAAGACAGAGAAAACTGTTCCATTTTCAATACAGAAATTTACTTGAAGTTTAACACTTGCAACTGACTTCTCCCAAGAAAACCAATTCTCACAATAAGTCTGAATTCATGATCTATTTACTAACCTTAGTGTCCAGATGAGTCAAAGGCAGGTCTACACTGGCCATCTGGCAGTTTTGGCAAATGCCAGATGGGTTGCTGCCTGCATTGGGCAGCTCATGCCCTCTCACCTGATTTCCTATTTAGATCCTTATACTCCTGCTTTACTTCAGTTGTATTGCCGGAGCCACCAGGAACAAGCTTCACCCAGCTTTACCTGTGGCAGCTGCCAGCCAATCAGAGGCCAGTAGCTTATGTCAGCTGCTGGCCCCTGATTGGCTGACGGTTGCATTTGTAGATGTGTAGAGAGCTCGTCTCTAAGCGCTGGCAATTCAAGTGAAGCGTGGCTGACGGCGAATCTTGAACCAGTCTGCATGTGGTGAAAAGAGGACAGAACGCCAAGGGAATGAAAGAAAGGTGAGAAGTGTGTGTGAGTGTGTGTGAGTGTATCTGTGGTGTGTGTGTGAAAAATGCCACAATAGGGAAGATTATTACAACATGAGTGAACTAAGATTGGCACAATACTACAAGATAGAGAACAGGATGAGGTCATTACTACATAAAAGGTACCAGGATGGGGACATTACTACAGATAGGAACCAGGATGGGGACATTACTACAAATAGGAACCAGGATGGAACATTACTACAAGAAGGGGACCAGGATGGGGACATTACTACAGATAGGAACCAGGATGGGGACATTACTACAATGAAGGGGACCAGGATGGGAACATTACTGCAAATGGGAACCAGGATAGGACATTACTACATGAAGGGAACAAGGATGGGGACATTACTACAAATGGGAACCAGGATGGGACATTACTACAAGAAGCAGACTATAAAGGGGACATTACTAGAGATGGGAACCAGGATGGGACATTACTACAAGATAGAGAACAGGATGAGGTCATTACTACATAAAAGGTACCAGGATGGGGACATTACTACAAATAGGAACCAGGATGGGACATTACTACAAGAAGGGGACCAGGATGGGGACATTACTACAGATAGGAACCAGGATGGGGACATTACTACAATGAAGGGGACCAGGATGGGAACATTACTGCAAATGGGAACCAGGATAGGACATTAGTACATGAAGGGAACAAGGATGGGGACTACAAATGGGAACCAGGATGGGACATTACTACAAGAAGCAGACTATAAAGGGGACATTACTAGAGATGGGAACCAGGATGGGACATTACTACAAGAAGTGGAGTATGAAGGGGACATTATTACAAGAAGGGGATCAGGATGGAGACATTACTACAAGATAGGGACCAGGACGGAGACATTACTACAAGATGGATACCAGGATGGGGGCATTACATTAAGCAAAGAACAAGGATGGGGATATTACTACAAGAAGGAGATCAAGATGGGGACATAACTACAAGAAGAGAACCAGGATGAGGACATTACTACAAGAATGGGACCAGGATGGAAACATTACTATAAGAAGGAGATCAGGATGGGGAAATTACTACAAGAAGGGAGTCTAGATGGGGGCATTTCTACAAGAACCTGATCAGGATGGGGGACATTATTACCAGAAGGGGATAAGGATGAGGACATTACTACAAGAAGGAAACCCGGATGGGGACATTACTACAAGAAGGTGACCAGATGGGGACATTATTATAAGAAAGGAACCAGGATGGGGATAATACTACAAGAACCTGACCAGGATGGGGGACATTACAACCAGAAGGGGACCTTAATGGGGACATTACTACCATAAGAAGACCAGGATGGGGACATTGCTAACCAAAGGGCACCGGAATAGAGAGATTACTACAAGAAGGAGACAAGGATGGGGAAAAAGTTCAATATGGTTATGTATCTGGACTTATGACTGAGCTCAGACCTTGCGTATGAAAAATAAAGGAGTTGACTGAAACACCAATTAATGACATCATTATAGACTGCCTCTTTTGACTAGGTGTTTAAGATATATACCAGTATTTTTTTATAATATCTGCAAATCCATGATTAAGGCTGGAAGCCGAAACTCGTAGGATGTCCGAGGTGGTCTGTAAGGGGCCTCCTATGTGGCTTTTTACACTTGTTTCAATGAAACTTGCTGTTTTACTATTTTTCTACTTCCTGAAAGCGCTGGATTTGTTTTCTTGTTTGAAGTTACTACAAGAAGGAGACCAGGATGAGGACATTATTACAAGAAGGCATGGTGGCTCCGTGGTTAGCACTGCTGCCTTGCAGTACTGGGGTCCTGCGTTCAATTCCCACAAAGGACAACATCTGCAAGGAGTTTGTATGTTCTCCCCGTGTTTGTATGGGTTTCATCCAGGCACTCTGGTTTCCTTCCACACTCCAAGACATACTAATCAAATGTTTAGATTGTGAGCCCTGATGGTGACAGTGTCGCAAATGTATGTAAAGTGCTATGGAATTAATAGCGCTATATAAATGAATAATTATTAAGTATATTATTAAGAAGGGGTCCAGGATGGGGACATTACCACAAGAAGGGGACCATAGTGGGGACATTACAACAAGATTACCAGGATGGGGAATATTACTACAGGAAGGAGACCTGGATGTAGACATTCCTATAAGAAGGGGACCAGGATGGAGATATTACTACAAGAAGGGGACCAGGATGTGGACACCTATCAATAAATAGTTTAGCATTACTACTAGATTACTATATGGTGCTAATTGTAAGGCTGCTTTCACATCAGCGTTTTTTTTAAATCATGGCAGATGCGGTGAAAAAACGCATCTGCCGCGATTACCGCATACCGGCTGCACTTGCGGCACAGTTGCGGTAAGCCCCATACAATGTATATGCAAGCTTGCGGCAGGTGCGGCAAGTGTGGTTTTGGCACTTGCGGCAGGTGCGGCCGCGAAAATAACCGCGGTCAGCCGCGGTTTTTTTCGCGGCCGCACCTGCCGCAAGTGCCAAAACCACACTTGCCGCAACTGGCCGCAAGCCCGCATATACATTGTATGGGGCTTGCCGCAACTGTGCCGCAACTGTGCCGCAAGTGCAGCCGGTATGCGGTAATCGCGGCAGATGCGGTTTTTCACCGCATCTGCCGCGATTTCAAAAAAACGCTGATGTGAAAGTACCCTAAGATGATATTACTTACAGTAAATGGATAAAATGTAATAAAAAAATGTAAAAAATATAAAAATGTATAAAAAACAAAACAAAACAGAAGATAAGTGCAGAGTAAAGAACATAAACAGCAGAGAAATGAACCCTAGCTTCCACTGACTGGAATAAAAAAGAGCTGCCATGCAAACATGAACAGAGCTTCATTAACATGGTCTACAGCAGAGAGGAGGTTACTGCCAAGATCACCAACTGCCTAGGATGTATAACTTGAATATGTGTATAAAAAGGTAGGGGCACCGGGCACCTTCAGGGCTATTGGTCTTTCTTATTCCTCCATAAAGACAGGCCGCTGTCTTATCCCCAGCCACCTGGTGGTGCTACGCCTGCATCAGCCAGTCAAGCATTTACAGTCCAAGTATAGAAAACAAATAGGCGGCACTCACCGTATGTTCGTAGGTGCTTTCTTTATTGAAGAGGTGCGGGGAGGGGGTGCATGAAGGTACAGACGACAGGTCCTGTTTCGCGGTTTGCCCGCTTCTACAGGACCTGTAGAAGCGGGCAAACCGCGAAACAGGACCTGTCGTCTGTACCTTCATGCACCCCCTCCCGCACCTCTTCAATAAAGAAAGCACCTACGAACATACGGTGAGTGCCGCCTATTTGTTTTCTATACTTGGACTATAACTTGAATATTACCAGTACCTCTGGTTTTCTAGGACATTCTAGGACAGAGAAAGGATTAATATCACAATCTTGGATGGCCTAGGACAGTAGTGGGCCTAATGTCGCTATCCCAAGTAGCTAACTAGTAATGTCACCGGAAAGAATAGAGCATTCTATGTTAGAGTGCAAAGCTCATACCATGAAGCAGTGGTGTACCTGTTGACTTGTAACTTGTAAGGCCCCTTTCACATCAGCGGTAAGCGCTGATCGCGGCAGTTGCAGTGAAAGAAACGCAACTGCCGCGGTTACCGCATAATAGCTGCACTTGGGGTTCACCTGCGGCAAGCTCCATGCAATGTCTATGGGGCTTGCGGCAGGTGCGGCAAGTGCGGTATAGATGCGGTTGCGGCACTTGCGGCAGATGTGGCCGCGAAAGAAACGCGTTCAGCCGCATTTTTTTTCGCGGCCACATCTGCTGCAAGTTCCAAAAGCGCACTTGCCGCACCTGCTGCACACTTACCGCAAGCCCCATAGACATTGCATGGGGCTTGCCGCAAGTGAACCGCAAGTGCGGCTGTTACGCGGTAACCACGGCAGTTGCGCTTTTTTCACCGCAACTGCCGCGATCAGTGCTTACCGCTGATATGAAAAAGCCCTAAGAGGAATTACCGTATATACTAAAGCATGGACCTTAATACAGAGACATAAGCAGAGTGAAATACTGGAAGATGGAGCTGTATATAGAAGCTGAGAGTTGAGATATAATGATGGATGGAGGTGAATATATATTAGGGACTGAGGGGAAAAATATATTGCAGGATGGGGATATAATGCAAGATGTGTCTGTGTATAGGGGGGCTAAGAGGAGGGAAATACTGAAGGATGGGGCTATATAATGAGGATATATTGCAGTATGGAGCTGTATACAGAGGAGCTGACAGGAGACATGTACTGCAAAATGGGATTATATACAGCAGTGTCTAAATTGAGAGATTAATTGAAGGATGGGGCTGTATATAGAGGCCAAAGTGTGAGATATACTGCAGAATTGGGTTTTGTTGTATATGTGGCTGAAAGGTGAGATAGAATGCTTGATGGGTGTGTATATAGAGGTGCTGAGAGAATTAATATATTGCACAATTGGGCTGTATATAGGAGCTGAAGTGTTAAATATACTGCAGATGTAAAGAGGGACTGAGAGAAGTAAAGCTTTTTGTTGCCTGCTGCTGAGTGATGGAGGATCACGGATATGGATGTGGATCAAGGATGTGAAGATAATCTACTTCCATGTGCATTAAAAGAGCATTATTTTAAGTTTAGCATCACTGATCTCTCAGAAGCATGCAACAAACACAGCTTTGCATTGTCTGGGGCCACAAGGGACTGGGTACTCAGGTCTCGGGCGGTCAGTTGCTGGGATGTCACGGGTGGTCCATGACCGAGCCTGTGCCCTTGGGTGACAATGAAAAGGGGTATATTTACAGGGATTGTAGGTTCTGGTGAGGGCACCGATGCTGCTTGGGCCTCCGGGGTGATGGGCGGCAGCAAGGTGGAGTAGCTCCCTACAGGAGGAGCTGGGTCCCCGGAGCTAAGAGTTGTGATGGTGGTGTAGGGCAGCACAGTCATGCCACACAGGTTGGAATAGGAAGCGTAGTCGGTGTGGTGTAGGACGAGTTGAAGGAGGGACACGCACACACTAAAGTCTGTTGGTACCTTTACTGATGTCTGGTTGCAGGTACACAAGTCCAGGTTGAAGGAAAGCACCTTAGGACTTCCACAGCGAGTTGAGATATAGGTCTCCTTATTCTGCTCTCCTGTTCTGAGTTTGGCAGGTATGGACCCAAACCGGACCATTACTTCTCTCTCCACCCGGGTTGCTGCACTGAGCGATCTCTCATGGGCCACTGTCGTCTCTCTCCCTGCGGTCTCTGGCTCTTAATTGTTGGTGCTGCGGGTGTCCGGGAAGCTAAGCCTCCTCAGGGTGCTGGATTCTCTGCTGGGCCTGTCTTCTCTGTCCCTTGCAGACTCGGGCTCCATTGACTGGTGTTCTGGTGGGGTGAGCCGGTATGGCTCCTCTGCCCCCGGTAAAGTGTTCCTCGCCTCTGCCTTCGGTCCCTGCTCTCTGGACCCTCACACTGGCTCTGGTGTGTACAGCTCCGGTTACCAGTTCAGCTCACTAGCCTTTGAGCTACTTTCACAGCTCTTCTAGCATCTGCACACTCTGGCTAATTTTCTCCCCCAGCACCTGTATTTATAGGGGATCTGGCTTAACAGCAACCAGTTGGGCTCATCCTACAGACCTGGGGTGGAAGGTGTTGGGTGTATGTGTGGGAACCAGCTGTGGAAAGTCCTTTAGTATACTAGTAGGTTCTGTGGCTCCCTGGCACAGGGCGCCACAGCATTGCCTACTTATTACACTCTATTTTGTGAAGGAGTGCAGGAGAGTTGATCTCTGCTATAAATCAGCTACTGATGATGTAAAGTCACGCAGACAGCTATACTGGTGTAAATAGCAGTAGAGAACATCAATCAGATAGGATACTGTACAGGAGCAGACAGTGCACTTTTAGAAGTATTAGGTGAATTCTATAATTAGCAATGTTTGATGATAACTCAGACGGGTGGGAACAGTCAGGTGCACATAAGAGAATGAGTGAGGTCTGAAACATAGGAGAGAAGCAAGTGCTGCTGGGAAATGTAATTTTAGCAGTTAAGAAAAGGACTACCCATTCTGCTGTATGATGCTGGATGCATAGAGCAGCAGATAAGATGAAAAAAGAGAAAAGGTACAAAAAAGAAACGTTATGTTGAGATTAGTCTGTTTATTACCAATAACTATGCATTTACTGTACTTTGTGAAAAGTAATACGATTGTGAGAATAGCTCTTTAACAGATGGTGGGTCACCACCCACTGTACCTCATGTGTTTGCTCTACCTCTAAGATAGTTAGAAACCCAGAAGCATTCTGTTTTATCCAAATTACAGTAGATTTTTGCTGATTGTTCTGTTTGCCAAAGCTGGCCAAGCGTTATACCCATACTGACGTAAGCACTACTAATAAAGATTAGAATGACAGATTGTAGATTCCGCAAATCTAAAATGCAAGATAAAAAATGAAAAGTTTCCAGACCATTTTAGAAGTGAATCACAAGGAATATTTAGGAGGAGACAAATGAACACAAAATATGCAAGGCTGTGTATCCATACAGATTGTGTAGAATACATTGGTGTGAAAATCATCAATAAATGGGCATTAATTACTTATTATAGGAAAAATTATACACATCAATTGTGTGTATCCCTCACACCTAGTGTCCATATATCACACCAACCATACAGGGGAGGGGGGCTGTTTCCCTGCGTTCACCCTGTCCTTTATCCTGCCTGTCAACGGAGTTTTATACACCTGCTTTTTATGGTGTCCCCGTTCCTCGATGACTCTCCCTGGTGTCCCTATCTCTACACTCAGGGTTAATCTCATACATACACTAACTCTAACCTCAGTACGTTACTGTTGGATACTGGTCAAATCCTACGGTATATGTGTAAAAATGAGAGGATGCGTATCTGTTGAAAGAATAACCTACGAAACACGTGCAACCCTGTATTTACTGACTTCTTAGGGGACCAACATTATCATCTTTGTGGCTTTGTGGTATCCTGCTGATATATGATGTGGCGAGGTCACTATCACTGGGTCCACATGGGTGCTGTCCTGTATAATCATGCAGGCTATTCTTATGTCTGGACCTTTAAGAGACCCTGTCACACTGCCCCAGGTGCCCTACAATATGTAGCAGGCTTCTATTTATGTCCGCACAGATAACTGCATATATTATCTCTAGGCAGGTTTTTGTCACCGTGTGGACACTTTAAAACCTGCAATCTGTTCCCTGGGGTCCGGTAATGCGGGCTGCACCGCTGGTATCAGTGGGCATGCATTCACCGCTGCACTCTGAACGGGGGAGGATGCAGGAAGGCGTGGTTAGGGACCGGAGTGACGCACTTCCGGTCTATGGACCGCAAACTGGAAGTGGCGCGTGTCAATGGAGCGCACGCGGACACGCCCCCTTTTCCCCTCACTTCCTTTGTGCATTGATAAGAGGGATTGTGATTGTGAGCCCAGCGACGCTGACACCAATGAAAGAGAGGGGATTATTAAGTCTCCCTACCAGCGCTCCCAAGGCCCAGCACAGTCCTTGGTATCCAACACGGTACAGTCACCCCTGATGACACCCACGCCGTTTTCTGTGGGTAGAAACGCGTCGAGTTTGGACAGCATGTACAGTCATGGCCAAAAGTTTTAAGATTGACACCAAAATTATATTTTCACATGATCTGCTACCCTCTGGTTTTTATTTGTGTTTGTCTGTTGTTTATATCACATACAGAAATATAATTGCAATCATATTATGAGTACCAAAAGGTTATATTGACAGTTAGAATGAGTTAATGCAACAACTCAATATTTGCAGTGTTGACCCTTCTTCTTCAGGACCTCTGCAATTCTCCCTGGCATGCTCTCAATCAACTTCTGGACCAAATCCTGACTGATAGCAGGCCATTCTTGCATAATTAATGCTTGCATTATGGCAGAATTTGTTGGTTTTTGTTTGTCCACCCGTCTCTTGATGATTGACCACAAGTTCTCAATGGGATTAAGATCTGGGGAGTTTCCAGGCCATGGACCCAAAATCTCTATGTTTTGTTCCCTGAGCCATTTAGTTATCACCTTTGCTTTATGGCAAGGTGCTCCATCATGCTGGAAAAGGCATTGTTGGGCGCCAAACTGCTCTTGGACGGTTGGGAGAAATTGCTCTTGGAGGACATTCTGGTACCATTCTTTATTTATGGCTGTGTTTTTAGGCAAGACTGTGAGTGAGCCGATTCCCTTGGCTGAGAAGCAACCCCACACATGAATGGTTTCAGGATGCTTTACAGTTGGCATGAGACAAGACTGGTGGTAGCGCTCACCTCTTCTTCTCTGAATAAGCTGTTTTCCAGATGTCCCAAACAATCGAAAAGGGGATTCATCAGAGAAAATGACTTTACCCCAGTCCTCAGCAGTCCACTCCCTGTACCTTTTGCAGAATATCAGTCAGTCCCTGATGTTTTTTCTGGAGAGAAGTGGCTTCTTTGCTGCCCTCCTTGAAACCAGGCCTTGCTCAAAGGGTCTCCGCCTCACAGTGCGTGCAGAAGCACTCACACCAGCCTGCTGCCATTCCTGAGCAAGCTCGGCACTGCTGGTAGTCCGATCCCGCAGCTGAAACAGTTGTAAGATACGGTCCTGGCGCTTGCTGGTCTTTCTTGGGCGCCCTGGAGCCTTTTTGACAACAATGGAAGCTCTCTCCTTGAAGTTCTTGATGATGCGATAGATTGTTGACTGAGGTGCAATCTTTGTAGCTGCGATTCTCTTCCCTGTTAGGCCATTTTTGTGCAGTGCAATGATGGCTGCACGTGTTTCTTTAGAGATAACCATGGTTAACTGAAGAGAAACAATGGTACCAAGCACCAGCCTCCTTTTATAGTGTCCAGTGGTGTCATTCTTACTTAATCATGACTGATTGATCGCCAGCCCTGTCCTCATCAACACCCACACCTGTGTTAATGGAACAATCACTAAAACGATGTTAGCTGCTCCTTTTATGGCAGGACTGCAATGATGTTGAAATGTGTTTTGGGGGTTAAAGTTCATTTTCTAGGCAAATATTGACTTTGCAAGTAATTGCTGTTAAGCTAATCACTCTTTATGACATTCTGGAGCATATGCAAATTGTCATTAGAAAAACTGAAGCAGTAGACTTTGTTAAAATTAATATTTGCATCATTCTCAAAACTTTTGGCCATGACTGTACAACGTGGACAGTTAAGTGGCAATAATTGATATTATTCTGCCTGGCACTTTTCACATACCTTGCGGGTTACTTACCACTCTTATTTTGAGTTAGATGATATATGTGAGCGTAATGAGGGGTTAGAAAAATGCACATTGCACACACGGGTGGTTTGGATTGGACCATATCCCTGCATATAAGGCTAATAGTTCACCTAAACAGCAATTTGATTAAGACAATTGATACGGACCGGCATCAAGAGATGGTGGTTCCTGGTGCTGTATATCATGTATATGGGAGGTGGTGAACTGATTTGATCATAATATAGCCATATACGAGGTGTACCCGTGCTTCATTTAGTGAAATTGGGCATCCTCTCATTTTTACACATATTCTGAAAGGATACTAGGATTTGACCAGTATCCAAGAGTAACGTACTGAGGTTAGAGTTAGTGTACGTATGAGATTAACCCTGAGTGTAGAGATACACCAGGGAGAGTCGTCGAGGAACGGGGACACCATAAAAAGCAGGTGTATAAAACTCCGTTGACAGGCAGGATAAAGGACAGGGTGAACACAGGGAAACAGCCCCCCTCCCCTGTATGGTTGGTGTGATATATGGACACTAGGTGTGAGGGATACACACGATTGATATTTAATTTTAAATTAAATTATTAAAAGTTATATTTTAATAAGTGCACTCTGTGGAGATAAAAACAGTTATTTTAGGGTCATATTCATCAAATAATTAGAGATAAGAAAAATTATACACTCAGACTACACTGAAATGATAAAGTCACTCAGCTAGCGAGAAAGATGTTAGAATGGATTTGTTTTAATGTGATATTCAGAGTTGTTGGCAAAGTTTGCTTTAGTTTTTATAATGGCTATTTGCTTAAACTTTAGATTGTTATGAAGAGTGATAAAAAATAATCAAAAAAAGTCAAAGTAATTTTTTCCCATGAATAATAATTTAATAACACCAAACATTTCCATTGAATTTCAGCCCTGGCACAAAATGACCTGCTTACCTCATTTCAGTGATTAGCTCAGGAGAAAGTGTTAACAAGGACAAGGCAGCTGATATCACTCTGTCACGCTGATTGAATTATAAAAGCAGACTGTTTTCAAAGGGGATCTATGTTTGAAGTCATTTTCTTCTATTAACTATGGCTACCTTCAAGTGAACACACACAGTCATCCTTAGTTTGCATCACAAGGGCTTTGCCAGTAAAAGCATTGCAGCTTGTAATATTGTCCCTTTGTCAACTGTTGCTTGGGTCATCAAGAACTTCAAAGAAAAGTTAAATTGCTGTGGAGAAGGCTTCAGGGTGCCCAAGAAAGTCTAGCAAGTGTTAACACCTTGTCCTAAAAAAGATTGTGGTACAGAGCGCTTGCTCAAGAATGACGGCAGGCAGGTGTCAGATGAAGACTTGGAGTGGATTCAAGAAGGCCAAGAAAGAGCCACTTCTTTCTAAGAAAAACATCACAGATAGACGGACATTCTGCAGGAAGTACAGGGAGTGTACTATAGAGAACTGGGTAAAGTTATTTTTTATGATGAAACCCCATTCAGACTGTTTAGGTCATCTGGAAAATTGATTAAAAAGGTGAAAAGTATCATTAGCAACAATAAAGCATTCTGAGTCTATTCATATTTGCAGTTGCATTTCAAAGGATTGGTCTCACTCACAATTTTTTCTAAGACCGGGTTCACACTGCGGGATGGTTCCGATCCGTGGCTGTTTGTGTAAACCGGACAGCCCCGGACTGGTTTTTGGCCCCATAGTATACTCTCTGCCATCCGATTTCTATCTGTCCGGGACAAGCCGGGAGAATTCAGTACTCTCCCACGGACACAAAAACACTGCTTGCAGCGTTTTTGTGTCCGAGAGGAGAATATCTCCTCTAATTGGCAATTCCCGGATTGCCCCTGATTGTCCCGGATTTGCCCGGATCCTGCCAGATCCAGGGCAATCCGGTGCTCCCTAACATGGGAACCTATGGGGCCATATTGCCCCGATCCGGGAGGATCCAGGAATTGGACCCCTGCGGCTGCACGCCGCAGTTGTTTCAGGGCCGCGGCTAGCTCAATGCCAGCCGCGGTCCTGATTCATCAGTGGTGGCAGCTGCGTGTGGGTGCAGACCGGACCGGAGGGCATATTAGCCCTCCGGTTCTGTGTGCTGATCCGATCCGGGGCTGTCAGGTTAACCCTGACAACCTCAGATCAGATCTGACTTGCATTGTGAACCCGGGCCTAAGAGCATTCCTATGAAAAATATCATGTCTAAACATCTTACTACTAATGATCTAGGGGCAATTTGATAATGAACAGTGCTTTATTCAGAATGATAGAGGCCAATTTCACAAGGCAAAAGTGATAACTAATTGGCTATGTGACTAATATATTGACATTTTGGGATCACAATCAGGAAACTCCCTAGATTTAAATCCCTTTTAGAACCTGTGTTCAAACCTTAAAATGTAAGTGATGAAACAAAAACACAGAAATTGTGATAAAATCCTAGGAGTTATCAGGCAAGAATGGGTTGCTATCAGTCAGGGTTAGTCCCAGGAACTGATATCCAGTATGACAGAGCAAATTGCAGAAGTCTTAGAAAATAAGGGTCAACTCGGTAAATATTACGGTAAGTCTTTATTTAACCCCTTTACGACTAATGACGAGTATACTC
The DNA here is from genome assembly GCA_033576535.1 of Allobates femoralis. Taxonomy (NCBI): domain Eukaryota; kingdom Metazoa; phylum Chordata; class Amphibia; order Anura; family Aromobatidae; genus Allobates; species Allobates femoralis. The sequence goes on from JARQOC010000001.1 coordinate 211,310,679, forward strand.
GTCATGAAAAGCTGTCAGTTCCCGCATCATGACGAGTATACTCGTCATGGCTTTGAACTGTCACTGCTTCTAAACGAACAGTGACAGCTCAAATCTAAAAGCTGTCAGTGACAGCCAAGGGTTAGGGGCAGAGGTGTGGGCACCCCTGTTAACCCCTTCACCCCCCCCTCCGCAATCACACTTATCTGCCGGCGGGTTGCACCGCAGCTGCCGGCCATGAGCTGATGCTCCAGCTCCCCCTGTGTCCTGTCCCCGCCCCCTGTGTCCAGCTCCCCCTGTGTCCTGTAGCCTCCCCTGTGTCCTGAGCCCCCTGTGTCCTGTCCCCATCCCCTGTGCAGCCCCCCCTGTCTCCCGTCCATCCCCGCCCTCCACCTTGCATAGTTTGTTTGCCGGCGGGCTTGTGCGCCCGCCGGCGAAGCTGCAGGGCCCCTCCTCCTCCCTGCTGGTCACCAGCCCCCGGATCTCGGTCCCCAGCCCCTGGTCCTCGGTCCCCGGCCCCCGATCCTCGGTCCCCGGTCCTCGGTCCCCAGCCCCCGGTCCCCAGCCCCGCTCACCTATCCCGGCGGGCTGCACGCTCGGTGCACCCGCCCGCACCATCGGCCTCCTCTGCAGTCCTGTGTGGCTCCTCCTCTTCTCAGGGGCTCCTCCTCCTCATCGCTGGGTAAGTATGAATGAATGAATTAATGAATGAGTGGATGGATGAGTGGATGGATGGGTGGATGGGTGGATGGATGGATGGATGGATGGATGGATGGAAGGGTGGATGGTTGGATGGATGGGTGAATGGATGGATGGATCTGTGCGTGCGTGGATGTGCGTGCTTGGATGTGCGTGCGTGGATGTGTGCGTATGTGGATGTGCGTGGATGTGGATGTACGTGGATGTGCGTGGATGTCAGCATGCGTGCGTGGATGTGTGCATGCGTGGATGTGGTTGTGTGCATGCGTGGATGTCAGCACGTGGATGTGCGTACGTGGATGTGCGTGGATGTGGATGTACGTGGATGTGTGTGTGGATGTGCGTGGATGTCAGCATGCGTGCATGGATGTGTGCATGCGTGGATGTGCGTGTGTGGATGTGTGTGCGTGGTTGTGTGCATGCATGGATGCCAGCACGTGGATGTGCGTACGTGGATGTGCGTGCGTGGATGATGGGTGCATAGGTGGATGGATGGGTGCAACAAGGGATCAAGTGTCCTCTTGTTATAGTCTCTGGGATCATAGTCAATGGTGCACTGTATAACTGATCATTGTCATACAGTGCACCATAACTCTGACCCCTGAGACTGTAGGAAGAGGACACTTGATCCCTTGCTGCAGTCTCTGGATTGAGCAGAGGCGATCGAGCGTCGTGGGACCTTCGTTGTGGACTACGTCGGAGGCGATCGAGCGTCGTGGGACCTTCGTTGTGGACTACGTCGGATCTTTATAATAAAGATGGAGTCCGAATTTTGTTTGTGTTTTTTTTCAAATAAAAAGATTTTTCTCTGTGTGTATTTTCTGACTATTTACCAGAGATTCCTAATGGCGGGTCTAACATTGGCCCTATATTATGAATCTCGGGCTTAGTGCCAGCTGCCAATAAAAAGCTGGCATTAACCCCTTTATTACCCAGTTTGCCACCGGCACCAGGGCAACTGGAAGAGCATGGGTACAGCGCCAGAAAATGGCGCTTCAATGAATGCGCCATTTTCTGGGGCGGCTGCGGGCTGCAATTCGCAACATGGGGGGCCCAGAACGCTTGGGCCTTTCCATGCTGAGGATTCCAGCCCCCAGCTGCCTAGTTGTACCTGGCTGGGCCAAAAATATGGCGGAGCCCTACGTCATTTTTTCTTCTAGAATTAGTTCTAGAAATAAAACAAAATGGGCTTTGCTGTATTTTTGGTTGCAGCCAGGTACAACGAGGCAGCTGGGGGTTGCTGGCAGTCTGTAGCTGCCAAGTTGTACCTGGCTGGACCAAAAATATGGCGGAGCCCTACGTCTTTTTTTTTTCTTCTAGAATTAGTTCTAGAAATAAAAAAAAATGGGCTTCGCTGTATTTTTGGTTGCAGCCAGGTACAATGAGGCAGCTGGGGGTTGCTGGCAGTCTGTAGCTGCCAAGTTGTACCTGGCTGGACCAAAAATATGGCGGAGGCCCACATCATTTTTTTTTCTAGAATTAGTTCTAGAAATAAAAAAAAGCCTTCGCTGTATTTGTAGCCAGCCATGTACAACTTGGTAGCTGGCTGACTGGAATCCTCAGCGTGGAGAGACTCAAATGTTGTGGGTCCCCCACGCTGCAAATTTCAACCCACAGCCACCCAATAAAATAGCGCATTCATTAGAGGCGGCATTTTCTGGTGCTGTACCCCAACTCTTCCAGTTGCTGGTGGCACACGGGTTCTCCATATGCGACATGGTGTCCGCTAACAATTTCAATAGAAAATTAGCTCCAATTGTTAGCGGAAACCATGTCGGGTATGGAGAGCCCCTCCCTGTGTGCCTGAACATTGGAGCTCCCCCACAAGTGACCCCATTTTGGAAACTAGACCCCCGAAGGAACGTATCTAGATGCATAGTGATCACTTTGAACCCCCAGATGCTTCACAAATTCATCCATAAAAATGAAAAAGCACGTTTTTTTTCCACAAAAAGTTTCTTTTTTCATTTTTACGGATCAATTTGTGAAGCACCTGGGGGTTCAAAGTGCTCACTATGCATCTAGATACCTTCCTTGGGTGGTCTAGTTTCCAAAATGGGGTCACTTGTGGGGGAGCTCCAATGTTTAGGCACATAGGGGCTCTTCATATCCTACAAGGTGTCCGCTAACAATTCCAATTGTTAGTGGACACCATGTCGCGTATGGAGGGTCCCTGTGTGTCTCCACATTGGAGCTCCCCCACAAGTGACCCCATTTTGGAAACTAGACCCCCAAAGGATTATATCTAGATGCATAGTGAGCACTTTGAACCCCCAGATGCTTCACAAATTGATCCGTAATAATGAAAAAAGAAATTATTTGTGGAAAAAAAGTGCTTTTTCATTTTTACGGATGAATTTCTGAAGCATCTGGGGGTTCAAAGTGCTCACTATGCATCAAGATACGTTCCTTTGGGGTGTAGTTTCCAAAATGGGGTCACTTGTGGGGGAGCTCCAATGTGGAGACACACGGGGACCCTCCAAACGCGACATGGTGTCCGCTAACAATTTGAATGGAAAATGAGCTCAAATTGTTAGTGGACACCATGTCGCGTTTGGAGGGTCCCTGTGTGTCTCCACATTGGAGCTCCCCCACAAGTGACCCCATTTTGGAAACTAGACCCCCAAAGGAACATATCTAGGTACATAGTGAGCACTTTGAACCCCCAGATGCTTCACAAATTGATCCGTAATAATGAAAAAATAATTTTTTAGTGGAAAAAAAAGTGCTTTTTCATTTTTACGGATGAATTTGTGAGGCATATAGGGTTCAAAGTGCTCACTATGCATCTAGAGACCCTCCAAACGCGACATGGTGTCCGCTAACAATTTGAGCTCATTTTCCATTCAAATTGTTAGCGGACACCATGTCGCGTATGGAGGGTCCCCGTGTGTCTCCACATTGGAGCTCCCCCACAAATGACCCCATTTTGGAAACTAGACCCCCTAAGGAAGGTATCTAGATGCATAGTGAGCACTTTGAACCCCCAGATGCTTCACAAATTCATCCATAAAAATTAAAAAAACACTTTTTTTTCACAAAAAAAATTCTTTTTGCCTACGTTTTTTCAGTTTCACATGGGCAAAGGGATAAAATACATCCCAAAATTTGTTGGGAAATTTCTCCTGAGTACACCGATACCTTATATGTGGTCATGAACCACTGTTTGGGTGCACGGCAGGGCTCAGAAGTGAAGGAGCGCCATTTCACTTTTTGAACGGAAAATTGGCTCTAAAATTCAATTTGCGCTCCCTTCCTTCTGAGCCCTGCCGTACGCCCAAACAGTGGTTTATGACCACATATGAGGTATCGGTGTACTCAGAAGAAATTGCCCAACAAATTTTAGGATGCATTTTATCCTGTTGCCCATGTGAAAATGAAAAAATTGAGGCTAAAAGAACATTTTTGTTACAAAAATTAAAATGTCCATTTTTTCCTTCAACTTTATTTTAGTTCCTGTGAAGCACCTGAAGGGTTAATAATCTTCTTCAATATGGTTTTGAGTAGCTTGAGGGGTGCAGATTTTGGAATGGTGTCACTTTTGGGTGTTTTCTGTCATGTACCCCCCTCAAAGGGACTTCAAATGTGATGTGGTCACTAAAAAATTGGTTTTGCAAATTTTGCTGGAAAAATGAATAATTGCTGATGAACTTTGAACCCTTATAACGTCCTACCAAATTTTTTTTTTTCTTCCAAAATTGTGCTGATGTGAAGTAGACATGTGGGAAATATTATTTATTAACTATTTTGTGGCACATAACTCTCTGGTTTAGCAGAATAAAAATTAAAAATTTGAAAATTGCTAAATTTTCAAAATTTTTGCCAAATTTTTTATTTTTTCACAAATAAACGCAAAAATTATCGACCTAAATTTAATACTATCATGAAGCCCAATATGTCACGAAAAAACAATCTCATAATCGCTAGGATCCGTTGAAGCATTCCAGAGATATTACCTCATAAAGGGAGAGTGGTCAGAATTACAAAAAATGGTCCGGTCATTAAGCTGTAAAGTGACTCGGTCCTTAAGGGGTTAAACATTATGTGTTTGTTAATAAAAGCATTTAAATTTATGAAATTATTAAAATTGGACTTCAATAAGCATAGAAATATCTGACTGATACATCTAAAAACTGAACATTAATCAGCAAACTGTGTGAAAATCAAAATCTGTATCAGGCTCAAAAATTCTGGCTATAACTGATCATGACCATGACACTAGCACACTTAATAGCATGGACGTCATTAATAGGCTGTAAATTAGACACTGTGAACTAGATGTGTTTGACTCGCATCCTATACAAGCCTTATCCATATTTTTTTTGACAACTGATTTTCCACAAATTTATTTTGGCTTAAAACACATTACATTTTATTTTTAGTTTTATAATAGTTTTAACAACATAACAAAAACATAACAAAACAATAATTAAAAAGCTACAAAATGGGGAAGGACAGAGAAAAAATATACAGTTAACCGTATTTTTCACTTTAGAAGATGCACCGGATTATAAGACGCACCCCCAAATTTGGTGAAGAAAAAGAAAGAGAATAATTTTTAATGTTAAATGGGATCCATCTTATAATGCCTGTGTCCATCTTACAAGCAGTATATATGTCTCCCATCCTGGTATATATACATCCCCCATCTTTTGTACATGCCCCCCATCCTGGTGTGTGTATATATGTATATATATCCTCCCCTCTTGACCCACTTGGCTTACTGCGGTTGGGAGGATGCAGTGGTGGAGTGGGGGCAGGTATCATTCACAACCTATTACTGGTTACAAGAGGTTAATGTGGTGCCCCAGGATCCAGTTGCAACAAAAATGTGCTTGGAAGCAAGAAAAGGTAACCACATCAGGTGAAACAAACACACACAAACACCTTCCCAACTCCAGGCCAGATGGGAAAGCTCTAAAAGCTGAGTTAAGGGCAGGTCCCCTATAAATTCTGGTCCGGGGGGAATTAAGGCAGTTCAGTTCATAGGAGAACCGTGGAAGACATCCTACGGATGGGAGTTGTGCTAGACTCGTCCTAGGAGACTAACTAGCCAGAGTGAGTGACCTGTGGTGAGGGTCTGAGGAAGTGGAGGAGTAGGTGTGGGGAGTGAAGCAGTGCCAGCTCGCCCCAGCACCAAGCGCTGGACTGACACGGGAGTCCAAGGTTGCAAGGGACTTTATGTCCAGCAACCCACACAAGAGGTCGGGTGATTCCAAGTTGTTCGCTCACCAAAAGAACAGGAAAACAGTCGCACCAAAGAGCTCAGGGAGACGCAGTCAGAGGAATGTAACACAAAAAGATCTCAAGCCACCTGTCATATGGCCAAGACAGAACAGGAGAGGAGAGGGTCTTAGCACAACTTCAAACAGCCAGGGCCCACTTAGAGAGCAGCGCAGTAGGAAGGCCTCAGAATTTGCCAGGTGTGGAAAGCCTCAACTTGCTTCTTGGCTTCAGACCCCAACACCACTTGTGAACCATGCCCTGGATGAACCTGCTTCTTACATCAGTAAAGGTAAAGAAGACTGTTACCCCTGTGTCTGTTGGTTATTTCGTACACTAAGTCCTGCACCCCCAACAAACTCATCACCTGCATAGACTCGCTCTTCGCTCTTTCCATGGAGAGCAAAAGCATCAAAGCTGCTATGCCCATCATCCCCAGCGGTCCCAACTGCAGCACCAGCTATACTGGCCACATTCCACAGGTGGTATCAAGACAAAAACTCTTTTATTTTTATATTTTTCTTTTATCCCTTTTTCAATTCCCCCTTTTTACTGATCGCCCAATGAGGGGATCACGGACTGGGTCACACATCCCGCAGCCCCAGACGGCAATGAGAGGGCCCGGTTCCGAGTAACCTACGGTCCCCGCCAGGGGCGAGTCAGCTTTTTGGCGCCACAAACAAGATCTACCGACCGGGTATCACCGGGTCTTGTGTGCCCAAGACTGAATTGAACTGTGAACAATCACCATTTTTTTATTTCCGCCATGCACAGAGTGTGGGAAGGTGAAGGGGCAGGCCGCAGAAAAGGCGCAAACACAGACAAAGGCCCCATGCTTTGACGTAAGACCAGGCGACACTGAAAATCCTGTGCCGGAAGGCCCTTACAGAAAGGCCCCCACCAAAAACCAGAGACTTGTGCCGGTCAAAAGCCGAGGGAGGGCTGCAGTTCACCAAGGGGGAGAACGATGTCAGCCCCAGTCAAGGAGCGACCTGCAGCACCCAGCTATGCTGCCGCCGGGGAGGAGGCCGGAGCACCTCCTGCAGCCGCCATCTTGCCGCTCACTATGCTGTACCTCCTAGGCACAGTGTGGCTCCCGCAGTACTCAGGGGAGCCCGACAGCCTCAGTGACTTCCATAAGCGAATGAAAAGTGTATTCAGAGTGTACCCTATGACGGAAGAACAGCGCGTGACTATGTTAATGGGGCAGCTGACCGGTGAGGCCCGGCGCAACGCGAAAGCCTGGTCCACCACCAATAAAAAGACTGTGAAACAAATTTTTGCTAAGGTAGCAGAGGCGGTATTAGGGAAGCGCTGAGACGATTAAGTCCCAAAGATTAGAAACTTAAACCTTTAATTAACACGCAAGCACTCCCGGCCACGGCGCGTTTTGATAGCAGTTGCTATCTTCCTCAGGAAGCCAGTAGCTCCACTTCCTCCAGCTCTTCTGGGTCTTCTCCCTCGTCTGTTAGGTGGGGCATCCTGTAAAAATGTATCCCAGTGTTCCCATGAAGTGAAAAACAAGTGACCAGGGGGACAGGGAGTCACGGTAGATCCATTGCCCCATCACAACTGGGCAGAGACACAGGACAGTGACCCCGCTATTAGCCTGATCAAGGAAGTACTGCAGAAAGGATGCACAGCCTGGCCCAGATGCCACGGCGGAGGCACTGAAACTGTGGAAGGAGAGAGGCAGACTGTTCATCTATGCCGGTAAACTGTGCACGCGGCAAAGTAACCCTAGGACCCACGAGCTAGTGTGGCAGATAGTGGTCCTGAAGAGAGATGCATATATGGTCCTGGAAGCCTACCATGATGGGGCCGGACACTTCGGGTGGAAGAAGCTGGAAGTGTTACTACGTGGGAGGTTCTACTGGGTTGGTATGAGGGCAACTATCAAAGCGTGGTGCAGGAGCTGTGATCCCTGCAGCCTCCACAGGAAAGACCATGACAGCCAGTGGGCCAAGTTGCAACTCATTGTCATCAAACAGACCCTGTAGTTAGAGGCCTTGGACCACGTGAAGTTAACCCCAAGCCGGTCTGGCCACGTCTACGTCCTAATGATAGTAGACTACTACTCCCGATTCCTGGTGGTGGTACCCGTGAAAGACCTGACAGCGAAGACCGTAGCACGAGCCTTCCACACGCACTTCTGCAGACCCCACGGCTACCCGAAAGTGGTACTGACAGACCTTGCCTTTGATCCTGAAGTGTTCCAGGAGTTCTGCAGACTCTACAGATGCAAGAAGATCAGAGTAATGCCGTACCATCCCAAGACAAATGGCCTGTGTGAGAAAATGAACCAAATAATGATGGATCTGCTGAAAACACTTCCACTAGAGGAAAGGCCTGAGAAGCTGCCAGATCTGGTGGACCTGTACAACAACATCCCAGTGCATTTCACCAACTTCAGTCCCGCCTACTTAATGAAAGCTGGCTCCTCTGGACCTGGCAAATTGCCTACTGACCTAGAAATGGGGGTACTGACTCCTGAAAACAACCTCTCAGAGACAGACTATGATGCAGAGTGCCAACAGAGGTATCGCCAGGTGCAGGAATGTGTAGAGAGAAACCTGGCTAAGACTAGAGAGAAACAGGAGAAGACATACAACCAGAAAGCACCCGCAGACCCAATGGTACCTGGAGAACAGGTCCTAAAGAGGAAACGACAGGGTCACAAATTGGATGACCAGTGGGAGGCAGAGCCCTACACCGTAATGCCTTCTCAAAAGTTCGGACTAATTAGCAAAGACGGGGGAGAAACCTCTGCCACCATCTCCAGAGATCACCGGAAACGATGCCCCGAGCAGCTGAAAAGCCAAGAAAAGCTCCTGACAATACCTAAACCCAAATCAGCAAAGGAAAAGATGATTCACACTGTTTTAGGAGATCAACAACTATGTTCTCAATCAACCCAAAAGACTCATAAATATCAAAGCTTAATATTTTTGGAAGTTGGAGTGGGATTTTTTTAGATTTGACTATCTTAGGAGGATATCTGTTTGTGCAGGTAACTATTACTTCACAGAATTATTAAGCAACTTAATAAAAACCAAATATATTCCCGTCTCACTTGTTTATTTTCACCAGGTAAACTAATATCACTGCACAAAATTTAGAAAAAAAACATTTCTGACATGCAAAAACAACACAAAAAAATGAGTGACCAATATAGCCACCTTTCTTTATGATTACACTCAACAGCCTTCCATCCATAGATTCTGTCAGTTGCTTGATCTGTTTACGTTACCATCAATGCCAAAATGCTTGATCTGTTTACGATCAACATTGCGTGCAGCAGCCACCACAGCTTCCCAGACACTGTTCCGAGATGTGTCCTGTTTTCCCTCCCTGTAGATCTCACATTATAGGAGGGACCACAGGTTTTGTATGGGGTTTAGATCAGGTGAACAAGGGGGCCATGTCATTATTGTTTCTTCTTTTATACCTTTACTGGCCAGCCATGCTGTGGAGTAGTTGGATCCATGTGATGGAGCATTGTCCTGCATGAAAATCATGCTTTTCTTGAACGATACCGACTTCTTCTTATACTACTGTTTGAAGAAGTTGTCTTCCAGAAACTGGCAGTAGGTCCGGGAGTTGAGCTTCACTCCATCCTCAACCCGAACAGGTCCCACAAGTTCATCTTTGATGATACCAGCCCATACCTGTACCCCACCTCCACCTTGCTGGCGTCTAAGTCAGAGTGGAGCTCTCTGCCCTTTACTGATCCAGCCTCTGGCCCTTCCATCTGGCTCATCAAGAGTCACTCTCATTTCATCAGTCCATAAAACCTTTGAAAAATCCGTCTTAAGATATTTCTTTGCCCAATCTTGACGTTTTATCTTATGTTTCTTGTTCAAAGGTGGTCGTTTTTTAGCCTTCCTTACCTTGGCCTGTCCCTGAGTATAGCACACCTTGTGCTTTTTGATACTCCAGTAATGTTGCAGCTCTGAAATATGGCAAAACTGGTGGCAATTGGCATCTTGGCAGCTTCACGCTTGATTTTCCTCAATTCATGGGCAGTTATTTTGCGCCTTTTTTGCCCAACACGCTTCTTGCGATACTGTTGGCTATTTGCCATGAAACGCTTGATTGTTTGGTTTGGTGATCACGCTTCAAAAGTTTGGTAATTTCAAGACTGCTGCATCCCTCTGCAAGACATCCTACAATTTTGAATTCTTCAGAGCCGTCAAATCTCTCTTCTGACCCATTTTGCCAAAGGAAAGGAAGTTGCATAATAATTAAGCACACCTTATATAGGGTGTTAATGTCATTACATCACACCCCTCCTCATTACAGAGATGCACATCACCTGATTTACTTAATTGGTAGTTGGCTCTCAAGCCTATTCAGCTTGGAGTAGGACAACATGTATAAAAAGTATTGTGATCAAAATACTAATTTGCCTAATAATTCTGCACACAGTGTAATAGTAAACTTGTACTGCGTAGGTCAATATGTAGCAACCTAGGCCAAGTCCCAGTCCAATACAGGGATAATTAGCTAAAAAAAAATGGGTAACAGGGCTTAAAATGTAAATATGTTTATTTTCTATTATGCACTGTGTAAATGTGTGTTTTTTAAATAACTAAGCAACAATACAACTACCAAGCGTACTGTGCCTACAGACACTTTACTGTATGAACTTTTGAATTTTCTTGAACTTTTAATTATACATGGGCCATTAGTCACAGGACTGTTTGTGGCAAAGACTTTGTGTAAATATACTTGAACAACACATAGTTTACTCCCACCACTGAAAGGGAGCCAAGAGGGAGGCGTGGAACGCATGAGTGCGTTCCACACGATCGCCGGACCGGATGTGACGTCGCGGGATGACGCAAACGTCACTTCCGGGGGCGGAGCACACCGTGTGACCGGAAAAACACGGTCATAAAGAGCGGCAGAGCGGCCGCAGCGGTGTGCTCCAACATACAGCTAACTGGACTATGCTGGGTGAGTACCCAGGGGGCAATAGCACCCGGGGGGCTGTGACTATGCATGTAGCTATCGGTGCTATGCACCTTGCGCCATATACATTGAGACTAATATCTGATGTCCCATCTACAGGGACATATACCATCATAAAGGGGGACCTATGAATAGGACCCCGCAGAGAACCAAGCCACATTTCCCCTGATGAGGACATTCGATCCGAAACGCGTCGGGAGTGGAGTATGGTGGTAATATAAGAAAGTCACTGTGAGTCCAGTACCAGGCAGTCACTAGCAGAAGGACCTCCTGGAGAAGAGAGACTCAGAGAACTCCCTGACTTGAGGGAAGAAAGCCGGTGAGATCCTTCCTTTATAAAGGGGGGGCTTTTTACTTCCCATATACAGGGGTACATATGCCAGCCTAATCAAGGAGATACATGTGAAACAACCTTGAAACATCTGTAGGCTGACGTATACTAGGTTGAGGTGGATTGGAACCGTGGGTAACATAATCCTTGTTGTTTAAATGACATAACCTATCTACAAATTCCTAGAACAAACAGAGGGGTTTTTAATTTGTGATATGACACTTGAGCACGTGTGTATTTGTGTAGACAATCTAGTCTTTTTAAGTACGTTATGATTAAATGTTGAGTTTTAACCTCTTAACACTTTGGCTGTAAAAAATTGTTTAAACCTACTTTCCCGATAGAGAGGGTGAAACCCCCTGTAAGGGAGAAAATATATCCTGCTGAGTAATATAACTGATATAAACAGCCTGGATGGCGGGTTTCTTGTCAGGAGACTTCGATACTGAACAATGGTTTGCAGAGGCAAAAGAGGTCTTTTCAGAGAAAGAATTTGCCCAAAAAAGTACTCTACCACTCTAACAGGAGCATTTAAAGAGTTGACTAAAATCTATAAAGACAGAATAATCTCCTGGTGGGAGGTACAATCTTTGGAGAGTTACATAAGGGAAGGGATAGTTCCCAGGTACCTGAGAATAACACTCACACCGGGGTATAGATATAAGAACCCCGACTTGGCCACTAGATGGGAAAAAGAAGCGACAGCTAGCTCTATTAGACTGATGAGACTATTGCTAGAGGAGGAAAAGAAACAGTTGGGTAAACTAGATGATAGTCTCAAAGAACAGAAAGAAATCACTAAGAAATTTTCAGGGGAAGCGGACTTCTCTGCGAAAGAGACTGCTCTACAGGGTACCCTAGAAAAATTTCAGTATCATCTGAAGGAAAGAAAGCATAAATTTTACTTGAGAGATCTACAAGATTTCAAGAATAGTAGGGCGTACATTTATACACCTAAAGGGGCACCAAGTGGCCATGTAGACACGGAACCAGAGGACTACTCCACGGGGACAGACACATCAGAGGCGGAGGGTAGAGGAGTCGGGAAAACTGGTAAAAATAAAAAGAAAGGGAAGGGCAGAGGGAGAGGTGAAAACCGTAATCAGCCAAACAACAACCCAAGACCAGGACCAGGGTCTGGTTTTTTAGACCCAAGGTACACACTAAGAAACCGCCCAGGACCGACAACACCGCTACAAACCCCGACAACATAAAAACTCTGCAGGTAGTGAATTTGTCCTCTAGAACCTTGACGAACATTGAGATGGGTGTGCTAAGTAAGGGACTATCATTTGTTCCTACCACTGATCTCAATGTGTTTGAAACCGTCAAGGATCTCAACCTCTTTGCGAGAAGGTTGAGATGGAAGAAACACTTCATCAAAGAGGACAAAAGAACCAGCAGAGAACTGGGGGTCCCTGATGACCTCTTAGAAGACATCAGAGCCCTTTTCCACCTAGGAGACGACCACACACAAACAGGTGAGGGACCCTTCACAGACCTTAAAAACAAAAGCTCACGAATGCCACCCCCAACAGGGGATGTGAGCGCGGTTGACGTATTCGTCAATCTAGTCTCGGAAGAGATCAAGGGTATGGGCAACCTTAGGAGTGATAGACACAGTCTCAATAAAAAGGAGATGACATGTATATGTAATCTGGAAAGAGATCAGTCCATTACAATCAAGCCGTCGGATAAAGGCAGCAATGTGGTTGTAATGGACACAGATAGGTACATTGAGATGTGTAATAAAATCCTTGGGGAAGAAGGGAACTATGAAACACTCAGCTGTAGTCCAATGAAGGACTTCAAGAGAGATCTAAAATGTCTTTTGGATAGAGGTCTATCTGAAAATGTGATTGATAAAAAGGAGTTTGACTTTCTAATGCCAGATCATCCAGTAATGGCAACGTTTTACTGTCTCCCAAAAATCCACAAGGGTACTAACCCTCTGAAAGGGAGACCAATAGTATCAGGTATAGGCAGTTTAACACAAAATCTAGGCGTCTACATTGACAAAATACTAAGACCATTTGTGATCACCCTGAACTCTTATCTTAGAGACACCACCGACCTCCTGAAGAGGATCGAGGATGTGGTATTGGAGGATGACATGCTACTATGCAGCATTGATGTAGAGGCACTCTACTCATCAATACCACACGAAAAGGGATTGGAGGCTGTAAGATACTATCTGAGGAGTAGAGGGAGACAATTCGATAAACACAATGATTTTGTCATGGAACTATTGAAGTTTTGTCTGACCAGGAATGTGTTCACATTCAACGGAAAGTACTCCCCACCAGGTCAGGGGCACAGCGATGGGGAACTCAATGGCCCCCTCGTATGCAAACTTGCTCCTGGGCTGGTGGGAGGAAACCGTAGTGTTTGGTGAGAACACTCCAATTGACATGGAAAGGATGATTTTATGGACAAGATTCATTGACGATGTCTTTGTCATTTGGAGGGGGTCAGAGGCCAGCTTCAAGGGGTTAGTAGAATGTCTGAATAAGAACGATCTTGGCCTAAGGTTTACTTTCGAGACTCACAGGGAAAGACTCCCCTTCCTAGATGTCCTAATTGAAAGGGACAGTATGGGAAAGATACAAACGAGTACTTATAGAAAGCAGACTGCCACTAACTCTTTACTGAGGTGGGAGAGTGGACATCCTAACAGTCACAAAAAAGGGATACCAAAAAGTCAGATGATCAGGATGAGGAGGAACTGCTCATCAGAAGAGAAGTTCCAAATACAAGCAGATGATCTGAAGGAACGTCTGAAGGAAAGGGGGTATCCCAAGAATGTGATAAAAAAGGCATGGAAGGAGGTCAGGGGAATGGAAAGGACAAAACTCCTTATACCAAAAGAAAAAAATAGGGAGGAGGAGACCGAAAAAATACGCATGATTACCACTTACTCAAGTGGGGCAGATCATATCAGAAAAATCATGACCAAGCACTGGCCAATCTTACAGATGGACGCAGATTTGAGTCCATTTCTAACCATGGGCCCTAACATCACATATAGAAAACCTAGGTCCTTGAGAGACAGACTGGTTCATAGCCATCTAATGACTAAAAATAAGAACTGGATAAGAAATCATCTGAAAGGGAGCTTCAAATGTGGGTATTGTATAAGCTGTAATCAGGTTATAACAACAAAAACATTTGAGAGTAACGTCACCCACCAAACTTATGATATTAGGTCATTCATAAATTGCGGAACAAAAGGTATAATCTATAAAGCCAAATGTCCGTGCAACCTTGAATATGTGGGGAAAACAATCAGAGAATTTCGGAAAAGAATCGGGGAACACCGGAGTGATATCCGCAATAAGCGAGACAAACCGGTGGCCCGACATATCAATGCTTTCCATGGAGGGGATGAAAACTGTCTGACATTCACAGGTATTGACCATATCCCACCACCGATACGGGGAGGGGACTGGGATAACAAGATCCTTAGGAAAGAGGTGTTCTGGATCTATACCCTAGAAACAGTGGCTCCAAAAGGGATGAATGAGGCTCTTTCCTATTCTCCTTTCATCGGGGCACCATAGTATAGGGTAAGGGTAGGAGGGAGAGTCGTCGAGGAGCGGGGGCGCCACGGGCGGGGAGGGAAGTATATAGGGTGCCAACCTCCGCAAGTAGGCAGGGACAGAGTGTTGAGAAGAGGGAGACATAGGAGCACGAGATCACTATTGTTACTATCCCTTCTCCAAATCTATCCGCTGTGAATCTGAGAATGTGAAGAATAGACCCTAATAATACCATACATAGTCCTCTCCCCCCTCTAATTTTTACAAACCCCCCCCCCCCCTCAATCACCTCACCCACGGTCCAAGAGCAAGAGATACCCCCCAGAGAAAGATGAGACCCCACATACCTAATACATATCACAACTCCATTCTAAAAGTAACCAGTCTGTAGCTCACAGGGACCCTGAATATGATCATCCCCTAAAGGGTTAACTTTAATTGTGCTGCTTAATATCATGACAGATTCGATCTAGTGAGAGAAATCTAAAGGTATGCCATAATGATGTAACATTGTTCTAATATGCAAAGAGGTGTTTCAACTGATTTGAGGCAACCATTTGTGGACTGTTTTGGATAAATGGGAGATATCTATATTCTTAAAGAATCTCCAAAAATGCGGAAGGCAATATCTCCAACCGAGTATCTGCCCCCTACAATGACCTCACTCCAAGGGGGAGTAACAAATTAGCCCTAGTTTACTCCCACCACTGAAAGGGAGCCAAGAGGGAGGCGTGGAACGCATGAGTGCGTTCCACACGATCGCCGGACCGGATGTGACGTCGCGGGATGACGCGAACGTCACTTCCGGGGGCGGAGCACACCATGTGACCGGAAAAACACGGTCATAAAGAGCGGCAGAGCGGCCGCGACGGTGTGCTCCAACATACAGCTAACTGGACTATGCTGGGTGAGTACCCAGGGGGCAATAGCACCCGGGGGGCTGTGACTATGCATGTAGCTATCGGTGCTATGCACCTTGCGCCATATACATTGAGACTAATATCTGATGTCCCATCTACAGGGACATATACCATCATAAAGGGGGACCTATGAATAGGACCCCGCAGAGAACCAAGCCACATTTCCCCTGATGAGGACATTCGATCCGAAACGCGTCGGGAGTGGAGTATGGTGGTAATATAAGAAAGTCACTGTGAGTCCAGTACCAGGCAGTCACTAGCAGAAGGACCTCCTGGAGAAGAGAGACTCAGAGAACTCCCTGACTTGAGGGAACCAAAGATTTAACAGAAAGTGCTGGGTTTCATAGATCCACCGCGCTGACCTCCAGTGAAGACAAACAGAGTGATGTATAAAACTCTGTTTAATGGGTAACTTGCCTACCGGTTTCGTGATTTCAGTTATCACTTCATCAGGGCATGCCCTGATGAAGTGATAACTGAAATCACGAAACCAGTAGGCAAGTTACCCATTAAACAGAGTTTTATACATCACTCTGTTTATCTTCACTGGAGGTCAGCGCGGTGGATCTATGAAACCCAGCACTTTCTGTTAACCCTTTGGATCCTTACTTTTGCTGGGCACCTGCTGCGACCATAACAGAGAGCGGAGTTAGTTGGTTGTGACTTGCACAACCAAATCAGGTGAGTCCTTCCACTAAAGGGGGGCACTGAGGATAATTGTACAAAAGGAAATTACTCTATGTGCGCTCCATTTCCCTTTTTATTGACTTGAGGGAAGAAAGCCGGTGAGATCCTTCCTTTATAAAGGGGGGGGGCTTTTTACTTCCCATATACAGGGGTACATATGCCAGCCTAATCAAGGAGATACATGTGAAACAACCTTGAAACATCTGTAGGCTGACGTATACTAGGTTGAGGTGGATTGGAACCGTGGTAACATAATCCTTGTTGTTTAAATGCCATAACCTATCTACAAACTCCTAGATCAAACAGAGGGGTTTTTTAATTTGTGATATGACACTTGAGCACGTGTGTATTTGTGTAGACAATCTAGTCTTTTTAAGTACGTTATGATTAAATGTTGAGTTTTAACCTCTTAACACTTTGGCTGTAAAAAATACTTGAACATCAACCAATGGTGGAAGGACTAATCACCAAAGTGATTGCTTTTTCATCAATTTTTCTTGTTTTTTGTCATTTTTCCTTTGAGACTCTGTTCATTATTTACTATATTGTCATTGTTATATTTTATATGCACAAAAAGTGTTTCCTCAGTCTAGTAGTACTGAATTTAACCAAGGGGGAATGTGAAACCCCAGGGCCCGGTTGCCACAAAACTGCACTTGGAAGCAAGAAAACATAACCACATCAGGTGAAACAAACACACACAGCACCTTCCCAACTCCAGGCCAGAAGGGGGAGCTCTAAAACCCGAGTTAAGGGCAGGACCCCTATAAAATCTGGTCTGGGGGTGGGGTTAAGCAGTTCAGTTCCTAGGAGGACTGTGGAAGACATCCTACGGATAGGAGCCGTGCTAGGCTCATCCTAGGAGACTAACTAGCCAGTGTGAGTGACCCATGGTGAGGGCCTGAGGAAGTGGAGGAGTAGATGTGGGGTGTGGAGTAGTGCCAGCTCGCCCCAGCACCGAGCGAGGAACGAATACTTGAGTCTGAGGTCACAAGAGACTTTATGCCCAGCAACCAACACCGGAGGACGGGTGATTCCAAGTTGCCCGCCCACCAAAAGGCCTGGGGACACAGCCGCACCAAAAATCAGGGAACAGAGGGGATACAAGGGCGCAATAGGGTTTTATTCTTCTTAAAACAAAAATAATGAGTGCATTCACTGCTCACCTCATTCGGTTGTGAAACTATAACCGGTATATTAGCCTTGTGCAGTCTCTGCTGGATCCACCATTCCTCATAGAAGGCAAAACAATGCTCCTACACGGGACCAAGTAATGATAGACAATCTGCGCTGCTACACTAAAAAGATGAATCCTACAAGGTCTTCAGGGTAAAGGTGTTTATTGCTTCAATGCATTTCGAGACCTTCCTGGTCTCTTCATCAGAAATACACCAAAAAATTTGATCCCAAAGAAGACCTTGTAGGATTCATCTTTTTAGTGCAGCAGCGTGGATCTAACATCGCTTGGTCCCATATAGGAGCAGAAAGCTCAGGGAGAAGCAGTCAGAGGAACGTAACAGAAAAAGGGCTCTAGCCGCCTGTCATACGGCCTAAACAGAACCGGAGAGGTCTTAGCACAGCTTCAAGCAGCCAGGGCCCACAGAGAGTGCAGCACAGTAGGGAAGCTCCAGAACTTGCCCGGTGTGGAAAGCCTCTTGTGAACTGTGCCCTGGATGAACCTGCTTCTTACATCAGTAAAGGTAAAGGAGACTGTTACCCCTGTGTCTGTTGGTTATTTCTTACACTAAGTCCTGCACTCCCAACAAACTCATCACCTCCATAGACTATTCAGTTGCTCTGGGGACCTGCTTTTCCTGTGGAGAGCAAAACCATCAAAGCTGCTACGCCAATCATCCCCAGCAGTCTCGACTGCAGCAGTGGCTATACCGGCTGCATTCCACAGGTGGCGTTAAGACAAAAACTCTTTTATTTTTATATTTTCTTTTGTCCCTTTTTCAATTCCCCCTTTTTACTGATCGCCCGATGAGGGGATTGCGGACCGGGTCACACCACCCTGACATTCCGCAGCCCCAGACGATGAGGAGAGGGCCTTGTACAGAGTACCCCACGGTCCCCGCCAGGGTCAAGTCATTAAGACTTTAAGAAAATAGCAGTGGAAGGAGATCTGCAGCCATTTTCTGGAAGTCTTTACCTCTTGCAACTAGTAACAGGTTGTGGATGAAATTAATAGATACATAGAACATGGCGGCGCCCACCACGACTTCCCTCTGCAGCTCTGGTCCCACCGCTCAGCCCTCATCCTCTGTAGACCCATGATACCTGCCCCCGGCACTCCCGCTCCACCGCAACCCCCCTCGACCTCGGTAAGATATTTTTCTTTACATTCGGATTGTAAAACGCACCCCTGTTGTCCCCCCACTTTGGATGGAAAAAAAAGTGTGTTTTATAATCTAAAAAATACTATATATATTTATACCATTGTCATAAATGTATTCTTAGTCAACTAATATAAAAGAGGCAAACAACAAAATATTCTCAGTGTGCTTATGTAGATATACTGGTGTGAAAAACCTATACAGATTTGCCTTAATGAGATTATATGCCTATACCAGCTGTCTATTAGAGAATACAGGGAGCTAATGGATCTTAATGCATAATGCCAATTTTATTAATACCTTACTGAATCCCATAGTTCCACATGGAATATACAAATGATATCCTTACTTTTAGCAACAGTCTGCTGTCTCTGTCCTCTCCCTCACCCCAAAGCACATTTCGTAAAGTCAAATTCTCAGGAGGAGAGTGTGGAGACTGCAGACTGCTGCTAAGGCTGAAGGCACACTGTCTGTGTGCCTCGCATGAGTGTAATACAAGGGAGACTTGTATTGCACTCGGACCATTATCATTAAATGATACTGGTCCCATTAGTGCGTGTTCCTCACATTACACTCGCATTGCGAGGGAAATGCGTGTTCAATAGCAGCATGCTGCTTCCCCACGCGAGAGGACAGTGAAAGTCTATGGGTGCGAGAAAATCTTGCACCCATACAGCACGTGTGTGCATTAAAACTCGCTTCAAACTCCGTGGCTGTCAAAGCCGCGGGGGTGGAATTTGCCGGTTTCCCGTTACCGTAACCAATCATCTTGCACCGCAGTGACAGCAATGGTGCAAGATGATTAGTTAAAACATAGCTGATGTGTAAAATTTCGCTGCATTTTAACCCCATCTGCAGCCACCCGCGGCATGTCAGCGCAGAGACTGCAGATGCAGCTAATAACCCGGTGTTTGAAGGGTTAAAACGATGTTGCTGTGGTGGCAGCTTGTGCCCAGGGAGCGTCCACACTCCCTGGACACATGCTGACATCACACCCTGGCTATGCAGGGGTTAATACATTGTTTAAATCAAAGCCGGCAATTGTCGGGTTTTATAAATTCACTTTAATTGCCCTCGGCGGTGTTGTATGCAATTTACGTACAGTACGTTGGTGCAGTCTCCTGAGGTCAGGAGCTGTCCGAGGGGCTGTACGTAATTTGCGTACAATACATACCCGGCATCTCCTGACAGCAAATTGCGTACAGCACCTCAGACAGCTCTTGTCAGGAGATGCCGGGTATGCACTGTATGCAAATTGCGTACAGCACTTCGGACAGCTCCTGTCTGGAGATGCAGGGTATGTATTGTACGCAAATTAAGCACAGCCCCTTGGACAGCTCCTGACTTCAGGAGACTGCACCAATGTACTGTATACAAATTGCATACAGTACCACCACCGGCATTTAAAGTGAATTTATAAAACCCGACAATTGCCGGCTTTAATTTAAACAATGTATTAACCACTGCACAGCCAGGGTGTGATGTCAGCATGTGTACAGGGAGTGTGCCACCACAGCAACATCGTTTTAACCCTTCAAACACCGTGTTGCTGTCACAGCGGTGCAAGATGATTGGTTACTGTACCGGGAAACTGACAAATTGAAACTCCGCAGCTTTGACAGCGCGGAGTTAAAATTCACCGGCAAGTGCAGTCAGCAGTCCTGAAGTTTGCTTCAGGACCGAGGACAGCATCACACTCACACTCACCACACACGCACTCATGCAGCATGCTCGCAGCACACTCTCATGCATACAGCCATGCACACTCACCCACATGCACCACACTCGCACCACACTCACAACAAACACGCACAACACTCACATCACTGTCATGCATCAAACACGCTCCATGTAGATAGATCCATAACATATGAATTGTTAAATATAATTAGGGCTGAAAGAGATGCATGTCAATCTCTTGAATTCACAGCCTTTTTGTGGCAACTGCCTTATGTCATATAGACAGTATTAATGACATTCTTTTAATGAAAAGTTACAAAAGTGATTGTGTCTTCCTAAAAAAAAAAAATACTAGGATAAGCCTTCCAATCTAACCTTCTCCTGAAAGCTATAGATAATGATGTAAAATTCATTATTTACATGAATATATATTTGTGCACTCTTAGCTTTCATTAAGCAAGACAACATGAATCATTGTTTCACTTGTTAGTGAAATGAAAAGCTGCATTTGTGCAATACTGAATACTGACCTTGTATTTTTGACCTTCTTGGCATTTGTATTATGCCAGAACAATACCAGATTAACAATTAATAATCCCCTATCTTCATTGGCTTTAAGTAGCTTTTTAGGAACATAAATTAAAGCAGTGATCCATGCAAGTAATAGGAGCTAATATTTGCATACTGAAAACTAAGGTTTTAGTCTGAATACAGAAATTGTTTATCATACATCATTTTACGAAATTAGACTATTACAAACCGTGTAATGAGATATATTTTTCCTATCATGCAAACAGAGTAAACGTATATCATACCTTCAAAAATGTTTTCGAGGACTATGATTTACAAGAAATGGTGAACAAATATAGGTGATAATAAATGCTTATATAAATGTAAATTCATGCCTGTGAGACAAGGCCATCTTTTTCTTTTGATTTCATTTTTTCCTTCCCCAGTTTAAAGGGACTTTTTTTTTTCTTCCATCTACATGGCTAAATAAGGACTTACTTATTGCAGGATGGTTGTAGCTTTGAATGGCACAATTTACAGTTGTGGCCAAAATTATTGACACCCCTGCAATTCTGTCAGATAATACTCAGTTTCTTCCTGAAAATTATTGCAATCACAAATTCTTTGGTATTATTATCTTCATTTAATTTGTCTTCAATGAAAAAACACAAAAAATATTGTCCTAAAGCCAAATTGGATCTAATTCCACACCCAACATAAAAAAGGGGTGGACAAAAGTATTGACACTGTTAGAAATATCATGTGATGCTTCTCTAATTTGTGTAATTAACAGCACCTATACCTGTGGCACCTAACAGGTGTTCGCAATAACTAAATCACACTTGCAGCCAGTTGACATGGATTAAAGTTGACTCAACCTCTGTCCTGTGTCCTTGTGTGTACCACATTAAGCATGGAGAAAAGAAAGAAGACTAAAGAACTGTCTGAGGACTTGAGAAACCAAATTGTGAGGAAGCATGAGCAATCTCAAGGCTACAAGTCCATCTCCAAAGACTTGAGTGTTCATGTGTCTACCACGCGCAGTGTCATCAAGAAGTTTAAAGCCCATGGCACTGTGGCTAACCTCCCTAGATGCGGACGGAAAAGAAAAATTGACGAGAGATTTCAACGCAAGATTGTGCGGATGGTGGATAAAGAACCTCAACTAACATCCAAACAAGTTCAAGCTTCCCTGCAGTCTGAGGGTACAACAGAGTCGACCCGTACTATCCGTCGGCGTCTGAATGAAAAGGGACTGTATGGTAGGAGACCCAGGAAGACCCCATTTCTTACCCCGAGACATCAAAAAACCAGGCTGGGGTTTGCCAAAATTTACCTGAGAAAGCCTAAAACATTTTGGAAGAATGTTCTCTGGTCAGATGAGACAAAAGTAGAGCTTTTTGGGCAAAGGCATCAACATAGAGTTTACAGGAGAAAAAAAGAAGCATTCAACGAAAAGAACAAGGTCCCTACAGTCAAACATGGCGGAGGTTCCCTGATGTTTTGGGGTTGCTTTGCTGCCTCTGGCACTGGACTGCTTGACCGTGTGCATGGCATTATGAAGTCTGAAGACTACCAACAAATTTAGCAGCGTAATGTAGGGCACAGTGTGAGAGAGCTGGGTCTCCCTCAGAGGTCATGGGTCTTCCAGCAGGACAATGACCCAAAACACACTTCAAAAAGCACTAGAAAATGGTTTGAGAGAAAGCACTGGAGACTTCTAAGGTGGCCAGCAATGAGTCCAGACCTGAATCCCATAGAACACCTGTGGAGAGATCTAAAAATGGCAGTTTGGAGAAGGCACCCTTCAAATATCAGGGACCTGGAGCAGTTTGCCAAAGAAGAATGGTCTAAAATTCCAGCAGAGCATTGTAAGAAACTCATTGATGGTTACAGGAAGCGGTTGATCGCAGTTATTTTGCCTAAAGGTTGTGCAACCAAGTATTAGACTGAGGATGCCAATACTTTTGTCTGGCCCATTTTTGGAGTTTTGTGTGAAATGATCAATGTTTTGCTTTTTGCTTCATTCTCTTTTGTGTTTTTTTCATTGAAGACAAATTAAATGAATATAATAATACCAAAGTAATTGTGATTGCAATCATTTTCAGAAAGAAACTGAGTATTATCTGACAGAAATGCAGGGGTGTCAATACTTTTGGCCACAACTGTATATTACCATTAGTTTTTTTACATTGATATTAACCTCCTTAAAGCAAATGTATCATGAAAAATATTTTTTATCAACAATTGAAAAAATGTAAAGTATTAATGTTATGATTTTTAAAAAGTAAATTTTAATTTATGAAAAATTATTAAAATTATTTAAATATTTTCAACTTTTAAATGTGTTGCTGATTACTCCAGTGTGATATTGTCACTAGAACTTATGGCAGCGCAGATTCTGATTTTCATGCTTATTACCAACATTGAAGGGGTAGTCCAAAATTTATATTGATTTCATCCTAAAATCTGTTTGTTGCAACAATCTAATAGCTTTTCTAATATGATTTAATCAAAAAGTCCCTAATATTCCATCTCTAATCTAAATTCTTTCTTTTTTTAAACCCATTTCCGTTTTAGCAACGCAGCACACAGGAAGAGCAGGGACCATCCCAACCCCTGAAAGTATCATAGTTCTCTCCTTACAAAGTGTACTGACAGTGTTCTCTGTGACCAGCTCATCGCTTACAATTAGAATCAACGAGGGAAAGCACTGTCCCTGTGCATTACAAAGAATATTACACAGTGACAAGATCCTACTAAGTATACAGTGGTGTGAAAAAGTGTTTGCCCTCTTTCAGATTTTTTTTGCATGTTTGTCACCCTTAAATGTTTCAGATCACCAAACAAATTTAAATTTAATAATAATCTATAATTATGTAGCACCAACATATTCTGCAGCGCTTTAAAATTCAAAGGGGACAAAAAAATACAATACAACAATTAGAGCAAAAAAAAAAGTTGACCCTGCTCATAAGAGCTTGCAGTCTACAATGAGGTATGGATGACACAAAGTACAGGTGCTTATTTACAATGAAGGTCCAGCCATCTTGGAGAAATGGTGGATTGGTAAAGGCTGCATGGGTGGTCATCAGCCAATCTGTGTAGTGCCTTTGGGTTTGGTGGAGCTTGATAGAGAATTATGCTCAGAGAAGTAGTGAATAGGCTATATATAAAGTACTTCGATTAGGGAGCCTAATAGGCTGCCTTAGAAAGATGTGTTTTTATGGAATGCCTAAAACTGTGTAAGTTGTGAATGGTCCTAATTTCTTGGGGTAGAACATTCCAGAGAATTGGTGCAGCTCGGGAGAAGTCTTGGGGCCAGGAGTTGTAGGTTCAGATTAGTGTGGATATTAATCGAAGGTCGCTTGTAGAATGTAGAGAATAGGTACGATGATAGACAGAGATGAGAGAGGAGATGTATGGAAGTGCCGTACTGTAAAGAGCTTTGTGGATGAGAATGACTCAATGATGTGAATGATGCAATGACTGGCACAGAGAGTAGACATCCGAGTAATGGTTAGCCAGATAGGAGACCTTGGTTGCTGTATTAAGGATGGACTGGAGAGTGAAAAGTCTAGTGGGGGGAGGCCAATTAAAAGAGAATTACAATAATCAAGGCGGCAGTGGATCAGGGACACAGAGATGTTTTTTGTGGTTTCCATGCTAAGAACGGGGCAGATTTTACATATGTTCTTCAGGTGCAAGCGGCAAGAGTGGCAAGAGCAGGCGAGAGATTGTATATAAAAGGTAAAGGAGAGATCAGTGTCAAACATAATACCAAGATAGCGAAGCTGCTGCCTAGGCATTATCGTGGTGCCACATACTGAGAGGGAGATGTCAGATTTAGGGAGGTTAGTGAAGGGCGGAATCAGAAGAAGTTAAGTTTTGGAAAGTTTGAGTTTCAGGTATAGAGCAGACATGATGTTGGAAACTGCAGTTAGACAGTCATTGGTCACTGTAATACCACAGGGGTAAGGTCAGGAGATGAAGTGCATAGTTGTGTGTCATCAGCATAAAGATGGTACTGGAAGCCAAATCTGCTGATGATCTGTCCAAGATGGGCTGTGTAGAGAGAGAAAAGAAGAGGGCCAAGGAATGAACCCTGAGGGACCCCGAAAGTGAGAGGAAGAGGAGGAGAAGTGGAGCCAGCAAACAATTCACTGAAAGAGTGGTCAGAAAGATAGGAAGAGAACCAGGAGAGAGTGGTATCTTTTATGCCAATGGAGTGCAGCATAGCGAGTAAGAGATGGTGGTCAACAGTGTCAAAAGCTGCAGACAGGTCAAGAAGAATAAGCAGATAGTGGTCACCATTATGTTTTGCGTCAGTAGGCCATTGGTCACTTTGATAAGGGCAGTTTATATGGAATGTAGGTGGTGGAAACAAAACTGTAATGGATCTAGAAGAGTTAGCAGAGTTTTAACGGGTGCGGCTGAAGTAGACCAGATGCTCCAATAGTTTAGAGATGAAGGAGAGATTGGAGACTGGTCTGTAGTTATTAGGACAGGATGGGTCAAGAAAAAATTTCTTTATTAATGGAGTAACGATGGAGTGTTTGAAGGATAAGGGGAAGATGCCAGAGAAGTGGGAGAGATTGAAGATTTTGGTTAGGTGAATAGTGACCACAGGAGAAAGAGACCGGAGTAGGTGTGAGGGAATGGGTCAGTGGTGCACGTAGTAGGATGAGAGGAAGAGAAGAGCCTGGAGACTTCTTCTCTGACTGGGTTAAATGTGGAGCGTGTGCAAGAGGAGATGTAGAGATGGATGGCAGTAACAGGACTTGGAGTTTGGGAGCCGATTTCCTGGCAGATATTTTCTATTTTTGCTGTAAAGCCAGATCATGAGCACAGAGGTCAGTGACTGCACTTTAAGACTGAGGAGAGAAAGGTGTCAAAGAGTTTCTTTGGATTGTTGGATAGTGTGGAGATCAGAGTGGTGAAGTAGGACTGTTTGGCGAGGTGAAGGGCAGAGTTATAGGTTCTTAACATAAATTTTTAGTGAATAAAGTTTTGTGGTGTGTGAGTTTTCCTCCATAGGCGTTCAGCACTCCTCTCCTGGAGCATCGTTTTATGTTTGGAGGTTTCAATGGTGAGGAGCACTACTTGGTCCAGGATGCTTCTGAGAGAGCCATTGTAGCTATTCACAGCCAGATCAGGACAGGAGATGGAGAAAAATGGGGACAGTGATGAGTGTATAGAGTCTGTAAGTGTATGAGTCTGCGAGTGTATGAGGGTTAATGGTCTATAGATTTTTGAATATGTGATAGGTAGGAGTGTGCTGCGGTGTGCAAGGATTAGTGAAATTGAAGTTGAAAATTTTGTGGTCAGAGAGAGGAAGAGGTAAGTTACCTAAGGAGGAGGTTGAACAGAGCTGGGTAAAGACCAGGTAAAGGGTGTTACTGTCTTTGAGTGTCTCAGAAGTTGAGAGCTGAGACAGGCCAAGAGAAGTGGTTAGAGATAGAAGCTGGGATGCAGATGGGGACGTGGGGCTTTTTATGGGGATGTTGAATTCCCCCAGAATAAGGTTTGGTAAGTCTGAGAACATGAAGTGCGGCAGCTACGCAGAAAAATGGTCAAGGAACAGGAGGGGCGACCCCGGGGGGGCGGTATACAACCGCTACTCTGAGGGGCAGAGGTGGAAGAGCCTAATGGTGTGGATCTCAAAAGAAGGGAATGAGAGTGAAGGAGCTGGGTGATGACCTGCAAAGTGCATCCCACTGAATCTGCATTACTATTCATATGCTAAATTGTTGCAAGTCAAACTTATATATGAGATAGCAGAAATGATTGCCTATATAATGAAGGTAGTCTCACACTTAAAGATGTAGTTGATGGTAAGATATGGAGCCTAAAATTCAAAAATTCAAAACATTGTTACACTTTGGCTTCTCAGTGTATGATACAGTAAGACAAACAAGAAAGGGCTTACTTCTTCATTTAAAATAATGGCATTATAAGTCTAATGTGAATGGATGTCAGCTTCATTGCATACTGTGAGCTTTTAAATGTATGTATAAAAAAATTGAAATGTCACTTCCAAATGCAATAAAAATGTATATATTATTTTTCATTAGAAGAATATTCTGCCAGAAATGCATCAGTCTATTTTACTATCGGAACTTATCTGTATTCCCAAATGTTATTAATTAATTAGTTTTATTCAAAAAGAATATTTAAATTTTTTGCATTGGGAAGTTCTGTTTACTTTTTTGGCATACACATCATAGCATTTGATATATGGCTGTATCGTGCGTGATATGGTAAGATACTGTATATGCTCAGTGGACAGTATCTACTTACATAATAGCG
Organism: Allobates femoralis; assembly: GCA_033576535.1. Lineage (NCBI taxonomy): Eukaryota > Metazoa > Chordata > Amphibia > Anura > Aromobatidae > Allobates > Allobates femoralis. Next base: position 211,337,866 of record JARQOC010000001.1, read on the forward strand.
AAGTAGCTTCTGCTTCCATCCGGTTCCATCTATGTCACTTCTGCCTGTACCATATTACTACACCCAAGTCATGGGAGTAAGAATATGACGTCCGCTAGTGGTAGTGGTCCCTGGCACACACTACTGCTACTGCTGACAAGCGCATTCCCATGGCGCATACCACGCCAAACAACACCACAGCACACATCGTTCCTAATTCCATCCATCACACACATCGACACATTTACCGATCTCACCTTAATTTTGCAGTCCCACGAGATCCTAACTGCACTTGTGTGAACCTGCCATGCAAATGCAGTTAGTGATCCTGCCACTATCTTGAAGTCCTGCAAGATCCTAACTACGTCTGTGCGAACCCGATACACAACCGCAGTTAGTGATCCTGATGCCATCTTAAAGTCCCACGAGATCCTAAGTGCGCAAAGCAGACACACAGCTCCTGTTCCCCCTGCACTACCCCTGCTCACACCGCACGGCTTCTGCCTACCCGGCACGGCTACTGCTCACCCTTAATGGCCCCCACTCAACTGCACAGCTCTCACTCAGCATGCATAGTCCCTGCTCAGCCCACACTGCCCCTACTCAGCCCAAACTCACTCCCCACACTGCCCCCACTCAGCGAGCCTGGAAATGGCTTCTCCACGATATGTGTCTTGCGAGAGAAGTGGGCGTAAAAATGCTGAATCAGGTGTTGCACGTTCTAAGCACTGACATATATAATGAACATTTCTCAGAAAGGAACGCAGAAGTACCAAGCCAGTGAGAAATGGTGGACCGTCATCCGTCCTCCCTCTACTTCCTGCATTTGTACAAGATGATTACTAGAAATAAACAAAAGGCTGACGCCATACAAAGATCTTGTGTGAGTGCCATTTTTTCTGAGAAATGTTCATAAATTATTTATTTAAAAAGTAAAAAAAATAGGTCTTCCCTGTATTTTCATTGCCAGAGAAGATAACACCAGGCAGTGGGGATTGGCAGCCAGTAGCTGCTTGGTTTACCTGTGCTGGCAATAGAAAATACAGCAAATCCCTAAATATTTTCTACAAGGAATTTAAACACTTTATTAATACATAAAAACAAAAAAAAAACAGGTTTTAAATAAACATACATTTATTTACATACATTAGGAGAGAGCATGGGGAGAGAGACAGCGGGGACAGGGGAGAGATTGCACAGGGGGGACAGACGGCCTCCGCTCCCAGCACCAGAGAGCCCGCCATCTTCATGATATCACCGCTTTCCTGATGCGATAGCATTGGGCCCACATCTAGTCACACATAATAATATTTAATACAAAGCTCAGCGGATTGTATCACACATAAAATTAGGTATAGAGTTCTGAAAATGTTATCACACATGATAGAATTAGATAAATGGCTCTACGTACTGTATCACACATGAGATTAGATGCATAGCTTACTGGATAATTACTATGATCTCAACCATTATATAATTGTAACTGTTTTGCTCAGATTACAAAAATTACAGATACGCGTTTAGCAGGTCTGGCCACCAGGGCTGCAGTAGTGACTTCATCCAATGGGGAGCACATGTCATTGGATGAAATCACCTCCTTGGCAATAGTACCTGGAGATCAGGGTAATTACAGGGGAGAGAGGGAAATTGTATCCCAGCGCATAGCATTTGACTACAATAAAATGACACATGGCTCCACCTATATGTGAATTGGGCACCTGATGCTGCATGCTCAGGTTAAAGCAAAAGCAGTCAAAGGATACTAGAAATTCGAAGGGCATTATTTTCAGTCTCCTATGGGATGAGACAAGCCAGAAAATAAAAAATGGCTAAAAGTTCTAAAAAAAATGCCATTTCTTTTTGCACACTAATAAAGAAACTTTTTAATATAAATTATAAACATTAAAAAAGTACATTTTGTAATACATTCCCTGTAAGGGAATTTGAACCTGGGTTGCTTGATCACCTTTGCAAAATAGCAAGCAGTCTATTGTATGATTAGCAGTCTCCTATGAAGCTTCATGGGTGTACTAAAATGGTAAACACAGAAGCCTACAGCAGGCCTCCAGCTACCATGATAAGCCATTGGCACTGAGATCACAATGCACAGCAACCCTTGGGCATTGAAAGAAATTCCTCCCAACTCTCACAACAACTTTCCCTTTTGCATTTTTCATGATCTAAGAGATTATAATGTTTATATATCAATATCTCTGATCACAGTGTTTACTGTTAGCTGCCGGCTGTATAACACTGCTGGCACAACAGTGAGTGGGCTCAGCTCATGATAACACTCCATACAAGAAATATAAAGTGATTGTTGCTAAGGGGTTAAAGAGACGAATACTCCGTACTAAACTATTCTTGCGAAATACATAAAGTTAGCAACATACTTCAGCAGATATGCAATATAGATGAACAATTATTAGCACACTTCAGTACAGATGGACTAATATTAACATATTTCAGTATAGAGGTAGCAGAGGTGATTTCATAACAAATCTGATTCATGTTTACGATATTTTAATATCTGGCCGCAGTATGTGACCCTCTTTCTTAACTTACAAAGTTGGGAAGTATGCCGGAGGTAACAAACAGCCTGTGTAATAATGAAGAAGAGCACAGACAGACTTTTCAGGCTTTTTTAAAAATGATCCCTAATAATAATTTACAATACATTTTTATTTATATAGCACCATCATATTCTGCAGCACTTTACAGTTCAGAGGGTTTACAATACAATGCAATACAATAATATATAATAATATGCAATATAATAATAAGATAAAATACAATACAATATGAGACAATACAAATATAATACAATACAGACCATATGAGACAAAAAATAAATAAATACATCACTGAGCCCATTAGGAGTGAGGTCCCTGCTCACAAGCTTACAATCTATGAGGACATTGGAGGAGACACAAAAGGTAATAGTAACAAATGCTGTCATATATGGTCCAGTTATCAATATAATAAATAGGGGATTCACATAATGCTGCATGAACCGTTCACCAGCCAGGATCTGTACAGTACAGATAAAGTGCTTTAAAATGCATTGTGGTGTAGAAAGATGAAACGAGAGGCCAGATTTGGAAAAGGACAGAATGTGAATAATTACATAGATGAGTTGAGGTGGTAGGCTAGACTAAAGAGATGTGTTTTTAACGCTTGCATAAAGCTATGGATATTTGGAATTAATTGAATTGTTCTTGGTAATCCGTTCCAGAGAATTGGTGTAGCTTGTGAGAAGTCCTGGAGACGGAAGTAGGAGGTTCGGATTATAGATGATGTCAGTTTTAGGTCACTTGCGGAACGGAGAGCACATGTAGGGCGATAGACAGAGATGAGGGAGGAGATGTAGGGCAGAGCAGTACTGTGAAGGGCTTTGTGGGTCAGAGTGATAATTTTATATTGTATTCTGTAGTGTGTGGGCAGCCAGTGCAATGACTGGCACAGGATAGAGGCATCGGTGAAGCGCTTGGAGAGGAATATGATCCTGGCTGCTGCACTCAGTATGGATTGGAGAGGAGAGAGTTTAATAAGAGGGAGACTAATTAGTAGAGAATTGCAGTAATCCAGACGAGAATGAATAAGGCCAACAATTAGAGATTTTGCAGAGTCAACAGTAAGAAAAGTTCGAATTCTAGAGATATTTTTGAGGTGTAGGTGATATGAGCAAGAGAGTGATCAATGTGGAGAGTGAAGGAGAGATCTGAGTCTAATATAACCCCAAGACAGCAAGCCTGCTGCTGGGGAGTAATGGTAGAACCACTTACAGAAATGGCAATATTAGGTTTTGGAAGATTAGTAGAGGGAAGAAACACAATAAGTTCAGTTTTTGACAGATTCAGTTTAAGGTAGAGAGACCACATGATGTTAGAGACAGCAGACAGACAATCACTGATGTTTCGTAATAATGCAGAGTGATGTCAGGAGAAGAGGTGTATATAAGGGTGTCATCAGCATAGAGATCGTACTCAAAACCAAATCTATTGATAGTTTGTCCAATAGGGACAGTGTATAAAGAGAAGAGAAGGGGACCTAGGACTGAACCCTGAGGAACCCCAACCATCAGGGGAAGAGGGGAAGAAGAGGAGCCTGCATGCAAAAAATACAGTGAAGGAGTGGTCAGAGAGATAGGAGGAGAACCAGGGGAGAGCGGTGTCCTTGAGTCCTATAGAGCGGAACATAGAGAGAAGGAGCTGGTGATACACAGTATCGAATGCAGCGGAGAGATCCAGGAGAATCAGTAGGGAGTAGTCACCATTAGATTTAGCTGTTAGTAGATCATTACAGACTTTCATGAGGGCAGTTTCAGTAGAGTGAAAGGAGCAGAAACTGGATTGTAGAGAGTCAAGAAGAGAATTGTCAGAGAGATAGCGGATCAGACGGGAGTGGATCAAGTGTTCCAAGAGTGTAGAGATGAAGGGGAGATTAGAGACAGGTCGGTAATTAGCAGCAGAGTTCTGGGCGAGGGATGTTTTTTTAATAATGGGTGAATGCTGGTGTGTTTGAAGGAGGAGGGGAAAACACCCGATGAGAGGGAAAGATTAAATATTTTAGTTAGGTGAGATGTGACAGCTGGAGAAAGGGATTGAATGAGATGTGAGGGAATAGGGTCATTGGTGCAGGTAGTAGGGCAAGAAGATGCAAGGAGCCAGGTGACTTCTTCCTCTGTGACAGGATCAAAGACCGAAAGTGAGTTGGATGAAGTGCAGGAGAGAGGAGAATGCATGATGTTCTGAGGCTGTGAGGAAATTTCCTGTCGTATGTGCTCAATTTTGTCTTTAAAATAGTTGACCAGATCGTCAGCTGTGAGGGTGGTGGTTGGAGCCTGTACTCTTGGACTGAGGAGGGAGTGGAAAGTGTCAAATAATCGTTTAGGATTGTTGACTAGTGTTGGGATAAGAGTGTTGTAGTAAGCTTGTTTGGAGAGGTGAAGGGCGGCGTTGTATGTTTTCAGCATAAGCTTATAATGGATGAAATCTTTGGCAAGTTTGGATTTTCTCCACAGTCATTCTGTGCACCAGGAGCATCACTGGAGAAACTGTGTTTGCAGTGTTTGCCTTTGTTTGTGCTATTTCCGAGTGCATCACATGACGCAGAAGCATGCGTCATGTGATGCACTTGAAAATAGCACAAGGTTTCAAACTCCAGCATTTACATGCTGGCGTTTGACTGCACACGGGGGTCCATCACCCATAGGATTGTATTGGCAGCATTAAGGCAGCCTTACCTTAAGGGTTACGCTGCCTTAATGCTGCCAGATTCTACCTTTTTAACGCAACATCCCTGAACGCAAACCTAGCATTTGTGTGACCCTAGCCTAGTTAGCACTACTATAGTCTTGCAGTGCTGGAGTTCTGGGATCAAATCCCACCAATAACAACATCTAAAAGAAGTTTGTATGTTCTCACCATGTTTGTGTAGGTTTCCTCCCACACTCTAAAGACATACTAAAAGCGATTTATGTATGTGAGTAACAGCAATGATAATATCTGTAAAGTGCTGCAGAATATGAAGATACTATATAAGCAATGGATAAATAATAATTCATTGGGTGATTATTCTCTTCATTCTCCATCCACGAGAGTTAGTGCCAATAAATTACACTGCTGGTTATAAATGGAGAAATTTGATGTTGTAGCTATAGAAATGGCAACAGATACACCAGCTCCTGAAAAATCCATCACCATAAGAGTCATTGATAATGTAAATTAAATTCTTTTCAACTTAAAATCTTTGAAAAAGTGATTTGACTTGGGCAAATTTACTCAAGTGGAATTGATCTCTCCAGAATGCCGAATCTTTCATCATTTGCTGCATGTGAATTGTACAAGATGGTGACCAGATGGAACCACAAAAGTTTTTTTTAAAAAAAAAAGGAAATATCTCCTAAACTCCTCCGTTGTATGCTCCCCACCCTTTACCATGTGGGGCTAGCACTGCTGACATCTGTTTGGGATAATATAGTGAATCTTGCTTTGAGCAAAGGTTGGACCAGATGATTCAGGAGGTCCTCTACTCTACCACAGCTGAGTATCGGGCCCTCAGATATGACCTTATAAGTGATACAAAAACTTTTCATAGTATATAGAGTTGAAGAGTTATAGAAAGTTCTCTTTCTATATTAGTAAAGTTATATCTGGTTGAGACCCCTTATCCCATCCCCCATCTCTGTAAATAAAGCCTCTTTTATACATCAGACTTTTTGGTACGTGCGCTATTCATCATTTTTGCACATTACAGACCCATTACAGTGAATATACTTTTTCCCCTGTCTTTTTTTTTTAGGCAAGAAAAAACCTGAGACAAATTCTACTTTGATCCGTGCTGTCAATAACCGCACCTATTTCATGCAGATTTTGCAGTGTATTTTAGCTTATGCAATGCAAAGGGCAAAATCCACAGTTAAAATATTTAAGGTATTGAAGCAGAATGGAATTTCCACATTGGACTGTAATTATTTGAGATGCTGAATGTGACACTTGTGCTGTAGCTGCTTGCAAATGCAGATTCCAATTCCAGGTCACCATGAGAACAACTTAATTGTGTGAGTTATTACCATGTCCATCTCTATTATTTAAGGCCAAACTCTCAGTACACAAACTGCCCCTGAGAAAACGGACAATATATGTGGGATTTCTGTTGTTCCCTGCCTAAGGCCTTGTTCAGACGTCAATTTTCACTATTTGTATTCTATGTTTTTCACAAACAGAACATGAATCAATTATACTCTATGGGGATGTTCCCATCTCTGTGATTTTTTGAAGATTATGGGTACCTTTACACGCCGCTACAGCAGGATGGATGCATCCCGCTACTTCACGTGCACGAGCACGCTCAAACGGTTACAAACGCTCAACGCATCACCTTTACACGCCGCCATAAGGTGCGCTACGCTACGTGACATCTATAGCTAGATACATCGCCGGGTGTCTCAAGTAGCCACCTGTAGCTCATTTACACACCGCTATAACCAGCTACTATGGGCGGACCTGGTGCAGCAGGGCCAGCACATAGGCGTGCCACAATTGTGGATTACGAGCCGTCCGTACGCTGATAGGACGAAGCAATAACATCCTGATTGGGCAGGCAACGCAGGAGGCTGAGTAATACAGCACGCTCGAGCGATTGTGTAGTGTGACTCGTCAGCTCCTTAAATATGCCTCCCTATGCAGCGACTACCAATCGTCATGCAGCAGCTTCCACCAATGATCGCACATGGGGCGCGGTAACACGGAGCCAGGGTCACGCCTTAGCTACATTGCAGCTACATCGCAGGGTGTCCAGAGTTCCCTTCCGTAACTTCTTTACACGCCGATGCATCTTGCTACCATCGGCTTTGTAGCTCTCTGTTTTCGAGCAGAGGTCGTAAACAGATGTATCTGTTGCCGGCTGTATCGTCACGTCTTCAGACGCCGCTACGACAGGCTATATTGGCGCTACAAGCTACATTTGTAGCCTGTAGCGGGATGCATCCATCCTGCCGTAGCAGCGTGTAAAGGTACCCTATGTCTCCCCAATGCAAAGAAATTAGGACTATCGATCAATTTTTCTATAAGTCATGGATCAAAATCCCCTGTACAAGTCTACTTATTGCCATTGTACTTACCTGTATACTGACCTAGTATTTTATTATTATACTAGTGGCTATGTTGTATTATTGGGTTAGGTGGCACATTCTGTTAGAGCCACTGTTTGTGGTGTATTTATGTTGTTGTTTTCTAATATGTATTATATTTTGGAAAGATATTCTGGACAATGCTTATGCTAATGATACCCCTATATTTCCTGTTATGGGTAGTGGAGTTTACCTTCAGCACTTACATTGAAAACTTTCCATGTTAGGACAAAGCATGTGAAAGTAAATTTAAGATTTCTTACATTCTTCTTAAACTGATATGTTTTTGTAGTGCTTTTACTTTTTTGCAGGATTCCAGTTTGGCCTACATTGAAGTCAGTGGACTATGTTGGATTGCCATGGGTTCAAGGTTTTTAATAAAATGGTCTCAGAGAGCTGTTACCAGGAATCTTTTTTTCTTTAAAGCACCACTCCAGCATTTTTTTTCACTGCACTGCTGGAGTGGTGCTTCAAATCTAAGTCCCCTAACCCCTGTCTTATACTCACCTTTTGGTGGCTTCATCTTCTATCACCATTGCTTCTGTCAGATTCCAGTGATTTGTTACCTGCTGATATCTCCATTGTTTCATTGAGCGTACTGGAAGTCACAACTCAATATATCTTTAAGAGAGCCTTGTTCTGACCTTGTTCTGGCTCCCTTAGGCTGGCTTCAGACTTGCGGACCCTCCGCAGCGTCCTGCGGAGGAGATCCGCAAGCTGAACGCAGCCCCTATCTTTATAATGAGAACGCACGGTGCTGCGCAGGTCTGCGCATGACTGTGCGCTCTCATTCACGGCAATATGTGATTTGTACGCAGGCGGATGCCCGCGCACAAATCACACACTCTCGTCCGCACCAGGAACGCGACATATAGGGGCTGCGTTCAGCTTGCGGATCCCCTCCCCAGGACGCTGCAGAGGGTCTGCAAGTCTGAAGCCAGCCTTAGAGATGCATTGTGAGCTTGTGATATAACTTCTAACTTCTTGAGAGTCAGAAGCTACAATCTCAAGATGGCACCATGGGACTAGAGGCGCATCAGTAAAGGGTAAAAAAAATGGAAGGTGACTACATGATGGGGTCAGGGGGGCCTAGATTTCAAGAGCCACTCTAGCGCTGGTAAAAAAAAGGTTGAGTGGTGCTTTAATGTATTTTTAGTTTTTTAACACTTTATGACAGCATTAGTAATATATCTGGCAGAGAACTTTCCATTACTAACACTGGGACTTGGAATCAGTTGGTGTTCCTTTTTGATACATATAGGCTGTTCCCCTTCCTCCCACACTAATACACACATTATTATTTAACTACCCATCATAGCATTTGGGTACTCAAACAGAAAAGACCCCTGCTAAAGAAGAGTTTAAGGATCCTTTGCAGGACAATAGCTCTCATATTGCATTTGCTTTGGAGATGTAAATGGGTCCTCTTACCTCTTGGGCCCCTGTGCAGATATGCAGGTTGCACCAATATTTTCCCACTTGCAACACGGGAGTACTGAGAACAGCCAGGTTATACTCAGAATTGGACTATTCAATGTGACGAGCCATCTATGGATGGTGTTTTATGGCATGAAGGGGCCAGCATCCATGGATCTTCCCAGCAAGATAGTATCAGTGCTGGTGTTTTTATTGCCTTGGTTAGTTAGTCATGTAAAATTATAGAAACCCTTGTTATTTTTATTTTCTAACTTCTCATTTGTGAAGAATTGAGCAGTCTGTAGAAGCAGTTAATTTTTCCCTTTTTGAGTTCTTGGTTACTTTTTCAAGCTAATACAGTGTATAATTTTGACATGTGAAACAACCCAATTTCTGTAATCATTTGTTATGTATATTTGCACATTTTTATAACTAGCTAAAGCAAAACCAACCCCAATACACTGATCCACTAAGGATGGGAAGATTCATAAATGCTGGTTACTCCCTTTATAGCAGCCCCAGACACAAACTATCACATAAAATTATCTGTTTTTGGGGGTAAGCAGCTCCTTACTAATGTCGCTGGTGCGTTAGGTAGTGCATTAATAGTGGGGGAGGTGTCAATTTTGAGGAGACAAAACATTGCTGGCTGACACCAGCGTATCAGTCAGATGATGTTGCATAGTTTTTACAGTATGAGTATTGGTTTTAGTACAATTTTGAGGTACATATAAGGCAGGGGCCTCAAACATGCAGCCCCTAGTGCTGCTTCATTCTGCTCACAAGGCACAGCGGATCCCTTGAAAATCTCTGCCCAGTACAGGGGATCTTGGATGTCCAAGCTTTAATTCAGATGAATGTGCATTTGCCGACACCGCCAAAGAAAAGCTATCTCTGCTATATCTATGGCAGCCACCTGCCAATCAGAGGCCAGTAGTTGATGGTGTGGCACCCCTGCTGGGGATTGCCACAGGACCCACCGGTGCAAGGAGAGACATACACCTTGGTACACACAGTGCACAACACCTTCCACCCCAGACCTGGAGTGGGAGCTCTACGTGCTGCCTTAAGCAAGTTCCCCTATAAGGATCCAGGCCTGAGGGGAGGAGTCAGTTAGTCCAGTCAGAGAGCCTAAGGGAAAGGTACTGGAAGGAGCTGGTCGCTGGGATCAAGCCAGGCCCAGGACCAGGGAACATTGACCCAGCTGTGCTACACCCTAGGGAGAGGGTCGGAGGCCAGTGGAGGAAGTAGGAGAAAGGAAGAAGGGAACATACCAGGTTTCCCTTTAGCCCACCTGGACACTGGAATCCGATTCTGCTAACAATCTAAAGTGCAGCAGTGAAAGCCCGGACAGACCAGGAGGATCTAATCCACCTGAGGTAAGAGGAAAACGGACACTCAAACCTGACCAAGTACAGGACCAGGGACCTAAGCAGAGAGTAGGGATCCCACAGAAAGGTCCTCAATGTCGGTTATGGAGTAGTACCCTGAGAGGGAGAAGGAGCAGCAAGTTCAGTTTCAGACAAGACTTACCCCAATCTTTGCACACAATAACAGAGGAGGCCTCACAACTTTCCAAGGTGAATGTCGCAAATTGCACTGAGAACCTGGTTACTCTCCTGGACTGTACCTGTTACCGGATATCAGTAAAAAAGTACCGAAACAGAGACAATTGTGTGTGTGTGCCTGATTCCCCCGCCGCCTGCTGTGTTCACAGCAGAACCGCTACTACTACTCCCCTCATCCACCCTGCTGCCTTGAGGTAAAGCTCCACCTGTGGGGAGCTGTACTACTCTGAGCTGCACCTCCATCACCTCAGCGGCTGGCCGCAGTGCTGGTATCCATGTTACCAGGTACCACAGGTGGCGTCACATTACCATTCCCCCATCCATCATCATCATTCCCCACCATCCCCATTTTTGAGGGTCCAGGGCATGGAAATGGGAACCGACCAGCCGTGATCCCCCATTGAAGTAACCATCTGTCCCGGTATCCAAGCACCCCCCCTACCCTGTCGACCTACTCAATGGCAACGTACAGTATGACGTCAGCTGCTGGCTTCTTATTGGCTGGCATCTGCAATTGGTGCCAGTAGATGCACAGACTTATCTGAAGTAAAGTAAAGACATCCATAGCCCCCTAGACCAGCCCATGATCTTCTCTGCTGTGGCCTGCATGCCTTATGTGCAGAAAGGAGGTGGTCAAGGAGATGGAGGGCAGGTGAGAAGAATTGTGTGAGTGTGTGTGTGTGTGTGTGTGTGTGTGTGTGTGAGAGAGTGTGTGTGTGTGTGTGAGTGTGTGTGTGTGTGTGTGTGTGTAAAACAGCACAATAGGGGACAATACTATAAAAAGGAGACCAGGATGGGGCACTATTAGGAGAAGGGGACGAGGATGGGTACATTACTACAAGAAAGGGATCAGGATGGGTATATTATTACAAGAAGTGTATTAGGATGGGCACATTAGTAAAACAAGAGGATGAGGATGGGTCATTTCTACAAGAGATATACAGAAATACAAAATAAAGTCAGATCACCTTTCTGCCCTTTCGCTTTCAGTTAGTCCAGTCAAGCACGGATTGCAGAAGGGCGGCTGCACTTTGTTATTATTATTATTATTATTATTATTATTACTCATTATTATAGCACCATTTATTCCATGGCTCTTCACATGTCAAAAGGGGCATGCACAGACAAGTACAATAAACATGGGCAATACAAGGCAAACACAAGTACAGAAGGAGAGAGCCCTGCCTGCAAGGGCTCACACTCTACAAAGGATGGATGAGGATACACTAGGAGAGGGTAGAGCTGGTCGTGCGGCAGTTCAGTAGACTGAGGATCACTGCAGGTTGTAGACTTATCAGAAGAGGTGAATCTTCAGGTTCTTTTTGAAGGTTTCCACGGTGGGCGAGAGTCTGATGTGTTGAGGCAGAGAGTTCCAGATTATAGGGTTGTTGAGGAGAGCCATAGGATCAAATACTTAACCTTAAGACATAAGGGGTTAAGATAAACGACCCACAGAGTGTATTATTTTACATTGCATAAGCTTGTTTTAGACCTAAACATGGCTGCCATTTCCTGTTTCATCCCACCATGCCCTGATATGCAAGATGGTGACTGGATCTATGACTGCATCCTGTTCTACAAGGAAATTCTGGGAGGAAGTTGAATTCCATAGAAGGACTGACCAATCACAGAATGACATTGCCTGGAGAGACTCGATCAAGACCACAGCCCTGATGACTTCATAGGCCAACCCACTGCTAACTTCATAGACCAACTCACTGATGACTTCATGGATCCACCCAATAGACTTGCCTATTTCAACCCACTAACTAATGAATATTCCCCTTTTACTCCCATTTGAGAGCTAACCGAGCCCCTTACTGAGTTTTTACAAGTCCATGCCTGTTCAAATAAAACACACTTGGAGTTGTGCTTGTAGCTGACCAAGGAGAGTGTATATCTGACTGTGTGTCTGGTGTCATACTTTCACGCTAGCACTTGGTCCATATCTATTAGGCCAGGAGCGGGCAACTAACTAATATTTCACCATATCAAGGAAAACACGGGAGAAATCTTGTATACAGTTGTGGGATGAAGAGATAAGAAGAGAGTAGAGAAGAAGATCTTGAGAGGATCAGAGGTTTTGTGTAGGTAAGTACCGGGAGACTATGTCACAGATGTATGGAGGAGACAGGTTGTGGATGGCTTGTTATGTCATAGTTAGGGTTTTGATCTGGAGCATCTGGACAATAGGAAGCCAGTGAAGGGATCGGCAGAGATGAGAGGCTGGGGATTAACAGGGATTCAGCTGGATTAGTCGGGCAGCAGAGTTTAGGATAGATTAGAGTTTTGAAAGAGTGCTAGAGGGGATGCCAGAGAGAAGGAAGTTGCAATAGTCAAGGCCGGAGATGATGAGGGCATGCACAAGTGTTTTTGCTGTTTCTTGGTCAAGGAATGTATGGATGCGGGAAATATTTTTGAGTTTGAGTCGGCAGGAGGTAGCATGGGCTTGGATATGTGGCTTGAAATAGAGGGCAGAATCGAGGATCACCCCAAGGCATCGAGAATGCGGGACTGGAGTCAGTAAGCAGCCATTGACTTTGATGGATATGTGGCACCCCAGCAGTCTGGTCACCGCTAAGGGGTACTGCACCCACACCCGGGGTAGTATTCCCGTCTGCGGCAACCAGGTTTGGAAAGGCCAGTCACCCACAAAGACACCCAACACACCCGGTCATGGGGAGAGTGGGTGAACCCAGGTAGTGGGATGGCTCAGGTATCGCGTGGGATGGCGGAGGAAGAAAGGTGGTGGGTGGACAGGGAGCAAGAAGTGGTCAGGGAAAGGAAAAGGACAAAGGGAAAACCCCACAGGAAGTACAGGTCAGTCATTGGAGATAAGACAGAGAGATAGGACCCAGAAGACAGGAGAAACAATGTGGCTCGTCCCGGGTCCCGAGTCCAGAGACCACAAGGAGACGGAGGGAGACCTAGGGGCCTAGGGTCAGTGAGTGATCCACTCGTGCTCCCGAATCTGAACTAAAGTTGAGGGGCAGGGTGAGAACCAGGGGCCCGGCCCCGAAAGGTGGTGAGGAGACTCCAAGCTCCAACCACAGAACCCGGGTGGCCATGAGATCTTGAGCTGTGGCCAACTCCCTGCACATCTGCCGAGAAGGCAGACATACTGGGGCCAGGGGACACTACAAGTCGCCCAACGAAGGCCCGTGGCTGCTGAATTGGGGCTCTGTGCTTGGAGGCGTACGAAAGGATTGAACTGGAAAAGCCATCCTGGTTGCTAAGGACTACCCGGACCACTACTGTACTTGAGCTGTAACTGTGTTGCGTGTGGAAGAGAGCTCAGTAAACCGGGATGGAACTCAACATCGTGTCAGACTGTTTATTTCTCGCCTGAGGAGCGGTAGACGAACATTGCACAGGCAGTGGGAGCCTACCTGACAGTAGCGTTGCTCTTGTCCAGCAGCCAGCCCAGCCCCACTGGCTCCCCAAGAACTCTAATAACCCCCACACTCTGGATGTCCCGGGGGCCTACTCCACCCGTGGGGAGCAATATCATCACCGTTGCCATTCCACCATCCCCAGAGATCCCGGCCGGCAGCAGCGGCTACTAATTGCCACATACCACGGGTGGCGTCACAGCAACCACCCCCAAATCCCCCTTTACTCCAAATACTTTCTAAGCCTCTTTTTACTGACCGCCCATGCTGGGGTGTCCACGGGCCGGGTCACGCTACTGGGACAACTTCACCCCGATAATCGAGGATGTCGAGAGAGAGAGAGGTCCTGCTCCGAGTACCCCACGGCCACCCAGTGGGGTGAGTCAGATAGGTCTGGTGGAGGGGTATGGGGGAGTGAGATGGGGAAAGGTGATGAATTCTATTTTGTCTATGTTCAGTTTTAGAAAGCGAGCAGAAAAGAATGATGAAGTAGCGGACAGACATTGTGGGATTTTGGTCAGTATGAAGGTGATGTCAGGTCCAGAGAGGTATATCTGCGTATCATCAGTGTAGAGATGATACTGCAAACCGTGTGATTCTATAAGCTGACCCAGGCTGAAGGTGTAGATGGAGAAGAGTAGGGGTCCTAGAAATGAGACTTGGGGAACACCAACAGACAGGGGGCGAGGTGAGGAGGTGGTGTGGGAGAGGGAGATGCTGAAAGTCTGATGTGTTAGATACGACGAGATCCAGGACAGGACCAAGTCTGTGATGCCAAGAGATGAGAGAATCTGTAACAGGAGGGAATGGTCTACAGTGTCAAAGGCAGAAGACAGGTTGAGGAAAAGGAAAACAGAGTAGTGTCACTTTCTCTTGGCGGTTAGTAGGACATTGGTGACTTTAGTTAGGACAGTTTCAGTAGAGTGATGCATTCGGAAGCCAGATTATAACCTGTCAAAGAGGAAGCAGGAGGTGAGGTGAGGTGGGAGGACAGTACAAAATGGACATGCTGTTCCAGCAGTTTTGAGGCATAAGGGAGCAGTGATATCGGGCTATAGTTAGACACAGAGGAAGGGTCGATGGAGGGCTTTTTGATGATGGGTGTGATTGAAGCATGTTTGAAGGATAAAGGGAAGACACCATTTGTAAGTGAAAGGTTGAAGAGATGTGTTAGGGCTGGGATAAAAACTGCGGCAAGGTTGGGGATGAAGTGGGATGAGAATGGGTCGAGCATGCAAGTGGTGAGAGGTAATCTTGACAGAAGGGAGGAAAGCTTGAGCTTGAAACAAATGCAATGGAAATCCAGCGATTGGAGGAATTCCACAGATGATGAATTTATATAAAAATTTTATTTATTACAAAACTTCTTCGTAAAAAATAATTGGCAGTGGTCAGACTAGAGTATAGACTAGTGCGACGTCCACCAGGGCCGTGGGGTACTCGGTAACCGGGCCGGTCGGTGCTTGGGAGGTCATAGTGGCGGCGACCCTGGGCAGAGGTGTCCCTTTTTCAGGTCAAAGCACTTTCTTCAGTGGGAACCACCCCAACCCACTGTTAGGTGTCCCCAGGCATGGCTACGGGCTTCTTGGCCTGGTTTATATTTCGCCAGATTGGGTTCCTCACTGTTAGACCTGTCCAGGTAAGGGGCAATACTGTTCTCTCCTGCACCTTGCTGAGTTGGCTTGAAAACCAACATAAGGCAAATCGAAAAGTGCAACTATTTACATTAACGTCCTGATTACTCATTGTCTACAATCATATTGTCCATTTGCAACATTATCCATTTTACATACAGGGCATGGCTGGCTAACTACAAGTTGTTTACTTTTTACTTATATACACTCTATTATTTACATTTCTAACACCTAGCCAGGTTACTTATGAACTATACTAAATTACACATTACTCTCAACTATATGCATTTTCAAACTTATCCAGGTAACTTTTCTAGTTCTGCTGCTTCCAGGGCAACACATTGGATGTACGACTGTCTCCTTTGCCAGTGAATACCTGCACTCCACCACCATAGGCACTGGACTACAGTAGGCCCCTGTTGTTTCCTCGCTGCCGTGGGGATAGCTTCTTTTTTTTATTTCTTGCAGCAGGGGGTGGTGTTCGTGGAATTTCTTTCGTAGCCGGAGCAGAAGCTGTAGGTGCTGTCGCAGGTCCAGGGATCACTGGGCTTGGGGGTGGCACTTTTGCAGTCATCTTTCTGACATTTAAAGCATACCACCCCACGTGTTTGGTATACTCGACCTATTTTCCCGGGTACAGGTCTCGGCCGGGGGACCCCCTTGGCAGATGGGACTCGACATCCCAGCGATTAACAAAGATTTAATTTATCATGTGGAGCTCCCAGATAAAGCCCCACCCCTTGTGTAGGTCAAAGTTCACCACCGAGCCGAGCCTCCGCTCGGACGGGTCAATGGTCTGCTCTTTACGGACTTTATTTTTTGCATTTAAATTTTGGTCCTCATGGCCCGAAGCGCGGTTTGGCGCTTTCACTATTCATCTTCCTCTGTGTCTTGCCATTGCCGGCGGTACTCGGCCTCGGGGATTATCTCCAATATGATCCCAACACGGGCCTCCCCTGCATGGACCTCTCTAGGGAACACCATCAGGTCTTCTCCCTGTCACATCCAGTGGAGATGGACGGGCTCCTCTCGGCCTTTCCTCCTGTCGGGTGAAGGCTTGGGCTACAACGGGGCCTGTAATCTATTCCCCAGGGCCACAATCTTATCCCATGCTAAGTCTTTGAAAAAAATTAGAAGAACAGCGCCTTACAAGCTGGTAGTTCAAATCATCAATCCTTTATTCCATCCACCACAGCACAACGTTTCGGTTATAAAGAACCTTCTTCAAGTGCATACATTACACAGAGACACCATGTGTTTTATAGTATAAAACTCCACCCACACTGATAATGAACCAATCAATGTGGAGTGGAAAAGTAAACAAAGATAAAAATCACTTATTTCCTAGACAGAGATCAACTAACCAAAGCACACTACAATGGGTACATATAGGGCAATACTGGAAGTATTGCCCTATATGTACCCATTGTAGTGTGCTTTGGTTAGTTGATCTCTGTCTAGGAAATAAGTGATTTTTATCTTTGTTTACTTTTCCACTCCACATTGATTGGTGTCTCTGTGTAATGTATGCACTTGAAGAAGGTTCTTTATAACCGAAACGTTGTGCTGTGGTGGATGGAATAAAGGATTGATGATTTGAACTACCAGCTTGTAAGGCGCTGTTCTTCTAATTTTTTGGATGTTAACACGGCCGGGTGGATCTCCCTGGCTCTGGACTTGCGCCTATCTTTCTGGAACCCAGAGGGTTCTTTTTCCATGAGGTGCTGTGGATAATGCTTCTGTTTCTATAGCGATTGAGTCTATTCTACACGTGCACCGGTGGATTTAGCATCATGGAGACGTCCGACTCAGGAGCTGGTGAGTCGGGTTCCATCTGCCCTTTTTCTTACACGGATGAGGAGGCTGCAAGGATCATCTCGGACACCGAGGTTGACAATTCCTTTCTCAACCAGCCCACGGTGGACATGCTTAAACGTAAGTGGGAGAATGAGCAGAAAAAATTCATCTCCATGGAATTGCATGTGGTCACCCTTGTTGAGTATTATAAGGTTAGACGCATCCCACGTGGGTTACGTCCAAGTTTACAACCTACATTGTTGCCTAATAATACTGCTTTCTGTGCTAAATTTGAGGCGATTGGTAACAAATACGCTTTCGATATTATGCTCCTTAATATTGAGTTTTTGAAGAAGGAGATTGAGATTCTCAAGAAAAAGATGATTGAGACAAGGAAAGCGTTGGAGGAAGGCACCACAGAGGAAGAATTAAATGACATTGACACAAAACTTGATGATGCCCTGATCAAGTACAGATCCAATCTTGAAGATAATAAACGCTCTAAGTGGTTTCGTGATATTGAGGACTACAATAGTGGCCGTGTATACAACTGGCAATATAGGCCCTCTGCACCACAGGGATTTAAACCCAAACCTGGGCCTAAACGACCAAAACCCAGGAAACCACAAAATCCTCCTATACCCCATAATCAGCCGAGGTCTACGGCAGAGTCTGAATCCACCGATGATGGTGGGAGCTCTACAGGGGCCGTTTTTTTATCCAAACCAAGGACCCCGGTACCCGGGCCCGGCGGGGACACAGGGGCGGTAGGAAGCACAGGAGCAGATGGTCGAAGACCAGTGACCCGATCCAAGTCGAGGAGACGTCGATGAATGATGATCGCTTGGTGGTAAATATATCGTCTTGTGAATTGAGTAATGTTCAGGTTGATATTCTCTCTAAGGGATTAACCTTTTGTCCAACAGGGTATATCGATTGGTTCGGGATAGACAATGACATGTTTATGTTTTTTCGTAGATTGGGTCTTGCCAAATATTTTTCTGATAAGTCAGATGCTGATACACTAGCATCTAGTGATGTCCTCTCTCTCAAGAAAGTAGGCCTGTGGAAAAAGAGTAATTTTGTAGCACCGGGCCATGACCCAGTGATTGAGACCTTTATTAAACTGGTCAAAAATGATGTTACTAAATTGAGGAGTAAGAACTATCAGGGATATAAGTCAAACATTTCACGTCTTGAGAGAGAGGAAATCAAAAAATTGAGAAATGACGGGTCCATCACCATAAAGCCCGCCGACAAAGGCGGTGCTATTGTGGTGATGGACACCGTACAGTATCGTGGCGAGATTATGAGGCAACTGAATGATGTCCTTGTGTATGAGAAATTATCCCATAACCCAACGGAGAAATTTCAGCTAGAGCTGAAATCCTTGATTGGTGCTGCACTGAAGGATGGTATCATAGATCAGGGTCTCTCTGAATTTTTGGTAATTGAATTCCCAGTGGTACCAACCCTATATACTTTACCAAAGATTCACAAGGACATGAAAAATCCACCTGGACGCCCGATTGTTTCGGGTAGGGGCTCTTTGTGCAATAAAGTCTCTATTTTTCTGGACCATTTGCTACGTAGGTTTGCCACAGTGGCACCTTCATATATAAGGGACACTGGAAATTTCATTTGTTCCTTATCAGGGATCGCGGTTTGTGACACAACATGGCTTGTGTCTTTTGATGTTGTGTCGCTTTATACATCAATTGAACATACAAGAGGTTTACATGCCGTCGATGTGACGCTCGCCGCCTCTGACATGTCGCCAAGCTGTGCACTGTTCGCCCTGACGCTGTTGGAGTTCGTCCTCAGGAGGAATTTTTTTCTTTTTGGGGACGAGTACTATCTGCAGCGCCGGGGGACAGCCATGGGGTCCAATGTGGCCCCAACTTATGCTAACATCTATATGGCTGTCCTGGAGGGCGAGCATGTGTACAGTTCTCCATATTGGCGGCATGTCAGGGGCTGGCGACGTTACATCGACGACATTTTCCTTGTGTGGGATGGCGATAGGGAGGAACTGGATGGTTTTCTAAACTTTCTGAATAACATACACCCTGGTCTGGGGTTCACTATGACCTGCTCGCTTGTGGATTTGCAATTTTTGGATACTTTGGTTTACAAAGATGATGGTGTTTTAAAAACGGACCTTTTTGTTAAAAGTACCGATAGAAATAGCACATTGCATTTCCTAAGTGAGCACCCCAGAAAAATGGTGGAATCACTCCCTTGGAGCCAAATGCTGAGAGTACGGAGAATTGTTGCTGATGACTCAAAAATTGATGGCCGATTGCAGGATATGATCAATAGGTTTTTGAAAAGAGGGTACCCAAAAAGTGGGCTGTTAAGGTTCAAGTCAAGAGCTTTGGACATTGATCAAAAGGAATTGTTAAAACCTAAATTGAAGGTTTCCCCCCCAAGAGAATTCCAATTGTAACCACATATTGTAGATCCAGTAAGAGCCTCATGGATATTGTCAAAAAACATTGGCCTTTATTGTCAAAAGGACACTCTGAAGTTGAGGAGTTTAAATTACCACCTTTAATATCCTATAGGAGGGGACACAATTTGAAAGATGACCTGGTCCGATCGGACATTGGAAGTGCAAAGAGGGACATTCAGAGAACTTTTGCACCACCAAGTCTGGGTAATTTCCCCTGTTTAGGGTGTGCCTGTTGTGGCAATCTTCTCAAAGGCCGGTACTTCAATCACCCGCGTTCTGGTAAGAGATATGAAATTAAAAGGAGATATACGTGTCACAGTGACTTTGTGATCTATACGATTTGCTGTCCGTGTGGCCTCCTCTATGTAGGGGAGACAACAACGGAAGTAAAAACCCGTATAGGTAAACACAAAAGTACCATACGAACGGGGTTAGTTGAACTACCGGTACCGAGACATTTTCATGCGATGGGCCATACGGTCAACCAGCTCAGATTTAGGGTGATAGACGATGTGCCTCCCCTAAGAAGAGGTGGGAACCGTGTTGCTCAACTAAAAATGAAAGAATTGAAATGGATATTTGAGCTGGATACCTTATCCCCAAAGGGTATGAATGTGGATTATGATCAGAGGGGATGTCTACTTGGTTCAGGGTGATTTGCTTGCTTTTTCCTCATCACTATGTAAATATTGTTTTTAATTTGTTTTACATTATCACTTTTTTGATCTATAGGTGGATGACTATCTAATCTTTATGGGTATTCTTGTTGTTGGATATTCGGATATGACCCACAGCAAGTGGAGAGATGATCACACAAGAGGGCATTGTTTTACCTATAATATGTTGGGATTTCTAATATGTAGCATATTGGTATATTGTATCATTAATTAATAATCTGTTTGGGTGCTTTGTCACATTAATATCATTGATAAGGGACACTTTAATGTACTATATTGATGACTGTAGTGCTACTTATGTTTTTGACACTACCTATATCTATATGAGATTATATGCAATTTTGTGTTTTCCCCATATGGGTTTATATGATGATGCCTTCTTTTGTGTTGAAGGGTTATATGTTGTCCTGTAACAATGCGATTATTTATAGCTTTACCTATATCTATAGATTTATGGCCTTATTATTATGATATGGGTATTCCCATACAGATGGGTCACCAATTGCGGGTGGGCTAGCGTATGAGGGGATTAAATAGATGATATTGTGGACTGTAGTCCGGCCCTTACAATATGCTGATTGCGTTCATGTTTTTGTGTTATTTCAGAACCATGACGGGCTAAATTATGATTAATAGATAGGAGGGTTGCTAATATATGTGCGGGTTCCCGTTTTGATAAGGTAAACACATGATATGATCGCATTGTACCAGTAAAGCCCCGCCCCTGGAAACGTGCTAGAAGTCCGTATTGAATGACAGGAGCTTCCAACCAATAGAGGACGAACGGATATTATGGCTGGCCGCCTCCGGAAACACGTCAGTAGCTTAGCTGACTGACGGAAGTTCTAACCAATGGAGGACGAGACGCCGACGCATGCGCACTAATACTCCGGAAGTGCGCGGCGCGGATAGGTGATGACCCGCTCTGACGTGGAGTTCCTATGACAACTGGCGATGCCTGACGGCTACTAGCTATATGCGGTGAGCATTATGGATCGGGATTACTTGACTCCACATGCGGCGATGAGCTAATTGTATGTGTGGAAGTATTGCCCTATATGTACCCATTGTAGTGTGCTTTGGTTAGTTGATCTCTGTCTAGGAAATAAGTGATTTTTATCTTTGTTTACTTTTCCACTCCACATTGATTGGTTCATTATCAGTGTGGGTGGAGTTTTATACTATAAAACACATGGTGTCTCTGTGTAATGTATGCACTTGAAGAAGGTTCTTTATAACCGAAACGTTGTGCTGTGGTGGATGGAATAAAGGATTGATGATTTGAACTACCAGCTTGTAAGGCGCTGTTCTTCTAATTTTTTGGATGTTAACACGGCCGGGTGGATCTCCCTGGCTCTGGACTTGCGCCTATCTTTCTGGAACCCAGAGGGTTCTTTTTCCATGAGGTGCTGTGGATAATGCTTCTGTTTCTATGCTAAGTCTTTGGTCACCTGGCCAGGTGTAGGGGATGGGGGAGGGCTCACAGGCCCGACCAAGGTGGTTTCCTCTACAGGGGCATTGCTGGTACCTTTGGTAGCATCTGCCGCTCCATCGTCGGTTCTCTCCGGACCCGGGACAGGTAGTTGCAGCGCAGCCAGTGGCTGAGCTGTATTTTCTAGCAAGGCTCGCCTCTACTTGTTGAGCTCAGCCACTTGCACTCTGCGGAGCTGCCGACTTAAGTCGTCCATTTCCACTTCCAAGAGCTGTGGGTTTACAAGTGGCAGAGGACCTTGGCCATCCACAAGTCACCGGGGAAGTCCACCTCCTCGACCCTACGTGCCGAAGCCTTTTCTCCGCCGCTCGCCATGGCTCGTACCATTTCCCATGCTCCTTTCTCTGCAGCGACTTCTCCAGCTTTCTCCACCCTTTGTGGGTGGCTGCTGCTCTCTCTGCTGTCGGCCGCACCTAGGGGTGGAATAGTCAGTTCACAGGCAAGCCTCCTTGGCTCTCCATGGCAACAGGGTGTGGACTCCATTTTTCCCGCTCTGGACAGGCCCATCCCACAACTGGAGACTGCGGCACGCCTCCTGGCCAGCACATGGCATCAGTGCATAGCTGTCGCCATTACATAGTTCACGAAAAACAGTTCTTTCAACGCACGGTCTTTAGCACACAGTCTTTTAGGCGCATAGGACCCAGTGTCAGCGGGGTTCAAATCCTGTTTGTGATGCCAAATGCGACGCCACCCAGGGCCATAGGGTACTTGGTAAACGGGCCGGTCATTGCTTGGGAGGTCACAGTGGCGGAGATCCAGCTCTGTGACCCTGGGCATGCAGTTAAAGGGGAATATTTACAGGGGATAGTTCATGACACCACCTGTGGTACTCGACCAGGGATGGCTGACGCTGCAGGATATGAGGCTGGGACAGATGGTAGTACTGCCAGATAGTATAGCTCCAAACAGGTGGAGCTGAGCCCCAGGGACGCTCTCCGTCCTGTGTCCGCTCTCGACGTTCTCCTTCCATGTTCTCCTCCTCTTCTAACTCTCGCTAACCCCTCCTCAAGCCAGGAGATGGGGCCCTCCCTAAAAAGGGTCTGCCCGAATCCCCCAGCCTGGACTTGGGATGGTGTTGTGTGCAATTCTGTGTCTTGGGTTTGTGACCCCTTTCACCTGGGAACAGTGACACCACACCTGTGGAGTAGGTGCAGCATCACTGTGGTGACCAGTCTGCAGGGGTGTCACACTAGCATTGATGGAAAATGCAGAGCTGCACGTTTCAAAAACACAGTAGTGTTAGTCATGACTAAGTCATGACCGTTGTATTTGTTTTATACTACAAGAGAAGGACCAGGATGGGGCAAAATAGGCCCTTTGTGGAAAAAATCCACAGAAGGCAGTGAAACACTGGAATCCATTTCTTAAATTCAAGATATCCCTCAGGTTAAAATCTCAGATCAGACTTAGCGGTTTTCTATTGAATGTGCTTGTACTTTTTTTCTTGCATAACATTCTAAGCCGACTTGCACTTTATGCCAATTGCAAAAGCATGTGCTTAGCCTGTTTTATAATTTTAATGTTTTTTTAGCTCTGTATTTAGACTGTATTATATGTATGTATCACCTGGGTCTCGTTTTTTCAATCATGTGGTCTGATGATGGAGGTTGCTCCTCCCATTAAGCGGAGCATTAGAGGAAGTTCATCACATAGGGCAAATTTAATTATGACTAAGACTGAGCAGCGGTCAGAACATGTGAATACATGCAATTTTATTCATGTTTGAATAAACTTCCATATTTTATTATAACATGGCAAGCTGCTGGATATGGACTAAAATCAGTTTTCTTCATCCTTCCATCATCAGGAGATATCTGTTTCTATAATCATATATGATGAGCTAGACTTTTTTTTATATATTCCAGGATGGGTATACCAGGATGGGGTCCATATATACCAAGATGAGGACCATATATACCAGGATGAGGACCACCATATATACCAGGATAAGGACCCTATACTGTATACCAAAATGGGAACCATGTATAACAGGATGGGGACTTTTATACAAAGATGGGGATCATATATACCAGGATAGAGGATCATATATACCAGGATGGAGGATTATATATACTAGGATGAGGGCCATGTATACCAGGATGAGAACCATATACCAATATGGGGATCATGTATACCAGGATGGGAACCATAGATACCAGTATGGGGACCATGTATATGAGGCAGTCGACAGAATAGGGGGTACTCGGATACTGGGGCTGATGGCGGCTTTGATGGGTGATCACGGCTGGTCGGTCCCGTGCCCTGGACCCTCAATGGCGGGGAATGGTGGGGGGGTAATGGGATTGGTAACATTACGCCACCTATGGTACCTGGTAACGGGTATACCAGCGCTGCAGCCGGCTGCTGAGGTGATGGTGGGTGCAGCAGAGTGTGGTACAGCTCCCCACAGGTGGAGCTTTACCTCAGGGCAGCGGGGATGGATGAGGGGAGTAGTAGTCGCGTCTCTGCAGTCAATGCGGTGACTAGCGGCGGTTAAGCAGGCACACACACACAGTGATCGTTGTTTCGGTACCTTTTACTGGTGACAGGGTAACAGGTACAGTCCAGAGAAATAACCAGGTCCCTGGTACAACTTGGGACTTCCATCTTGGAGAGTTGTGAGGCCTCCTCTGTCTCTGTGCTCTGTGGTTTGGGGTAAGTCCTGCCTGTGACTGAACACGTCACTCCTTCTCCCTCTCAGGGCTTTACTCTAAACTGACTATGAGGTCCTTCTGCGGGGTCCCTGTTTCTCCTATGGCCCCTGGTCCTGTACTTTGTCAGTTTGAGTGTCTCTTACTTGACTTGCTTCAGGGGTTAACTCCTCCTGGTTCTCCCGGGGTTTTACTGCTGCAGTGGATTCTGGCAGTGTCGGACTCTGGTGTCCGGGTGTACTATAAGGAAACCTCAACTGGTTCCTTTCCTTGATTTCCCTAGTTCCTCCACTGGCCTCCGACCCTCTCCCTAGGGTGCAACACAGTGGTCAGTGGTCCCTGGTCCTGGGCCTGGATCCTTCCCAGCGACCAGCTCCTTGCTCCAGCTCTCTCCTCAGACTCTCTGGAACTCACAACTAGGACTCACTAACTCCTCCCCTCAGGCCCGGATCTTTTTAAAGGGGAACTGGCTTAAGGCAGCCAGTAGAGCTCCCCCTTCAGGTCTGGGGTGGAAGGTGTTGTGTGCTGTTCGAACCAAGGTGTAATTCCCTCCTTGCACTGGTGGATCCTGTGGCAATCGCTTGCAGGGGTGCCACATATACCAGGATGGGGACATATATACCAGGATAGAGACAATATATACCGGGATGGGGACCATGTATTAAAGGAAGAGTACCATATATACCAGGATCAGGACCATATATACCAGGATGGGAATCATATGTACCAGGATTAGGAACATGTACATAAGGATGGGAACTATATATGCTATGTGTACCAGGATCGGGACCATGTATTCCAGGATGGGGACATATATAGCAAGATGGAGATCATATATTCCTGGATGAGGAGCAAATATACCAGGATGGTGACCATATATATAATGTATACCAGGTTGGGGACCATGTATACCAGAAAGGAGACATATATATCAGGATGGGAAACATATATACCGGGATGAGGACCAAGTATACCACCAGGATTAGGACATATACAGTATACCAGGTTTGGGATATAACGAATTTTTCGCATAAATGACAGAGGTATAAAGGTGCCACATCTTTATTCTCTATAAAATGTGTTTTTTTTGTATGTATTTTGAGTGTCTAAAACAAATTACTGTATTTTTCGGATTATAAAACGCACTTTTGTTCCCCCAAATTTTGGGGGCAAGTGGAGGGTGCAATTTATAATCCGAACATATGGCTTATATACTGCACGGGAGGTGAAGGCAGCTCTGGAGCCTGTCTGGGGGCTGGGGGGGCTGGTGCAGGCTGCAGGACCCCCGCTGATATAATATGTGCTGTTGCTGTCCATCACCATGGTGCTGAAAACGCACCGAGGTGATGGACTGGGGGAGCGGCGCATATTATATGTGCCTGCGCACCCCCCTACACCCCTATAGATTGCACATGCCCCCTCTGTGCTGGTTATGGCCCCCCATGCTGCTGTTCATAGTAAAATAAAAAAGACTTTACTTACCTTCTCCAGCGCTGTTCTCTCCGTGTCTCCCTGCTTGCCGCTGTGATCGGGCACGCAGAGATGATGTCACTCTGCTATGCCAATCACATGACCGGCATTACCGAGAACAAGGAAGTGGAGGAGTGCAGCGGCACGGAGGGAGATACCGGGAGGACAGTGCTGGAGAAGGTAAGTAAAGTATTTTTTATTTTACTATGGGCAGCAGCATGAGGGGCCATAGCCAGCAATAGGGGACGTGTGTCAGCAATAGCAGATGTGTGCCAGCAATAGGGGACATGTGCCAGCAATAGGGGATGTGTGCTAGCAATAGGGGACATGTGCCAGCAATAGGGGACGTGTGCCAGCAATAGGGGACATGTGCCAGGAATAGAGGACGTGTGCCAGCAATAGGGGATGTGTGCCAGCAATTGGGGATTTATGCCATCAATGGAGGATGTGTGCCATCAATACAGGATGTGTGCCATCGATGGGGGACGTGTGCCATCAATGGGGGATGTGTGCCATCAATTGAGGACCTGTACAAGCAATGGGGGATGTGTGCCATCAATGGGGGACGTGTGCCATCAATAGGGGATGTGTGCCATCAATGGGGATGTGTGTCATCTATGGGGGATGTGTGCCATCAATAGGGGACGTGTGCCATCAATGGGGGATGTGTGCCATCAATGGAGGACGTGTGCCTTGAATAGGGGACGTGAGCCACCACTGGGGGATGTGTGCCAACACTGGTGGACGTGTGCCATCAATGGGGGACGTGTGCCATCAATGGGACACATTTGCCAGCACTGGAGGATGTGTGCCAGCACTGGGGGATGTGTGCCATCAATAGGGGACATGTGCCAGCACTGGGGGACGTGTGAAAGCACAGGGGGATGTGTGCCATCAATAGGGGATGTGTGCCATCAATAGGTAATGTGCGCCATCAATGGGGGATGTGTGGCATCACTGGGGGATGTGTGCCAGCACAAGGGGGCTATATCCAATATAAGGGAGCCATATCCAGATTAAGGGGGCTAATTCTAAAATGGGGAGCTATATCCCAGGATGAGGGACAATGTACCAGGATGAGGGGGCTATGAAGTATATATACCCTATATGATTTATTAGACGGACCTTGGCATTATAAGACAGATCTCATTTAACACTAAAAAAATTTTTTTTCTCTTTTCCTTCACCAAATTTGGGGATGCGTTTTATAATCAGGTGCATCTTATAAAGCGAAAAATACAGTAATTGATTTTACATTGATTTCTATGGAAATCATTGCCTCGGTTTTTTGTCAATAGTTTTCGGACGGATTATTGATGAAAACTGAGGTATCACTGTACTTAGAAAATTGATGATGTCCATATAACCTTTAAAAAAATCTGGCTTCAGTTATTTTTTGGACAAATCTTGACATTTCAATTTATGTGTCTTGTTCAGTGGGGTTCAGATTTCAGCCTTCCTTATAATGACAATGACTTTGAGCACGGTGCACATTGTACTTCTCGGCACTCCAGTGAGGTTCTTGTTCCAGCTGGAATTTGAAAGCACTGAAAGATAATGGATTTCTAGTCAATTCATCTTTGATTCTTCTTAACTCTTTGGCAGTTAATGTGCATCATTTTTTCTTAACACAATTTTTTGTGACACTGGTGTCCATTTACTAAAAAAAACCTTTGATTGGTCTATAATCACATCAGAATGCCATAGCAATGTCAAAATTGCTGGATGCATTTTAAAGTTTGTAAAAATGTTTGCCTTTCCATAGTCAGTTAACCCCTTTAACCCCCCCCCCCAACCCCACAACCCCCTCCCACCCAGCCATTTTCTGTTTTTTGTCTTCGTTCTCTCCTCCTCTACTTCCAAGAGCCATACATGCTTTATTTCTCCATCAATATAGAGATATGAGGGCTTGTTTTTTTATGGGATGAATTGTAATTTTCAATGACATTATTCATTCTACCACATAGTGTACTGGACAACGAGAACAAAGTTCCAAGTGCGGTGACATTGGGGAAAACAAAGTGCAATTTCACGATTGGTTTTTGGGCTATTTATCTACCATACACATCAAAATCCCCTAGTAATGTCGTGCTTCACCTTTATCAACGTTACACCATAGGCGGCCGTCACACGCATCAATATAATGCACGATATCGCTTAAGTGATCAGCGTTTTGATCGCTTAAGCGATATCGTTTGTGCATCGTTGCGTGTAATCAAGCGATTTTACAATGTAAAATCTCTTGATCGTTACATCGCGGATATGGGAGCCGGAGCTCATATCAAGCGATAAACGCTTGACCAATCTGCCTCATCGTGGTGTGTGACACCACGATGATCCATCTCCCAGCGGCAGAGCCTATGCTGGGAGATGGTATCTATGGTAAACGTCGGGTTACTAAGCGCCGCGCGGCGCCTAGTAACCCGATGTGTACCATGGTTACCAGCGATCTCGCTGGTCCACATCGCTGGTGAGTCTGCCTGTGTGACAGCTCACCAGGGATGTGAGCGATATTGTTAGCGATCGCGCGTGCACGTGATCGCTAACAATATCGCTATCGATATTGAAGCGTGTGACGGCCGCCTTACAGAGATATCAATATAACCCCCCTGGGCTACACCGATTTCAATCTTAGTGAATTTAGCACACTGAATCCTTGTTTAGGCAAAAATATGAATTACTTTACTAATTAAAAAAATCTATGATAAAAAATCTCCAATGGTATAATTACATACACATGTTAAAAAGTACACAATCCCTTTATGCACAATGAACAGGGCTGGCGATTTAATTAAACAGAGAACCAACAATATTTGGATATGATTAAGTACAGCACCATCACTTTTGTGACCAAACGAGATCCTTACCCAATAATTTCCCAAAGATGAATCTTAGTGAATTTAGCACACTGAATCTTAGTGAATTTAGCTGCCCGACGACTTCCTGGACACCCGGCGCACAGCGCATGCGTGGCACCATACAGGAGAACGGAGGCGCGCGTTCATGTTACACTGTGAGGGGAGGCAGCAGCAGGCGACCAGGATGATTGACAACAGGGGGCGGGTCGGAGGAGCGTGAAACCCCGCCTCCCGGTCTTAGGTCTTCTTAAGTGTAAGCATTTATCGAAGTGCATATTTCATTGTATATAGGGCATCAAAAGGCTATAGCCACCTTCTCTGAATGCAGCCTTAGTGCTGCAGAAGGTGGCTATTTTAGCTTTTGATGTGCGGGGGGGGGGGGTGACAGGTTCACTTTAATTATCCCATTTTTGGGTAGATGCAATGTTTTGATCGCCTGTTATTGCATTGTATTGCAATATTGTAGTGACCAAAAAAAAGTAGTATTAGGGTATGTGCCCACAGGAAGGCTTAACGTCGGTTTAGCAGCGAAAACAGCCGGCGGTTTCCAGCGGTTTACTGACGCTTTGAACGCCACTAAACCTTCCTGTGGGCACATACCCTTAGTGTTTTGATTTTCTTTTGCGATACGTTATTTACCAACCAGATTAATTGATTTTACATTTTAGTAGATCGAGCGTTACCAAATATGTGTATTAGTTTTACTTTTTTTTTTTACTTTTTCTTTAATTTAATTGGCCCCTTTGGGTGCCTGAACACTGCAGTGTCCGATCACTCAAGCAGTGCAGAGCTGTGCTGATGCACATCTCCTCACAGCAGAAATGATCACCTCCTGTGAATTCTGGCACTCAATGAGCATCCGTAGGGGTCCTCATCTGTCTTCTCACTGTCATGGCAACACATCTACAAGCTGTGATTGTGTGGAGCATAAAGGGCTGGGATACCCAGCAGCTGGGCCAGTGGTCAGGATTACAGTGGCAGTGCCCAGTTCTGTAGCCTTGGCTCACATTTAAAAGTGGAGAGTAAAAATGGAGAAAATAAAATAAAAGAAAAATAATACGTTTATGACACCAGAAGGAGTTTCCAGCCAGTAGGTGGCCTGCACAGGAGATAGGTGGAACAACAGTATGATGTTTAACCATCTCCAACCAGGGCTGGCTCCTGAGGGATGAGGAGGATGATGGGAGTAGTAGGGGTGAGTGATGGTGTAGAAGGAAAGGAGGCACAAAGGACAGTCTCTGAGGTCTTTACTGTAGATGTTGACACAGGTCCAGGATAGCACCTCCAGGCTTTTGGTCCAGCCAGTCTGGGAAGAACTGAAGAAGCTCTGTTGCGTGAGCTATAGTGGCCTTCGAGCTGACCTCCGTAGTTAAACTTTCTAGGTGCTTGTGAGATCTCCTATACTCCCTTCTTTAACAGTGGGTACTTCTAGCCAGGAAGGTAATGCGGTGCAGACAGTCGCCGAACTTTTACCAGCAGGTCAGACACCTCTGGGTATGACTTCACAAACCTCTGAACCACCAGGTTGAGCACATGGGCCACGCATGGAACATGCGTCAGCTGCCCTCGCCTCAAAGCTGCCACCGGGTTCCGGCCATTGTCACACACGACCTTTCCTGGCTTTAGGTTCAGAGATGTGAGCCAGTGATCTGCCTGCTGTTTCAGAGCTGTCCACACCTCTTCTGCATTGTGGGGTTTGTCACCTATGCAGACTAGCTTCAGCACAGCCTGTTGCCGCTTTGCAGAGGCAGTGCTGCAGTGCTTCCAGCTTGGGACTGGTGTGGAGGGTACAGTGGATGAGGATGCGCAGGAGGAGGAGGCTGAAGAGCATGACATTCCGGAGCTGTAGAGTGTCGGTGAAACCCTGACAGAGGTAGGGCCTGCTATCCTTGGTGTGGGAAGGACGTGTTCCGTCCCTCGCTCAGACTGGGTCCCAGCCTCCACAATATTAATCCAGTGTGCCGTCAAGGAGATGTAGCGGCCTTGCCCATAAGCACTTGTCCACGTGTCCGTGGTTAGGTGGACTTTGGCTGAAACAGCATTGTTCAGGGCACGTGTGATGCTGTTGGACACGTGGTTATGCAATGCGGGGACGGCACATCTGGAGAAATAGTGGCGGCTGGGGACCGAGTAACGTGGGACAGCAGCCGCCATCAGGTCGCGGAATGCGTCCGTCTCCACCAGCCGGAAAGGCAACATTTCTAGCGCTATGAGTCGCGAAATGTGATCATTCAGGACTGTGGCATGTGGGGCGTTGGCAGCGTATTTGCGCCTGCGTTCAAATGTTTGCTGAATGGATAATTGAACGCTGCGCTGGGACAAGGACGTGCTTGATGGTGGTGTAATTTGTGCGTGGGCAACTTCAGGTGCAGGGCCGGAGGCTTGTTCGCGGCCAGCATGGACAGGGGATTGGCTCGCACGCACAACAGGCGAAGACAGAGCAGTGACATCAGCAAGCACCGCTCCTCGACTCTGTTGTACTTCCCACAAAGTCGGGTGCTTGGCTGACATGTGCCTGATCATGCTGGTGGTGGTCAGACTGCTAGTTTTCGTACCCCTGCTGATACTGGCATGGCAGGTGTGGCTAATGGCCTTTTTAGAGTCTTCTGGAGCCAACTTAAAAAACTCCCAGACTCTGGAAGACCGAACATTTGCACAGGCACCTTGAGTCGTGTTATTGTTCCGGGGAACGGTTGCCTGCCTTCTGCCTGCCTTCTGCCTGCGGACGCAACCCTGCTTCGTACTGCCTGTTGAGATGCTACGCCTCCCTCCCCCTGTGCACTGCTGTCCTCGCTCTGCATATCCTCCTGCCATGTTGGGTCAGCTACTGGATCATCCACCACGTCGTCTTCCTCTTCAGCACCCTGATCCTCCTCCTGACTTCCTGGCAATTGTGTCTCATCATCGTCCACCCCTTGTTGAGACACTTTGACAACGTTCCATTCGTCATAACGTGGCTGCTCAAATATTTGGGCATCTGTACATACCATCTCCTCATGACCCACTTTAAGAGGAGGTGGCGACAGGCCAGATTCTGCGAATGGATACGTGAACAGCTCTTCCGAGTGTCCTAGTGTGGGATCAGTAATGTCCGTGGACGTGTACTCGGCCAGGTGGTAGGAAGGAGGATCAGGTTGGGAAATGTGCGGTGCAGTATCACGGCTACTGACAGTTGACCATGTGGAAGACAGGGTGTTTGTGGAGGTGCCCATCTGACTTGAAGCATTATCCGCTATCAAGTAACAACCTGTTGACACTGGTCTTGGTTCAACAGCGGTGTACTGCTGCGGGCCCCAAGAATTTGGGACAGGACGTGCGAGCGAGGAGATGTGGCCCTTTGTTGTTGCGAAATTAGTGCTTGCACACGACCTCGGCCTCTGCCTGCACCACCATCACGTCCACTTCCTTGTTCCTTGCCAACGCCTTTGCCAACGCCTTTGCGCATTTTGCCTGTATAGAGCGACAACTGTCTGGTGACTGTAGAGGTCACAGGAGATGATGATTTTAGTTCCCTAACCTGTATCAAGGTATGACGTACACCAGTCTGGTGACTGTTGAGATCACAAGAGATTAGGATTTTAGTTCCCTAACCTGTATCAAGTTATGACGTACACCAGTCTGGTGACTGTTGAGATCACAAGAGATTAGGATTTTAGTTCCCTAACCTGTATCAAGTTATGACGTACACCAGTCTGGTGACTGTTGAGATCACAAGAGATTAGGATTTTAGTTCCCAAACCTGTATCAAGTTATGACGTACACCAGTCTGGTGACTGTTGAGATCACAAGAGATTAGGATTTTAGTTCCCTAACCTGTATCAAGTTATGACGTACACCAGTCTGGTGACTGTTGAGAACACAAGAGATTAGGATTTTAGTTCCCTAACCTGTATCAAGTTATGACGTACACCAGTCTGGTGACTGTTGAGATCACAAGAGATTAGGATTTTAGTTCCCAAACCTGTATCAAGTTATGACGTACACCAGTCTGGTGACTGTTGAGATCACAAGAGATTAGGATTTTAGTTCCCTAACCTGTATCAAGTTATGACGTACACCAGTCTGGTGACTGTTGAGATCACAAGAGATTAGGATTTTAGTTCCCTAACCTGTATCAAGTTATGACGTACACCAGTCTGGTGACTGTTGAGATCACAAGAGATTAGGATTTTAGTTCCCTAACCTGTATCAAGTTATGACGTACACCAGTCTGGTGACTGTTGAGATCACAAGAGATTAGGATTTTAGTTCCCAAACCTGTATCAAGTTATGACGTACACCAGTCTGGTGACTGTTGAGATCACAAGAGATTAGGATTTTAGTTCCCTAACCTGTATCAAGTTATGACGTACACCAGTCTGGTGACTGTTGAGATCACAAGAGATTAGGATTTTAGTTCCCTAACCTGTATCAAGTTATGACGTACACCAGTCTGGTGACTGTTGAGATCACAAGAGATTAGGATTTTAGTTCCCTAACCTGTATCAAGTTATGACGTACACCAGTCTGGTGACTGTTGAGATCACAAGAGATTAGGAATCTTTTAGTTCCCTAAACTGTATCAAGTTATGACGTACACCAGTCTGGTGACTGTTGAGAACGCAAGAGATTAGGATTTTAGTTCCCTAACCTGTATCAAGTTATGACGTACACCAGTCTGGTGACTGTTGAGATCACAAGAGATTAGGATTTTAGTTCCCTAACCTGTATCAAGTTATGACGTACACCAGTCTGGTGACTGTTGAGATCACAAGAGATTAGGATTTTAGTTCCCTAACCTGTATCAAGTTATGACGTACACCAGTCTGGTGACTGTTGAGATCACAAGAGATTAGGATTTTAGTTCCCTAACCTGTATCAAGTTATGACGTACACCAGTCTGGTGACTGTTGAGATCACAAGAGATTAGGAATCTTTTAGTTCCCTAAACTGTATCAAGTTATGACGTACACCAGTCTGGTGACTGTTCAGATCACAAGAGATTAGGATTTTAGTTCCCTAACCTGTATCAAGTTATGACGTACACCAGTCTGGTGACTGTTGAGATCACAAGAGATTAGGATTTTAGTTCCCTAACCTGTATCAAGTTATGACGTACACCAGTCTGGTGACTGTTGAGATTACAAGAGATTAGGATTTTAGTTCCCTAACCTGTATCAAGTTATGACGTACACCAGTCTGGTGACTGTTGAGATCACAAGAGATTAGGATTTTAGTTCCCTAACCTGTATCAAGTTATGACGTACACCAGTCTGGTGACTGTTGAGATCACAAGAGATTAGGATTTTAGTTCCCTAACCTGTATCAAGTTATGACGTACACCAGTCTGGTGACTGTTGAGATTACAAGAGATTAGGATTTTAGTTCCCTAACCTGTATTAAGGTAGTACGTACACCTGTCTGGTGACTGTAATGGTGTCAGGAGAGGGTTTTAGTCCCTAACCTGTATTAAGGTAGTACGTACACCTGTCTGGTGACTTTAATGGTGTCAGGAGAGGATTTTAGTCCCTAACCTGTATTAAGGTAGTATGTACACCTGTCTGGTGACTTTAATGGTTTCAGGAGAGGATTTTAGTCCCTAACCTGTATTAAGGTAGTACGTACACCTGTATGGTGACTTTAATGGTTTCAGGAGAGGATTTTAGTCCCTAACCTGCATTAAGGTAGTACGTACACCTGTCTGGTGACTGTAATGGTTTCACGAGAGGATTTTAGTCCCTAACCTGTATTAAGGTAGTACGTACACCTGTCTGGTGACTGTAATTGTGTCAGGAGAGGATTTTAGTCTCTAACCTGTATTAAGGTAGTACGTACACCTGTCTGGTGACTTTAATGGTGTCAGGAGAGGATTTTAGTCCCTATCCTGTATTAAGGTAGTAAGTACAAGAGTGTGGTGACTCTAATAGTCACAGAAAAGCTTGGATTCCAATCTGTATCACCCTGCCTATATCCTCCTAGATTAGTCCTGAGAAGGACTGTTCTGGTCACTGGAAAGCTTGGACTCCGATCTGGATCACCCTGCCTATATCCTCCTAGATTAGTCCTGAGAAGAACTGTTGTGGTCAGCAGCAGCAGTTTGCAGCCCTGCTCCGGATCTACCTATGAGGGCCGCAAATCTGTCCCTAAGCAGCAGCAGACACTCTCCCTACACTCACTGTCTGGATGCCTGTGTGCCGAGCACAGCGCGCCGGGAGTTATAAAGGCTCGGTCACGCTTTGTAGGGCGGCCAATCACTGCTATGCCACAACTAACAGGGCTGTGGCATTGCAGTGGTCTGCTAGCCAATCCCTGCACGTGGGCTGGCTCTCAAAAGAGCGCCAACATGCAGAGATGATGACCACGAGCACAGCACGAGTATCGCGAGATTACTCGGTGCTCGGCGACTCGCCCGAGTACAGTGATACTCGTGCGAGTACCGAGTAGTGGCGAGCATGCTCGCTCATCACTAATCACCAGATGTTCTTCACACCAATAAGCAATCAAGTTTATTTAGCTTGGAGTTAGACTGGGTTCACATCACGATTTGTGGCTGTCGGAGGGGATCCTAGTCTCAGCAGGATCCACACGGACAGCCACGGATGCACACGGATCCCTGCACTCGGATGGCAAATAGCCATCTGATCCGAGTCTATGCAGGATCCGTGTGGATCCTCTGGTCCCTGTCTCTCCCTGCATCTTCCCTGTTCTCCCTCCTCCATCCTCTCTCCCCCCGCTTATCTATTGTTACCGCCGCTCATCTCTCCTGTCCCCTCTCTTATTACCTATCTTATCCCCTGTCTTCAGCCCTCCTTTGTCCTCCTGTATGTGAAAAATAATAATACTTCTCACAGAGGATACATCACCTCTCCGGGGGCTCCAGCGTTGCGACCATCTTCTTCTACCTGCAAGGACCTCTCATTAGGTCACTGCGCCGATCAGCTGACATGTATCCTCTGTGAGGAGTATTATTATTTTTAACATACAGGAAGACAAAGGAGGGCTGAAGACAGGGGATAGGATAGGTAATAAGGGAGGGGACAGGAGAGATGAGCGGCGGTCACAGTAGTGCTTCTGGGCATGCTCAATACATCACTACGGAGCCAACATCGGATCTGGAATCAACTCGGATCCGATATCCATAGGCTCCTATGCTATCGGGGGTCGGATCGGCTCAGATCCGATGCTGTCCGATTTCATTCTCGGACACAAAATCGCAGCAGGCTGCTTAAATCGGACAGGATCGGATGGTGCCAAAATTGGATGGTGCCAAAATTGAATTACAAAAGGCACACATCCGATCTGATCCGAGCTCCATAGGGATACATAGGATCTGATTTTGGATCCGACTGTATCAGTTTTGAAACGGATACACTCGGATGACCGAAAATCGTGATGTGAAACCGGCCTTAGAATATACACATATAAATGATGATATAGTCTAAATATTCACATGCTTAATTATTGTGCACACAGTGTATTTGACTTGAGAACCTGACTGTTTTGTTCAAAGTTGATAACAATTTTTAGGTTATTTCTGCTAGATTTTGATAGAGTAAAATGACCTGGCAATTTTAATTTGTATGAGATGCACAAACGAGCACTTCATTGAATTGGAGAATTAATTTGGCTGACAAAGCATGGTATCAGGGCAAAATGATCAATCTGAGTCTAAAAAAAGCTTTTACAAAACAGAATGGCTGAGAAAAAAATTGCAAGAGGTCAAGCAGTTACAAAGAAATAACGTATATGTACAGACACCATTAAACTGTAGTAACAAGTAAAAACTGAATAATGTTTATTATACAAGATTAGTGATGGGCCTACCCAAACTGTAAGTTTGGGGTCTATACTGAATACCTGGATAAAGGGCTAGGGGACTGCAAAAGGAAGCATAATCGGATTTAAAGCAGGAGAATTACACTTACCACTACCAGTGTCCACGATGTGGTCACACTTCTTCTGCGTATGCTCTTTAAGCCTCATGCATATTCACTTGTTCCTCCACCCTATGTGATTGTTGCAGTCAAACTGCACCTCACCCTCTGTGTCATCATGCGTGATTGGTTGCCCTCACACTAGCTGTGTGGGTCCCAAAGTGGAGTGTAAAAATAAATAAATAATTGAAAAAAAAGTTGTAAGGTCCCCCGTAAATATATGTATATATACACATAGCAGATATGCAGCTCTTGGTTGTATGGAAGTGCAGTCAGTGTCAGTTTTCTGAGATTATGGGATCATGACTTCTGACTGTTCACAACTCCCGTTTAGCTTTGGATAATCTTACATTTTTTATTAACAGGTTGCTATCCTTCCATTAATTAGAGATTTTTTAACCCGATAGAGGCATTAGATAGGGACCCAGCAAAGAGATACGTCTTGACGATGGCTGTTGGGCTCATGTAAAATATGAGCCGGACAAAACTGGCGCCATTCCGCGAACATACGATACCCAGACTGGAACTCTGTGCTGCCATCCTCGCAGTTGAGTTGGGCGAACTTATCTCAGAAGGAATGAACCTAGAGATCAAAGATGCCGAATTTTACACAGACAACATAGTGGTACTAGGGTATATTTGCAATGAAACACAACGTTTCTATGTCTTCATCAGCAATTGGGTGCTGAGGATAAAGTGATCCACTTGCCCTAATCATTGGCATTACATGTCTACTCACCACAATCCTGCGGACCTTGCAACTAGATCCATCGCACCAAGTCACCTTAAGGAGACTAAAAGGTTTACAGGCCCTGCATCCCTGTGCCGTTCGACACCCCACATCATTAAGCCTAATACATTTGAACTAGTGAACCCAGATGCTGATGAAGAACTCCGTCATCAGGTGTCTATCCTACATACAGTGACCTCAAGTCATCATCTCAAATCCCATCAGTTCAGCAGGTTCTCAACCTTGAAGTCACTCGTTCGAGCCATCACTTGCCTACTTCATATAGCTCAGTCTTATAAGTTGGCACTACATACAAGTCAGAGACTTTTTAAAGGTTTGCATCACTGCAAGCATGCGTTGATCACTCCTAGCCTAGAAAAGCCAAGATTGTGATTAGGGATGAGCGAGTATACTCGCTACTATTCGGTATTCGCCGAATAGTAGCGGTATTCAGGCAACTCGCTACTCTCCGAGTACTTATGAGTACTCTGGAGTAGCGAGTAATCCTAATACTTTCGCAGTGTATCTATAGATACACTGCGAAAGTAGCCTAAAAGTTAATAAAGTTGTTAAAAAGTAATAAACTTACATACTCACCTTCCGACGCCTGCTCCGGTACCGCCAGAGAAGCCATCCGATTGCTGGAAAAGGACCTGTCACTACTAGCCAATCAGATGGCCGGTAGCGATCTGGCCAATCAGATGGCGCCACGTCACAACCACGTGATCGCTAGCGGCCACCTGATTGGCCAATTTGCAAGGTCCTAGATGTACTATCAGAACCTTGCAAACTGGCCAATCAGGTGGCCGCTAGCGATGACATAATTGTGACATGGCACAATCTGAGTGGCCAGATCGCTACCAGCCATCTGATTGGCTGGTAGTGAAATGTCCTTTTCCAGCAATCGGATGGCTTCTCTGGCGGTCCCGGTGCAGGCGTCGGAAGGTGAGTATGTAAGTTTACTATTTTTTAACAACTTTTATTAACTTTCAGGCTACTTTCGCAGTGTATCTATAGATACACTGCGAAAGTATTCGTACTCGCTATACTCGCAACGAGTAGCGAGTACCGCTGCCTACTCGTTGCGAGTATAGCGAGCACGAATAATGAGGTACTCACTCATCCCTAATTGTGAAACTTTATGACATACAAAATGAAACCTATACCAAAGAAACAGACAACCTCAACAAGGAACAACACATTCCTAGAGACAGCGTGTTGAAGAAACTCGATCCGATTGTTGACCAAGACGGGCTGCTGAAAATAGGAGGTCGTCTTCAAGAGGCCAAGGTTTCAGCTATCATGAATACCAGGCCATTCACAGCAGTTTCCAGTGATTCTGGAGACCCAACAGTTCTCACCCCTGCCATGTTACTCACGCAGAAAATCTGCGTTCCAAGTGCCCCACTGGAGAATTCAACCATAAAGACCTCTACAGACGACAATGGAGGCAAGTACAAAGTGTGTCCAATGCCTTTTGGGACCGATAGAAAAAGCAGTTCCTCTCCACTCTACAAACCAGGATGAAGTGGGAGAAAGACCACCCAAACATGAAAACTGGTCATACTCATGAAAGACAGTTGCATTGTATTGAGTGGCCACTCAGCCTAGTCACCAAACCTTTCCCCAACAAGGATGCAAAAGTACGCAAGGTAGAAGTCAGAGTATGTAAGCTTGGGGAGAGTAAACTGTTCCTCAGGCCAGTAACAGAACTTGTGTTGCTGTTTTCCCCAAAAAGAACATAATAGTGTCATCCATTGATGTCAAACGGGGAGTGTTCTGCCCATTTATGCTCAGTAAAGAGAGTATTTGTAGTTTGACACTTGTTATGATCCATAACAGGTGATATGTTATCCTTTTAAGACGTTTAGATATGTTTAGCACAATCTGCAGCATTCCTACAGATGCAGGTGTCTTCCCCTTTAAGTTCACTGTACTTTGTGGGACCGCCCCCCTGCTTCTCTGTGAAGAAGGAGACATTTTAGCAGACAAGCCCTGGGCTCCAGGCAGACAAGACACATGTCCCTTGCTCCAGCTAGCTCGTCACAACTATTGCTTTTGTTTAGCTAATCCAGTGAGAGTTGTAGTATAAAACTGTATGCTTATGTTAGAATCCATGTATGCAGGCCATGCTGCAGTTATTGCATAGGAGTATTGTGTTAGTACAGATGTATTATGCTCTGAAACTCTCCATCTTGTTAGTGTCCCCTGCACTGCCTACACCTAGATGTTACCTCTGTGTAGAATTGAGCCTTTTGCAATGAGTATTGCCATAACTGCTCATGTTTAATGTATTCAATGTGTTGTGGCAATAAATACTTAATAATTTATATTAGTTTTTAGAAATCATTCAGAAATCTTTTAGTACAGGCTAGAGGCCTGTTTGGCCTTGCTCTTTTCCCTAGCTAGCTCTCTCTCATATAATGTTTTGACTTAGAGGTAGCCGTATAAGAAGTTCTTATCAACTGGTTCTGAATGTACTGTACGAATCAAGGCTAGTTTAAACTAACTAACACACAGAATATAATTGATTGTTTTTTTCAGCATAATATGATGCAATTATCTAGTAACACCCCTTTTAACATCCCTTTAATGATAAGTAATAAAACTAATAATAGATATATGAAGAAAGAGGCAGCACTCACCAGTATTGTGCAGCAGTGGTCTCTTTAATCCAGCGTGTTTATGGATTCATGACAGGGTGCAGGGAGGTGACCACGGAGGGCGGACGACGACGCCGTTTCGCAAAAAATTGCTTCTACGGGTCCGGTGTAGAAGCAATTTTTTGCGAAACGGCGTTGTCGTCCGCCCTCCGTGGTCACCTCCCTGCACCCTGTCATGAATCCATAAACACGCTGGATTAAAGAGATCACTGCTGCACAATACTGGTGAGTGCTGCCTCTTTCTTCATATATCTATTATTGCTTGTGCTGTGGATTAGCACCACCAGGGGAAGAACCTGCCTATAGGGCAATCCGCCCGGAGCATGATGGTTGTTATTGCCACTTAGTGCCCTGAAGCCTTACTACTTGATAAGTAATAAAACTGCTAACCGCTCCTAAAATAAAGGTCTTTGTCATTAAGCTCTACATTGACATGGGTGTCAGCGTGGCTCTTTCGGTGGCATGCACACACTTAGACAAAGCATCCAATTTGGCGGCAAACAATTAAGATGACAGCCTCACCCGAAAGGTGTGGGGGGCATCCATTACAGTTGGCGCACCAACGTGGGGCTAGGACGAGACGTCCAGGGGACGACAGCCACAACTGAACCTTCATTCCCAGGATGGACCATACACGAGGGGTAGACCTGCAGGCTACAAAGAGGTAAGAAAATTATTTATCTTACCTAAGACCCTCCTGTGTCTCCGTGCAGGGATGGAGGTAGCTGGCTGTCAGACTCGGACATAGATGACCGGATCTGAGAAGTCCTAGCCCTTGCAACCCGGTCCTGAGAATTCCTTAATTGTCTGCCTTATTTGTGCTCTTGCAATCTGATCCTGAGTTTATTTGTGTTTATGCCAGTGCTATCATTGCTGTAGTTTCAGTACATAGAAAGAGAGAAAGGCACGGAGAACGGAGAGATGGGGCTGAGTGGGGAGATTCTGTTTCCCTGGTTGTCCAGCTCTATTCCCAGGGGATAGAGCTGATGCTTTGTTGACCCCTAATAGGGTTGATGGTTTCCGGCCCCTGAAAGGGGGGCCGATGGGTTATCCCACTACTGGTGTTCCAGCCTCTGATACAGCTGATGGTTTTCCCACCCCGCGTGCGGAAGCTAAGGACGGAGTGTGGTCCTGGCTGTGGTGGTGGATGGGTACGTAATTTACGTAAATTTTCGTAGTGATGAGATCGTTCCGTTCTCTCCAGATGACGTGCCGCTTGTGTAGACAAGGTATAGAGCTATCAATTACGCCTGCTGGCTGGATAATAAATCGTGTTACTGAAGTGCCATATGCACGGGAAGAAACTGGTTATATAGCAATCCCTGGCACTTCTCCAGTAGTCAAGGTGTTCAGACAGAATATACATGCCCAGCAAACGATAGTCAATCTGCAAGGAGTCTTGTTGCAAGAAGTATATGTAAGAAAGTTATATGACCCAGTTGTTGCCCCACTGAGGTGTAGAGGGGGCCAACACAGTTTGATGTTTTATTTGTTTTATCTGTTTGGTGACCACCATTCCAGTCCCAGTCCTCAGACCGACTCTGACTGACTGATTCCAGCAAGGTGTGAAGCTTGCTATTTCTGCTGACTCTGTGGAGGAAAGGGATATTACTAGACAGAAATATCTACCGACAGACAAATACTGAGTAAAGGTGTATTTTTGCTTACAGTTGTCAAATCAATTTTCTAATTTGGAAATCCCTAGCAAAAAGGTATTGACACCCTTAGTGACTCCCCGAAAATTGTCCTTTCATAAGGGGTAATATGGCGGCTACAGGAGCCGTTGGGAAGCATGTCTGAATTGTTGGACATTCATATATCTATTGGACAGAGAAGAGGGCCTACGGACGTCTGTATGCAGAAAATTTATTTTTTCCCAAGGATTTTATCCATATACGGTGGTACGGACATAGGGGAATGCGCTGGAATTCTTTATGTTCTGCTCTAGCGGACTTGATATGTCACTCTCCCGTACCAGATCTTATTATCATCCATTTGGCGGGTAATGATCTTGGAAAAGTCCGTACTTCAGATTTATTGCGGAAAGTTCAACATGACATAAAAATTGTCCCTTCGATGTTCCCTGAGACTGCTATAGTTTTTTCAGAAATCATTCCCCGCCTAGATTGGTTTTCTGATGGTTCAGGTTTTCTAGAATCTGATCAGAAATGCTTCAACAAAGCTGTTGAGCGGTTTATGCCGGTGGTGGGTGGTTTTTCCTACTGCCACACAGACTTGGAAGGTTTTGCTCCAGAACTATTCCGTTCAGATGGAGTACACTTAAATGAGAGAGGTTTAGATATATT
Source organism: Allobates femoralis (assembly GCA_033576535.1). Lineage (NCBI taxonomy): Eukaryota > Metazoa > Chordata > Amphibia > Anura > Aromobatidae > Allobates > Allobates femoralis. The sequence goes on from JARQOC010000001.1 coordinate 211,380,503, forward strand.
TAATATGGGGTTACAAGGTGCTGTGCAGAAGTGGCTATTAGATTTGGGTTTAACCGTTCCACACGTGGTGTGTCCAGGAGCCGCCTTAGGGTAAATACAATGGTTATTGTTCTGCATAATAAGTAAGCTTTAGTCATTTCACAACATATGCCTTTTAGAGTTTTTATTATCACGTGTAGAAAATTTTGGTTATTAAGAGTGTTCAGAATAAACTTTAATGCCCGACTCACTGAAGGTATCCCAGTTGACTCCCCTTTATACAACCCTGCTGACAGTGGTAATCTTGAGGGGTGAACAGCCATAGCCAAGATAGAAGCATAGAGACTTGGGTTTAAGCCATAATACAGGTGTTAATCAGTCAAAGCCTCAGCAAGTTACCCCCAAGAGACCTTGTGACAGGGAGGAAAGTGAAGAAGTATGTAAAGAAAGGGAAGAAGTATGTAGCAAGAAAAGTGAAGAAGTATGTAGCAAGAAGGGGAGGGAAGACTGTGGTTTTATGATGCATTAGCTTTAATACGGGAAGGCAGGCTGTCAGTATAAGGACAGGCGTCCACTCCAAGAAGGAGGGAAGACTGGTGTACTGTGGCATAAGTATTTGCTGGGATAGAGACACTGGTAAATAGTGGTTAAAGATGTTGCGTCTTTTCAAGGAAAAGCACAGTCTCCCTCCGGCAGAAAAAAACGGCCATTAATATGGTCCGTGAAAGAGAAGGGAAAAGTATGTTAAAAATGCAAACAAGCACAAATAGAAGGTTATGAGGAAGTTAAAGGGGAAGGAGGGTGCTGTAATGCTATATGGTTATGTGTGTATAACGCTAGGTGGCTATAACTAGCATATATTAAAGAGGTCTCTGTAAGCTCGAAAATGCTGAGATGTGAAAGGTAATGTCAGGGTTGATTATTGTCTTGTCTATATGTGACTGTATGTTTTGTATCACGCGTGATGTGAGCAGGTGTTTAGTATATGGTTTTTGGTTTTTTTGGGTTATACATGCTGCCAAGCGATTCCCTAGGGAGAGCGCTACCTTATAATGTGTGTATGTTCCCTTGGCATATTCATAATATTCATTTTCTGCCAATATTCATTCCGTCCAAGGTTAGAATTGTGTGCAGATATTTTCTCTTCCCCCTCCCCTTCAGTACCTGATGGAGGGGGTAGGACCGAGTCTGCACTAGTGTGTTCATTTTACATACAGTAGTGACATTCATCCATCTTTCCATAAGATTAAGATCCTGAGTGGAAGGCAGGAATTTCTTTCCATTTTTGGCTGTGAATATTAAAAATCATAATTGTTTACTGTGTATTTAGTTGGAAGCTAGTAATATTGCCTATTGTTGGACACAATAATAGTTATTATGGACAGTTTTTGTACATTCCTGCTCGAAGTCCTACAGAATTAGGTTTTTACTGATTTTCATACAGGAATTATTCTATTTTATTGAATCATACTGACACACTGTCTTCTTGTTTGTGTTGTGCTAAAATTCTTTAGACACTATGATAACTATTCGGGATAATTTTTGTATATTTCTGTCTGAATTTTACGGAGGAACAATAGTTTTTAGAAGAGGCATAGAGAACAGATAATACTTAGTATATGTGTGTTAAATCTTCAGATTCTAATCCCATTGTTTTCTAAAGTAGTTTTTTTTTATGGCACTGGCTTCAGGTGGGGGATCTGATATCTTCTGATTCCCTCATGCGAAGGGGGGATGGAGATATGGAGACATTTATAACAGAATTTAAATGGGTTTTTGGTTAAGCATCACACGGTTATAGTTTTATAAATATAATTCTGCAATATATTCTGCAGTGCTGTATTATTTGTTGCCTAGCAATCAATATAATTAGTAGAGAATTGTAATAAGAATTTTGTTGAATAAGTATTTTTCTGATTTTTGAAACTAATGCAGATTGAGTGTTTTATTTCAGCTGTACGTATAGGAGAGATGATCTCACACTGGACACCGGTAGGATCCTCGCATGAGGTAATCAGAGCAATTGATTCTGAGTTTTTGCACTTTTGTGAGTAGGTGGAGCATCTTCTAAGTACAATTCTTACAAAACGGTAAGCATATTGAATGCAAAATTGGTAAATCACGGTGAGGTAGACACCATGTTGCCAGTCTAGGATGGTATAATCACGCTGACAATCACTACAGGTGACCCCCTAGAGGTAGAGGGAAAGGTACAATTTGAAGTTAAAATAAAGTTAGCCTAGGTAATGGCGGGAGGTTATCCATCCCAGCCTTGTTACGTCTGGCTGCCTAAGCACCCCTTCGGTATCGGACTGCCCGGACAGAACTAAATAAATACTAAAGGAACAAAAAGGGAGTTGTGCTGAAGGATGGGAAAAAGGACAGGCCATGATGACGTCTCTCTTCAACAAAAGTTAGAATAGTCTTTGCTTGGCCCCACATACACCTCAACAGGTCACGAGTGTAGTCAGATGAATACTTCCTGGTTCGCTCCTGGTTACATGTAAGGCCTTGTGTACAATCCTGCATTATTCTTACGCACAACACAACTCAGAAAGGTAAGAATATTAAGCAGCAGCCGCTCCACAAGCTTTAAGAATTGCAGATAGGGTGCGGACAAGGAGAGAAAAGTTATAAACATGTCCTAGTAGGTGTGAATCTCTCTCTCCTATATAAAATACCGTAAGATGTCTAATATATTGGGTAAAATGTTCTGAAGCAGAGTGAGCAGGTAAATGAGTATATATATATATATAGGTAAATAATAATATGGTAGTTGTATAATAAGTAATTGGACGTTTTCCCAGATATCCAGTTACCTTTTTGACCTGTTTTTCAGGAAAGCAGAGAGACCACTGATGATAAGTGACCCTCATATATATATGGTGACAGAGCAATTGCTGTATATGTTTATGGAAGGTAATGAACTAAACAACACTTTACAAACTGATAAAATTAATATAAGATCAGGGATAGGTTAGGGACAGATAGGGTGAGTCGACGTGGAGTGGGGGCACCACATGCGTTTCAAGAGGGTGCCGACCTCCGCTGGTTAGGTAGGTTTCCAGCTTTAAGGACATTACTAGGGTACTATTAGGAGTGGGTATATCATTTATAAATTGCGTAAATCTTATGTTTTTGTTTCTATGAACTATCTTGGGTGACAATTTATTTTGATATTTTAATCAATAGAAAATGATTTTTGATTGTATATAAGATCCTTATATAGAAGTTAATTGACATGAACCATAATTGTATGATTTAGAATTGATAACTTGTTTTTCAAGAACCCAAAGAATGTAATGTTTCTGTACAATCATGGCCAAAAGTTTTGAGAATGATACAAATATAAATTTTAACAAAATCTACGGCTTCAGTTTTTCTAATGGCAATTTGCATATACTCCAGAATGTCATAAAGAGTGATCAGCTTAACAGCAATTACTTGCTAAGTCAATATTTGCCTAGAAAATGAACTTTAACCCCCAAAACACATTTCAACATCATTGCAGTCCTGCCTTAAAATGAGCAGCTAACATCGTTTTAGTGATTGTTCCATTAACACAGGTGTGGGTGTTGATGAGGACATGGCTGGCGAACAATCAGTCATGATTAAGTAAGAATGACACCACTGAACACTTTAAAAGGAGGCTGGTGCTTGGTATCATTGTTTCTTTTCAGTTAACCATGGTTATCTCTAAAGAAACACGTGCAGCCATCATTGCACTGCACAAAAATGGCCTACCAGGGAAGAGTATCGCAGCTAGAAAGACTGCACCTCAGTCAACAATCTATAGCATCATCAAGAACTTCAAGGAGAGAGCTTCCATTGTTGTCAAAAAGGTTCCAGGGCGCCCAAGAAAGACCAGCAAGCGCCAGGACCGTATCTTAAAACTGTTTCAGCTGTGGGATCGGACTACCAGCAGTGCCGAGCTTGTTCAGGAATGGCAGCAGGCTGGTGTGAGTGCTTCTGCACGCACTGTGAGGCGGAGACTCTTTGAGCAAGGCCTGGTTTCAAGGAGGGCAGCAAAGAAGCCACTTCTCTCCAGAAAAAACATCAGGGACCGACTGATATTCTGCAAATGGTACAGGGAGTGGACTGCTCAGGACTGGGGTAAAGTCATTTTCTCTGATGAATCCCCTTTTCGATTGTTTGGGATATCTAGAAAACAGCTTATTTGGAGAAGAGGTGAGCGCTACCACCAGTCGTGTCTCATGCCAACTGTAAAGCATCCTGAAACCATTCATGTGTAGGGTTGCTTCTCAGCCAAGGGAATCGGCTCACTCACAGTCTTGCCTAAAAACACAGCCATGAATAAAGAATGGTACCAGAATGTCCTCCAAGAGCAACTTCTCCCAACCTTCCAAGAGCAGTTTGGCGTCCAACAATGCCTTTTCCAGCATGATGGAGCACCTTGCCATAAAGCAAAGGTGATAACTAAATGGCTCAGGGAACAAAACATAGAGATTTTGGGTCCATGGCCTGGAAACTCCCCAGATCTTAATCCCATTGAGAACTTGTGGTCAATCATCAAGAGACGGGTGGACAAACAAAAACCAACACATTCTGGCAAAATGCAAGCATTGATTATGCAAGAATGGACTGCTATCAGTCAGGATTTGGTCCAGAAGTAGGGATGGGCGAATCTACTCGCTAGGACTCGTTACTCGGCGAGTAGTAAGGGACTCGCAGGACTCGGTACTCTGCGAGTTTCCCAGTGATTACTCGCACAGTAAACGAGTCCAATGCAAATCAATATCAATCCTAGTTTTGTCACAGACTCTGACAAAACTAGGATTGCCTTTGACTTGCATTGGTCTGATTACTGTGCAAGTAATCACAGGGAAACTCGCAAAGTAACTGCTGTTACTTTGCGAGCCGAGTCCAGCTATCTTCTCTGTGCAGGCTGCCGCAGCTCCAGGGTCCTAGAGCCCACCTGCTCACAGAGATAATATAGCAGAGCTGCGATTGTTCTCAGTCTGCTCATTCCCTGTGCATAGACATCTATATCTATGCACAGGGGATGTAGGAGAGAGGACATCGCGTTTTGGACTACGTCGGACGGAAGAGGATTTTTTTAATAAAAGATGGAGTCCCTAATAGCTTTTTTTTTTTTTTATTTCTAATAAAAAATTTTTCTCTGTGTTGTGTTTTTTTAACCCTTTATTGGAGATTCTTAGTGGCTGGGTCAAACGGGGCCTGACATTAAGAATCTCGGGCTTAATACCAGCTTGTATAACAAAGCTGGTATTAACCCCTTTATTACCCAGTGTGCCACCGCCACCAGGGCCGCTGGAAGAGCGGGGTTCAGCGCCAGAGAATGGCGCTTCAATGAACGCGCCATCTTCTGGGGCGGCTGCGGGCTGCAATTTGCAGCGGGGGGTGCCCAGAAAGCTTGGGCATCCCTGCGCTGCAGATTCCAGCCCCCAGCTGCTTAGCTGTACCTGGCTAGACATAGAAATTGCGCGAAACCCCACGCATTTTTTTTTAATTATTTCATGAAATTCATGAAATAATTTAAAAAAAGGGCTCCCCTATATTCTTGTGTCCGGCCAGGTACAAATAGGCACCTGGGGGTTGGGGGCAGCCCGTCGCTGCCTGCTGGATCCGGCTGGTTCCAGAAATACGGCGAAGCCCACGTGAAATTTTTTTCTGACAAATCCATAAAACAATGTAAATAAAAGGGACTGCATCTTTATTAACCCCTGGACCATGAGCAAGGGGTTAATAAAGATGCAGTCCCTTTTTTAGGATTGTTTTATTGATTTTTCAGAAAAAAAATTACATGGTCTTTCTGGAACCAGCCGGATCCAGCAGGCAGCGACGGGCTGCCCTCAACCCCCAGGTGCCTATTTGTACCTGGCCAGACACAAGAATATAGGGGAGCCCTTTTTTTTTTATTATTTCATGAATTTCATGAAATAATTAAAAAAAATGCGTGGGGCTCCGCGCAATTTCTATGTCTAGCCAGGTACAGCTAAGCAGCGGGGGGCTGGAATCCGCAGCGCAGGGATGCCCAAGCTTTCTGGGCACCCCCCGCTGCAAATTGCAGCCCGCAGCCGCCCAAGAAGATGGCGCGTTCATTGAAGCGCCATCCTCTGGCGCTGAACCCCGCTCTTCCAGCGGCCCTGGTGGCGGTGGCACGCTGGGTAATAAAGAGGTTAGGGCCAGCTTTGTATTATCAGCTGGCCCTAAGCCCGAAATTTATGGCGGTCACGCCAATATTAGACATGACCGCCATGAATTTCTATTAAATTGTTTTAAAAAATTTTCTCTGTGTTGTGTTTTTTTTATTAGAAATAAAAAAAAAAGCCATTAGGGACTCCATCTTTAATTAAAAAAATCCTCTTCCGTCCGACGCAGTCCAAAACGCGATGTCCTTCTCTGCTAAATCCCCTGTGCATAGATATAGATGTCTATGCACAGGGAATGAGCAGACTGAGAACAATCTCAGCTCTGCTACATCAGGCAGCAGGCGGGCTCTAGGACCCTGGAGCTGCGGCAGCCTGCACACAGAGCAGACAGTCGGACTCTTATCTGTGCGAGTTTCCCAGCGATTACTTGCACAGTAAACGAGTCCATTGCAAATCAATGGCAAAACTAGGATTGCTTCAGGCTGAATCTTCCGAGACACATCTGTGATTTGTAAATCGCACACTACTCGCTATTATTCGCTTCCCCATTCATTAACATTGGACTCGCTAGACTCGCAATGAGTAGCGAGTCCCGGGCTCAGACTCGCTAGAGTCAAGCGATTCCGAGTAATTTAGGATTCGCCCATCACTATCCAGAAGTTGATTGAGAGCATGCCAGGGAGAATTGCAGAGGTCCTGAAGAAGAAGGGTCAACACTGCAAATATTGACTTGCTGCATTATCTCATTCTGTCAATATAACCTTTTGGTACTCATAATATGATTATAATTATACTTCTGTCTGTGATATAAACATCAGACAAACACAAAAAAAACAGAGGGCAGCAGATCATGTGAAAATATAATTTTGGTGTCATTCTCAAAACTTTTGGCCATAACTGTATATATAGTATATCTCTTTCTCTTCTCTTAGGGATGATTGTTTTTCATTTATAGGTAAGTCAAGAACTGATACCATATTCTTTTTATATCTTTTTCCTTAAAAGGTGGTGTGTATATGTAATATCTAATATATAATTACCTTAAGGCACTTCCGTCATATTCGGCGCTGTTTCCGTCGTCGTGTCTGTGGCTGCCTCTCAAACCCTAACTTGCAATGCCTTTGCGAGTCCTTGCAGAGTCTCTCTCTCTCTCCTCCTCCCCCCCACGGCTTGCAGGACCTGAGATGATGTCCCTGGTATGGGCGGGGCTATATCACATGACTGTGACATCATCACAGGCACTTTAATTGCTGCAGTGTCAGCACAGGAGACATCATGCCGCTGTCTCACATCAGACGTGTCCTCATCAGTGATTCTCTGCCTCTGACATCCTGCGATCACAAGGGAACATAGAGGTGACAGAGGACCCCAGACTGAGCCCCCAAGAGCTGATCTCCAGGATACAGGTGAGAGGAGGCTGCACGGGAGCAATGCTCTGCAGACAGGAGGGGGCTGCACAGGAGCAATACTCAGCAGAGAGGAGGCTGCACAGGAGCAATGCTCTGCAGAGAGGAGGCTGCACAGGAGCATTGCTTTGCAGAGAGGAGGCTGCACAGGAGCAATGCTCTGCAGAGAGGAGGCTGCACAGGAGCATTGCTCTGCATGAGGGGAGGCTGCACAGGAGCAATGCTCTGCACAGAGGAGGCTGCACAGGAGCATTGCTCTGCATGAGGGGAGGCTGCACAGGAGCATTGCTCTGCAGAGAGGAGGCTGCACAGGAGCAATGCTCTGCAGAGAGGAGGCTGCACAGGAGCAATGCTCTGCAGAGAGGAGGCTGCACAGGAGCAATGCTCTGCAGAGAGGAGGCTGCACAGGAGCATTGCTCTGCAGAGAGGAGACTGCACAGGAGCAATGCTCTGCAGAGAGGAGGCTGCACAGGAGCATTGCTCTGCATGAGGGGAGGCTGCACAGGAGCATTGCTCTGCAGAGAGGAGGCTGCACAGGAGCATTGCTCTGCAGAGAGGAGGCTGCACAGGAGCATTGCTCTGCAGAGAGGAGGCTGCACAGGAGCAATGCTCTGCAGAGAGGAGGCTGCACAGGAGCAATGCTCTGCAGAGAGGAGGCTGCACAGGAGCATTGCTCTGCATGAGGGGAGGCTGCACAGGAGCATTGCTCTGCAGAGAGGAGACTGCACAGGAGCATTGCTCTGCAGAGAGGAGGCAGCACAGGAGCAATGCTCTGCAGAGAGGAGGCTGCACAGGAGCAATGCTCTGCAGAGAGGAGGCTGCACAGGAGCAATACTCTGCAGAGAGGAGGCTGCACAGGAGCAATGCTCTACAGTAAGGAGGCTGCACAGGAGCATTGCTCTGCAGAGAGGAGGCTGCACAGGAGCAATGCTCTACAGTAAGGAGGCTGCACAGGAGCAATGCTCTGCAGAGAGGAGGCTGCACAGGAGCAATGCTCTGCAGAGGGGAGGCTGCACAGGATCATTGCTCTGCATGAGGGGAGGCTGCACAGGAACAATGCTCTGCACAGAGGAGGCTGCACAGGAGCAATGCTCTGCAGAGAGGAGGCTGCACAGGAGCAATGCTCTGCAGAGAGGACGCTGCACAGGAGCATTGCTCTGCAGAGAGGAGGCTCCACAGGAGCAATGCTCTGCAGAGAGGAGGCTGCACAGGAGCAATGCTCTGCAGAGAGGAGGCTGCACAGGAGCAATGCTCTACAGTAAGGAGGCTGCACAGGAGCAATACTCTACAGTAAGGAGGCTGCACAGGAGCAATGCTCTGCAGAGAGGAGGCTGCACAGGAGCAATGCTCTGCACAGAGGTGGCTGCACAGGAGCATTGCTCTGCATGAGGGGAGGCTGCACAGGGGCAATGCTCTGCAGAGAGGAGGAGGCTGCACAGGAGCAATGCTCTGCAGAAAGCAGGAGGCTGCACAGGAGCAATGCTCTGCAGAGAGGAGGAGGCTGCACAGGAGCAAGGCTCTGCAGAGAGGAGGAGGCTGCACAGGAGCAATGCTCTGCAGAAAGGAGGAGGCTGCACAGGAGCAATGCTCTGCAGAGAGGAGGCGGCTGCACAGGAGCAATGCTCTGCAGAAAGGAGGAGGCTGCACAGGAGCAATGCTCTGCAGAGAGGAGGAGGCTGCACAGGAGCAATGCTCTGCAGAGAGGAGGAGGCTGCACAGGCGCAATGCTCTACAGAGAGGAGGCTGCACAGGAGCAATGCTCTGCAGAGAGGAGGCTGCACAGGAGCAATACTCTGCAGAGAGGAGGCTGCACAGGAGCAATGCTCTGCAGAGAGGAGGCTGCACAGGAGCAATACTCAGCAGAGAGGAGGCTGCACAGGAGCAATGCTCTGCAGAGAGAAGGCTGCACAGGAGCAATGCTCTGCAGAGAGGAGGCTGCACAGGAGCAATACTCAGCAGAGAGGAGGCTGCACAGGAGCAATGCTCTGCAGATAGGAGGCTGCACAGGAGCAATGCTCTGCAGAGAGGAGGCTGCACAGGAGCAATGCTCTGCAGAGAGGAGGCTGCACAGGAGCAATACTCAGCAGAGAGGAGGCTGCACAGGAGCAATGCTCTGCAGAGAGGAGGCTGCACAGGAGCAATGCTCTGCAGAGAGGAGGCTGCACAGGAGCAATGCTCTGCAGAGAGGAGGCTGCACAGGAGCAATGCTCTGCAGAGAGGAGGCTGCACAGGAGCAATGCTCTGCATGAGTGGAGCCAAGATGCTGGGGACGGCGGAGTGAAAATGCCGTGACGGGGAAGACGATGACCCGCTGCTAAGTATGACAGGCAGAGTGCCTCTGTCCTCTGCTGACTACTCTGCCCACCGCACTGCGCTAACCACTCTGCCTGCTGCACTGCGCTGACCACTCTGCCCGCCGCACTGCGCTGACCACTCGGCCCACCACACTCAATGCTAACCACTGAGCCACCGCACACTGCTAACCACTCACCAACCACGCAGTGCTAACCACTGAGCCACCGCACTGTGCTAACCACTGAGCCACCGCGCAGTGCTAACCACTGAGCCACCGCGCAGTGCTAACCACTGAGCCACCGCGCAGTGCTAACCACTGAGCCATCGTATACTCTGCTAACCACTGACCCACCATACTCCCTGCTAACTACTAACCCACCGTATACAGCGCTAACCACTGAGCCACCGTACACTGCTAAACACTGAGCGACCATACTTTGCTAACCACTAAACCACCGCGCAGTGCTAACCACTGAGCCACCGTATACTGTGCTACCCACTGAGCCACCTGAATACACACAATTAATTTCACCGCACTCCCCTAAATATTAGTAAATAAACTATATATGGATTCTAGACTACCCGATTCTTTAGAATCGGGCTCACAGCTAGTTAGATGATAAGATGCTCAAGGGGGGTGACTTATATTCTTAAGGTTATAAGTAAAATTTTGTGATTTGTTTTTGTGTTGCAATGTACGACTGTGTCATACATAGTTATGAAAATGATACAAATTTTTATGAGATTATGGTTGAAAATGTTGTCCAGGTAATAGATTCCCAGAGATAGGTTTTTTCTTATGTTTTGACACTTATAAAGTGCTTGTCTAACATGTATTCTTGAGCTTTCTCTCCCCCTTTAACATGCAGCTACTGTGGACCGAAGTTGTTTCCCACAGCCTGGAGATGGAGTGATGGTCAGAAGAAAGGTCAGAAATTCTGCGGACAACTGAGACAGCTGAAGAGCTCAAATGGCAGCCCAACTAGATCCAAGATCTACCCTTCAAGGCAGACGAGCCCAGGAGAACTACCGAATGTCTCTTACTACAGACGCTGGCCTATGTGTGATGGATATAAACATCCCAAGGGACACTGACCGCTTAAGACACCTTAATTTTTTTTTCTGAATATCAGGACTGACTTATTTTAGATAAGACTGAAGTTTCCACCAGCAACATTGACTTGGTACGAGGCCATGTCCTACTGAATTAGACCGTAGTGAGGACCGACTTATGGGGAATGTCAAAAATGATGACTAACAGTTGAGTGATAATTATGACCGGATTTGATTGCGGCATTCGTATAGTTTCCTTGTTTGTCATGATTTGTGAGTGTTTGTGTCCATCCGATGGTGTAATGTGCAGACCTATGTGGGGAATCCGGTGAAGTGGTGTAGCAAGACCGTCTCCTTCTACTAGGGGAGGAGAATGTACCTCTGTGGTCTGTGTGCATGCACTTTGGTTGGAGCATTCACTCATTGCCACGGAAGAAGGGAACTGTGGGAGCAGCATTCATTTTTATTATATTTAGAATCTATTTTAGTAAATATAATCTCCATATTTTTGTGTGAAAAACTTTTACTATGTATTTCAGTAGTATTAAATAGAGAGGTGAGACATCATCTTAGATAAAAGTTTAGGGTGCGGCAAGACCAACTACAAAGGCGTTACGATTGTCATTACGGTTAGACGTTATGGTTGTCTCAATGTTGGTGAAGACTCCTTTCCCCTCCTCTACCTTTTCCCCCTCTGTCACCTAGGGCAAAGATTTGGGGTAAGATTTTGAATGTCTCCAAAGGGGGGAATGTTATGGCAATAAATAGTTAATAACTTATATTAGTTTTTAGAAGTCATTCAGAAATCTTTTAGTACAGGCTAGAGGCCTGTTTGGCCTTGCTCTTTTCCCTAGCTAGCTCTCTCTCCTTATATAATGTTTTGACGTAGAGGTAGCCGTATAAGAAGTTCTTATCAGCTGGTTCTGAATGTACTGTATGAATCAAGGCTAGTTTAAACTAACTAACACACAGAATATAATTGAATGTTTTTTCAGAATAAAATGTATATTCAGCATAATATGATGCAATTACCTAGTAACACCCCTTTTAACATCCCTTTAATGATAAGTAATAAAACTGCTAACCGCTCCTAAAATAAAGATCTTTGTCATTAAGCTCTACATTGACATGGGTGTCAGTGTGGCTCTTTCGGTGGCGTGCACACATTTAGACAAAGCATCCAATTTGGCGGCAGACAATTAAGATGACAGCCTCACCCAAAAGGTGTGGGGGCATCCATTACAAATGTTCACTTCTGTGTTGTATTGTCACTGCTGCTGGTTTCTGTGATGTGCCCAGTACTGGCTGATATGATTTGTACTTTTATAGTTTTAACGCCAAGTGTATTGCCATGTGCATTGCCATGTGTACTGTCAATAAACTATAGACTACTGATCCTTACAGTCTCTTTACTTGGGGTGTCAAGAAAGGTTTGACTGTATGCTGGAATCCACACAGTACCTGACATGGAAGAAGGCAGAACATTGGTGACTTATAATTGATTGTCATGTCAAGATATCTCCCATATGCTTCACAATCCTGTATAACATAATGCCGCATGCTGTGCTATTCTGACCATAAAAAGCAATGGAAACCTGATTGTAAATAACTAACCCAAATGTGAACAATATGAAGCCAAGATGAAATTGTAAGTTGACATTTACCTACTTTCATTGACTGCTTAATTTCAGTCACCACTTCATTTCTCATTTGCTATTCTTTATTCTGTTCTTCGCAATCTGATCCATTCATGTAGAATTCTATTCTATTCAGCAGAGATGACATCACAAATATCTTCCCCCCCCCTATCCAAAATAACTCACATGTAAGATCTTTATTCTGAAGTATTTTGGAAAATAATAGCTGATATTGGGTCCGATGTTCCATGTAAAAGGAGCTATTTTGAATTACTGTTTGATCCGTCTAGGCAGCAAATCCTGCTCTATTATTATGCATCCATAAAAAGAAACAGTCTGACTGGATGAAGAATATTGTCTGCAAATAATAATCCACTCAGGATTCTGTGTACATTGTGTGAAGTGTACTTCTGATTTTGTGAAGCAATTGCAGAGGTAAATTTGTGCTGTAATTTTTCACCTAGTCTCAACACTGCTTCTCCTATAAAAGCAAATTCATTCTCTACTCTGAAGTTTTTTGTTTAGAAGCAATAGTAATCACTGCTATTATTTAAAGGGATCCTGTCACCCCCAAAACACCTCCTAAGCTATTAAAAGCTGTCCCTAGAGCATATTAACACTTACCCTACACTCCTTTTAGCTCCTAAATGCATATAGTCAAACTGAATATAAACGTTTTATAAGTACCTCATTACTGATGATAATGAGTGACTATGGTATTCATAGTCACTCAGCCAGGCTGCCCCTCTTCATCATATCACGCCTGAATAGGCGTGATCTTCATCATAGATTCAAATTCGCGCCTCCCTGCGCGCCTCCCCACTCTCGTATTCCGTCCGGGCTTCAGTGTTGGGGCTGTATGACGCGAGTTGTTAGAGCTTCAAGCCCCGTACTGCGCATGCGCATGCGCAGTGCCGGATTTTGAAGCTAACAGCGGCGCGGGTGTACATACGTCACCCGGCGCCTGAAATGACGCGAATCGCGTCATACAGCCCCAATACTGAAACCCGGACGGAATGGGAGAGTGGGGAGGCGCGCAGGGAGGCGCAAATTTGAATCTATGATGAAGATCACGCCTATTCAGGCGTGATATGATGAAGAGGGGCAGCCTGGCTGAGTGACTATGAATACCATAGTCACTCATTATCATCAGTAATGAGGTACTTATAAAACGTTTATATTCAGTTTGACTATATGCATTTAGGAGCTAAAAGGAGTGTAGGGTAAGTGTTAATATGCTGTAGGGACAGCTTTTAATAGCTTAGGAGGTGTTTTGGGGGTGACAGGATCCTTTTAAAGCGTACCTTCCGTACAAAGATTGTGGAAATGCATAGTCTTATTGTCCCCAACTAGTGATGAGCAAGTAGTAATATATTCTGGTTCGGATAGCTCTAATCGAATACTATGAACTATTTCAGTATTCAGATCCAAGTGAGTTTCCCATTGACGTTCATTGGATTCGTTACTTCTTACTCGTTCAAAGTATTCAGTTACAGCCATCTGAACCTGAATATCTACTCACTCATCACTATCCTCATCCTACACAAATTAAAAATGCTTTTGGTGCATAACCCAGTCTGAAACATCTAGGAACTGTTTCGATCAATTCTTATACATTCTTTTTGAGTGAGGTTCCTCGGTCTTCTGCCATCACTATAGGTGCAGGGACTTTCTTTCTCCTATTTCTCAGCATGCATGCCACCCACCATTGTCTAATAGCTTGACTGCTCTGAATGCCCATCCTTTCAGTTTTGCCTGTGTGGAGTATGACAGACTCAAGAGAAGAAGCTGAAAGACTAATACTCAACACCTCTTCCAGTAATCTTTCTAGCTGGCTCTGCTGGAAGAGAGTATGACAGACTAATTAGAAGAAGCTGAAAGACCAAGACTCAACCCCATATCCAGTAATCCTTCTAGATGGCTCTGCTGGAAGAGAATATGATGCACAGAAGAGATGAAGCGGAAAGACCAAGACTGAATCCATATCCCAGTAATCCTTCCAGTCAGCTCTGCAGGAAGAGAGTATGACAGATTGAACAGAAGAAGCTGAAGGACCAAGACTCAATCCCTCTTCCAGTAATCCTTCAAGCTGGCTCTGCCGGAAGAGAATATGACAGACTAAAGAGAAGAAGCTGAAGGACCAAGACTCAATCCCTCTTCCAGCAATCCTTCTAGCTGGCTCTGCCGGAAGAGAGTATGACAGACTAAAGAGAAGAAGCTGAAGGACCAAGACTCAATCCCTCTTCCAGCAATCCTTCTAGCTGGCTCTGCCAGAAGATAGTATGACATACTAAAGAGAAGAAGCTGAAGGACCAAGGCTCAATCCCTCTTCCAGCAATCCTTCTAGCTGGCTCTGCCAGAAGATAGTATGACATACTAAAGAGAAGAAGCTGAAGGACTAAGACTCAATCCATATCCCAGTAATCCTTCCAGCCAGCTCTGCTGGAAGAGAGTATGACAGACTGAAGAGAAGAAGTTGAAGGACCAAGACTCAATCCTTCTTCCAATAATCCTTCTAGCTAGCTCTGCTGGAAGAGACTGCATTTGTCAACAGGTAAACAGAATGAAGATACCTAGCAGCCATCACTTTTAAGTGATTTTTTTTGTTTGATAGTGTAATATTTAAACTAAACAATTTGCAGATGATATGCTTAGCAAATTGTCTATGAAATGAGAACAATTTATCTGAAAGTACAGTGGCCATTTAACTGTTTTGACCTCCATGTTATGCCATAAGAACTAAATGTGTTTGTAGTAATGTGACTTATGTGCCTTTCTAAGTGTTTTTGCATTACTTTTGAGAGTCTCCTGAGTTGCTGAGCCTTCTCATGACATTGAGTGTAGTAGTAACCAATACAAAAATCAATACATATGTAATTAGATATCATTTAGCGTCATTAAACAGAGAATAATTGTATGTGTGTATTGTGTTACTGAGAAGAATGTTCAGCAAATCAAGATACTTTATATTTACAAAAGCATAAGGCAATTTGCCTCCTGCAAATGACCATTTCTAGAGAACTTCATTTCACTTATAACATTTTGAGGAATCATTTTAATAAAGTACAGCCAGAAAACTGTTTATACTGAGAAGCTAATAAATGTTTCCTGTTGGCTACTTGGAGGTCACTATTACTCCTTTGTCAGATAATAGTTATTTTCATAAAATATTTACTGTAACAAATTTATTTTAGTACATGTTAACTTGTTTACTTTAAATTTTATAGAGGGCAATTTAGCTGTGAATCTGATGTCAAAAGGGCAAAAGTCTCTGCCCACAGTGGCATTACTGCTTTTTATGTCATTTGAAAAGTTGCTGGTCTATTAGGTATATGTCATTGGCATGGCTGATTCTTGCTTTTCTGCTGACTGAGACGAAAATTGAAATGGCGCGTCTCCTGACAGTACAAAATAAATCTGCAGTGAATAAAGTAATTTTATCATTGTTTTGTGGTTTTTGCTCTCAAGTTATTCATTGTATCGTAGAAGTGACTTTTGAACAGGATTCTCCACATAAGAGTGTTGACAGCAATACTAAACTTTCAAATGTTTTTTAAATAAAATAAATGCTTATCAGCATAACAAAACCCCTATTTGTACATATACCCATCAATTGAATGACCATTAGTACATAAATAAACCACCTCGAACCATCATCTGTACGTGAATACATCACAGTCTATGTCAGTACCACAATACAGCACCAGAACCAACATCAGTACATAAATCATAAATATATCACCAAAACTACTGTCAGTACATAAATACAGCACAAACTATAAAAGGATTGTCCACTTTCAAAAAATTCTGGTTCCTCAGTGTAGCTTTACTCATTGTCCTGAGGTCAATTGGTGAGATTTTGTAGCTCTTTCAATGTCTCCTTTTGGTTTCAGTGCCAGAATCATATTGAGCTGAGTGGCTAACATTATAGGATACAATTCAAATAGTTTTTCTCACACACAAAGGTCTTCCCTATCACAGTGCAGCACCTCCCTACCTCTCTACCCTCATTTCTATCACCCTACCCATTCTCTTTGCTCTGGTAGTGACCTGAGACTAACATCTGCACTAATTGGAACCTCCCATTCCCAGCTCCAAGACTTCTTCCGAGCTGCACCAATCCTCTGGAATGCTCTAGCCCAAGAAATTAGGACTATCCAAAACTTACATAGTTTTAGGTGCTCCTTAAAAACACTTTTCAGAGCAGCCTCTCATTCTGCCTAATCGAAGTTGTGGCACCCCAGAGTCCGGTTGCCACAATGGCATTGTCTCCCTCGGGGGGTAATGACATGCTTGAAAGGCCACAACATGCAACACCTTCCTGGCTCCAGACCAGAAGGAGGAGCTCTGAAACCCTGGTTCAGGGGAGCTCCCCTACAAATTCTGGCCCGGAGGCGGGGTTAGTCAGTTCAGCTCCTAGGAGGGCTGTGAAGACATCCTGTGGACTGGAGTAGTCTAAGGCTTGTTGCAGGACAGAGACTAGCCAGCGTGAGGGACCGTAGGAGAGGGTCTGAGGAGGGAGAGAAGAAGGCCTGGGGAGTGGAACCAGAGATCCCGCAGTGCAGAGCATCAGCAGCGGACACTGGAGTCCGAGGATGTGAGGGATTCCAAACCCAGCAGCCAAATCCGGTGGACAGGAGATTCCAAGTCTCCTGGCCGCAGCACCTGGAGACACAATAGCATCAGAGAGTTCAGGGCCAGTGCCAGAGGAGTGGAGACCAAGAAGAGTTCAGGCTGCCTGCCATACAGGTGAAAGACTTAACAACAGAGAGAGAGGGTCGCAGGTTAGCTACAGGCAGCCAGGACAAGCACAGAGACACAAAGCAGGGAGGCCTCAGAGCTCACCGTGTGAGGAGATCGTCAACTTGCTTTCAGGCCATCCAGATTCTTAACATCTCCTGTGGACACTACCCTGGTCTGGACCTGCTAACACCAGTAAAGGTAAAGGAGACTACAACTGTGTGTCTGTCCATTATTCTGCGCCCTCAGTCATGCACATCAATGGGATATCATTGCCATAGACTTTACTGGTTGCCCTGGGAAACCACTCCACATGTGGGGAGCGATGTCACCATAGCTGCACTCCCATCATCCCCAGAGATCCTGCATCACAGCGTCGAACTTTAAAGTTGATACACAGGGTCACGGAGCCAGGTCTCGCCCCCTGTGATTCCCCAGAAACATCAAAGCCCGGTTCCGAGTACCCCACGGCCCTGGGGTTGTATCAATTTCCTGGCATCACAAACAGGATATTGTACCAGTTGGCAAGGGGTACTGTGTGCCAGTGACTTTATTAAATTGTGATAGCCGCCATTACCACGCGGTGAGTGGGAAGACGAAGGGGTGTGCCATCATGGGCGGAACCTTGCAAAGGGTGCAAAGAGAAATCCTGCCCCGCGCTCTGAAGCCAGCCAGTGCGACGCAGGAAGACCAGAGACGGAAATCTCCTGTACGCCCAACTCCCCACCTGCGGAGCAGTAGACTGATCAGCCGGCAAACACTGAGAACCTGGCTGCGGTTCACTAGGGGGTAGAAAGATGGACAACCTGGAGGGAGAAGAACAGGAAGTCCCAGCCCCAGATGCTGTCTCAGCACCAGTAGTTGTCGTAGGTCCAGCCATCAACGCGGCCACAGCCAAGCCTCCAATTACAGCCGCAGCCGTGGTACTGGCGGCAGCACCAGTAATGACGATTTTAATGCCTTACATGCCAGGAGCAACATGGTTACCGCAGTATTCAGGGAAATTGAACAACTTCAAGGAGAGACTAAAAATTTTGTTTGGAGTATATTCCATGAGCGAGGAACAGAAAGTGACCATGTTAATAAGGCAATTAACTGGTGCGACCAAAAAGGAGGTGAAGTCCTGGCTGGACACTGACAAAAAGACTGTTGAACAAATCCTAGTCAGGTTGAAAGAAGTCGTTGACACCCATACTGCAGCGGGGATTAAAATGAGGTTTTATGGGTGGAAACAACGGGTGCAGGATAGTATACTGACTATGCATTAAATCTCCAAGAGACGTTAAGATCCATGAAGCAGGTAGACCCCGACAGTGCATGAGATCAGCGCACAGACTCTAGAAACTGTTACCCCTGAAGCCTTACAGTTGCAGGTGCAGCAGTTGACTAAAGGTATGGCTGAGCTAACCAAAGATGTACAGTCCATGCAGGGGCCCAAACCATCAGAGAAGATCCAGTTGGCCTCCAGCCCAGATGACATCCCGTGGATGCACCAGAGGAGGAAGGCAACGACCAGAGGAGGAGCCAGCAATCGCTACGATGTTACAGGACAACCCATTTGCCACCACTGCAATGAGGTGGGCCACATTGCAAGGTTTTGTACTTTAAATGAGCAAGCCCTGGGGCAGCGGGCCGCCCCCCAGGAATTTGACCGTATGGCCCACAGAACTGGCGCAACAGGTATGTGGGAGAATGGCCGATCCTGCCTGTTGTGCTGGATGGCATCCCCATGAAAACTTTACTGGACACCGGTTTGCAGGTGACAACGATGCCATACCATGCCATAGTCAACCTGTACCGCAAATAGGGTTCAAGAGGTGACCATTAAAGTGGGGCGTGTAGAACTAACTGCTCAAGGGATGATAATTGTTGATATTGATCGACGAGAATGCAACCCAATGATTACTTTAGGCACTAATGTAATTGAGAATTGTCTAGGAGAAATTATTGTTTTATTGCAATAGGTTGCCGAAACTGCCAACATTGGGCAGCAGAGGGTTCTGCAAAGAGAGATAAAGGCCCGGATGCAGAGGCAGCAGGTGGAGTTGTCTGGTGGATAAGTCAGCAGTGTAAGAGTAAGTGACTCAGTCCTCTCAAAGAGTTTTGACCTTGCTAGAGACCGGTTACGTTGCTCATCTATTATGGCATACATTTTGGAGGCCTTGTCGGGTTGTCCTTCTGGATAGACCTTAACCAGACATACCTTGGCACAGCATTTAGGTCCAGTCCCTTTCCCACACACCTGAATGCATGAGGAGGTAGCGGCAGTTGCAGTTGGGTTAGGAACCTGTGGCTCACCGCCATGCTTATAAGCAGGGTTGGATGTGGAAGGTTGTGGGTTGTGTGGAGCTGGCGTGGGATGCATAGATGCAACGTGTTTGTCACTACTGCATTCAGTGCACTTAATGACAGCCTTGCAGTCCTTTGCGCGGTGGTCTGAAGAAGCGCAACACTTATAACAAATCCCAAGTTCCTTGAGGGTATCTTTACGCTCCTGCAAAGTCTTTGCCCTGAATCCACGGCATTCCTTTAGTGGGTGAGGCCTTTTGTGGATAGGGCGCATACGGTTATTGTCCATAACTGTAGGAGTAACATAATTTGTTTTAGTGGAGGCTGGATCAATAGATGGAACGTCGGTCTTTCTCACAGACACTGTGTTCCTTGGCTCTCTTCGTTTGGCGATGTTGTCATACCTTGTAGAAGGTGATGATGCTGGTAGAGTAGGTTCAGTGAAGTCGAAGCTGGGGTCGTTCTTCTTCCGAGCTTGGTCACTGATGAACCTGGAAAAATGTGAAAAGGGGGGAAAGGGCACATTATGCTGCCTTTTATACCTTGAGCCATGGTCTGCTCATTTATCTTGCATGCCGTGTGGTAACTTGGACACTATTAGATTAACACCATGAGCAGTATCTAGGTAGCTCAGTACTAAAAGACGTGGGTCTAATTTTGCCAATTCTATTTCCTTTAGTAGGTCGCTCAGATCTTGAAGTTTTCTATTGTCCTTGTTTGTTATTCTTGTGAAGGTTTGCAGTCTCTTGAATAAGGCTGGGGTCACAGTAGCATTTTTCACATGCGTTTTTGGAGACCTGCGTTTTCAAAAACGCATGTAAAAAACGCACCCATAGGCCCCCATGTTAAAAAACGCATGCCCTAATAGCCAAAAAGCATGTGTGACAGTCCCATGCATTTTTGGAGCTTTTCCAAAAACGCATGCGTTTTTTAATAAGGGGCCTTATGGGAAACGCATGCAAAAACGCATGTACAATTAGTGCCATTCAAAAACGCATGCGTTTCCCATAGGAGCCCATATTAAAAAAAACACATGCGTTTCAGAAAATGCATGCGTTTTTTTAACATGGGCTCCTATGAGAAATGCATGCGTGTTTGAATGGCACTAAAAGGTACTAATGTACCATGCGTTTTTGCATGCGTTTTCCATAGAGGCCCATGTTATAAAAACGCATGCGTTTTCTACAAAAACGCATGCGTTTTTCAAAACGCACCAAAAAATACTACAAGCACTATTTTTGGGTGCAGATTCCAAAACGCAGCCAAAAACGCAGGGAGCCAGACACCTTAAAAAACTCATGATGACATGAAAAACGCATGTAAAAAAGCATGCGTTTTTAAAAGGCACTAAAAAAACGCATGTCAACTGTGCCCACAGCCTAAGGCACATTCTAAGGCTTCTGAGCTGCCATAGGTTTCTTCCAGTCTCTCCCAGGCTGCAATAAGGCCTGCATATGAATAGTCGATATGAACTGCCCTTATTGTCTTGATGCGCTCTGCTGATTCCGGGCCTAACCAGTTAACAAGCAAATCCAGTTGTTCCTTCCCAGTGAGTTTAAGATCTTGGATCACTGCTTGAAAGGTCGAGTTCCAGGCTCTATAATTCTCGGCACGATCATCAAACTTAGAGAGACTTATGTTAATTAATTCCCGGCGAATTATGTATCTGGCAAAGTCAGACATGTCCGATCTCCCGGCCATTGCTGCAGGATGAACTTGTGATATCTGTGGGGGATGTACGTTCTCTGGCTTATATGACTGCGACAAATCAGGATGAAATGATGCTACATAAGGCTTAAGCTGCAGTTTAGTCTCTATTGGGCCCGCTGGCTGCGGCCTAAATCGTGAGTTAGTGCCGGAAGTTACCTTGTCAGCAGTAGGTGGCGACATCTCTTGGCTTGTGGGTGCATCTGTGTTAGGAAACGGAGGTGGTGCTTGTGCAGATGTTAGATGTCTTAGCACGTAGTCAGTAGTGCGTTCAACTGAGTCCTCCATTTCTCCTGGAATGAGACAGTCCGAATTATGATCTTGTCCCAGTGCTTGTTCAAGGACCTTCAGTTTAGCAAGGGCTGTTGCTTCTTCCTTTTCTGCTTGGAGTATTTTTAATTTCCTTTGAGTTTCCATCTCATTTCTTTGAGCTTCCATCTCATTTTTCTGAGTTTCTAGTTCCACTTCAGCCTCCTTCTTAGCAAAGGAGCTTTTTACTCTAGCTTCCTCTGCAGCCACACGGATCTCCAGTAACTTGTCGGACAATATCAACTTCCTGGAGTGAGATGATCTGGAAGACGGAGACGTGATTTTGGTCGACGTTGTACGATATGACCTAGCCTCTTGGAGGTGAGTGATGCGGAGCTCCGCCTTATCCTGAGCGTCTCACACTAATGAGGCCCTTTCTTGGAGGAGAGCTTCCCTTTCATCTTGTCCTGCTGGGTCATTTTCCATGTCATAGGTACTCAAGAACGTGACGTACTTTGCAGACAGTCTCTGGTAGCAATCATAGGCGGCAGATAAACGATTCAATGTGGCGGTTAACTCTGCAGCGTCACTGTTAGAGTGTGGAAGAGCTGCTAAATAGTGATTGACTTTGCCCCATAAATGTTCTAGGTTATCATGGATCTCGTCTCTAGTAATTTCAAGGTTCTCTCTGACCTTTTGTGTCGGCTTGGTTACACGTTTGGATCGTACGTCCTGCTCTGCAGTAAGTGTGGACCCTGCTCCTGCAGCATCATGATGCGCTTCACTTGCCAATGGGTCCGCGGTGCTTTTCGTGGACATGCTTTAGCTGAGATGGCGGGCGGTGAAGACTTGCTAGCAGACAATGTATATGCATATAGACACTGAAGGCTTAGGTCTCTTGTTACTATTCTGCCACCGATATATGTGGATGAGATGTGTCTGAGGGATGTGATCACGATCTCTATATAAATAATGGCGAATAGCGTTACTCACTAATCGGTGCTCCTAGGTCTTATCAGCTACGTGGATGTCCGGAAGGATGATGCAGTGATAAGTTAACAGTCTTTATTTACAATACCTTGAAGAGATGATGCCAGGGAAGATGAAGGGATGAAGATGAGGTAGGAGTTAGCACTGTAGATTAGAGCTGTTATAGATGCACCAGATTACAGGTAACAAAAGAATCCTTCCTCCAGTCCTGAAGCATGAGGTTCATAGAATGGTGAAGAAAGACAAAGCAGGAAGAGAAGCTTCCCCAAGGAGGAGTTACAGACAGAAAGGGATTATGGGAAAGTAATAACATACAGTGCAATGCAACAATGACCAGTAGATGGCAGATGCATAGATTATACAATTAAAGCACAACATTACAAATGTCCATGTATGGCTGAAAGTCAATAGAAATACGCGAGCAGCACAGGCTGCCTTAAGTCAGTTCCCCTTTAAGAACATTCAGGCCTGAGGGGAGGCGTTAGACAGTCCGAGTAGTTAGTTCGAGTTAGAGTTGGAGAGAGGAGTTAGGAGTGAGGAGCTGGAAAGAATCCAGGACCAGGAACCACTGACCGCTGTGCACACCCTAGGGAAAGGGTCGGAGGCAAGTGGATAAAGAAGGGAACTTAGAAAAGGGAACCGGTTACTACAGCCCTTAAGTACACCCAGACACCGGAGTCCGATGCTGCCAGCATTTAGTGCTAAAGCAAAAGCCAGGAAGACTCAGGAGGAGTTCAGCCCTGAGGAGAACAAAGTAAGAGGCGCTAAAACTGACCAAGCATAGGACCAGGGGCCACAGGAGAAACAGCGACCCCGCAGAAGGACCTCATTGTCAGTTTAGAGCAAAGCCCAGAGAGGGAGAAGAAGCGGTGGGTTCAGGCTCAGGCAGGACTTAACCCACACCACAGAGCACAAAGACAGAGGAGGCTTAATAACTTTCTAAGGTGGAAGTCCCAAGTTGCACCGGGGACCTGGTTAATACTCTGGACTGTACCTGTTACCCTGTCATCAGTAAAAGGTACCAAAACAACAATCCCTGTGTGTCTGTGTTCCTGTCTAACTGCCGCAATTCACCGCTGTGTCAGCAAAGACTTAACTACTACTCCCCTCATCCATCCCCGCTGCCCTGAGGTAAAGCTCCACCTGTGGGGAGCTGTACCACACTCTGCTGCATCCACCATCACCTCAGCGGCCAGCTGCAGCGCTGGTATACCCGTTACCAGGTACCATAGGTGGCGTCACGTTATCCATTACCCTTATTCCCCCACCATTCCCCGCCATTGAGGGTCCAGGGCACAGGACTGGGGATCGTCCAGCCGTGATCCCCCTTTCAAAGCCACCATCAGCCCCGGTACCTGAGTACCCCATACCCTGTCGTCCACCTCAGTAGCACACCTAGTTGATCCAGTGGAGCACTTCAAAGGGACTGATGTATTAAGGAGCCAGATTGTAAGAGGGAACCTTAAGTTTGATGTGCCTGGAAGACAGCCATACCTTATCTCCGGGTTGGAAAAGTGGTGGATCCAGACGTCTCTTGTACGCATGCTCCTTGGTTAAAACTGATGCCTGCTCCAGTGAGGTCTAGGTCTCCATCCAGAACTTTGTGAATTCCTTGGCCAGGGACTCAGCCACAGGATTGCCAGAAGTGAGAGGCAGTGGAGTCAGAATCCTTGGATGCTGTCCATAAACAATAAAAAATGGGGAATTAGAGGAGGACTCACTCGGTTGTTGTAGGAAAACTCTGCACACGGCAGCAGCATAACCCAGTTGCTGTGGTGTCCATTCACGAGGTGTCATAGATATCTGGCGAGGACTTGATTCACTTCCTCCACTTGGCTGTTAGATTGTGGGTGATAGGCCAAGGAGAAGTCCAGAGTAACATCCAACAGTTTACAGAGGGACCACCAGAATCAGGAGATGAATTGAACTCCTCTGTTGGAGACAATATGGAGAGGAAAGCCGTGAAGCCACAGGACATGCTGGATGAAGAGCTCTGCCAGTTTGGGAGCGGAAGGGAGACCAGACAGTGGAATGAAGTTTCCTATCTTGGAGAACTGGTCAACCACAACCCAGATTACTGTACAACTGGGCAATGCTGGCAGATCCATGATGATGTCCATGGTGATGTGCTGCCAGGGAGCAGACGAAATCAGGAGCGGAAGAAGGTGACCAACTGGCAGTTCCTTGGGTGTTTTGTTGCAAGCATAGGAGGGACAGGCTGCAACGAATTCCTAGACCTATAAGGAGCTCACGCCGCCAGCCACCCCCTGCACCCGCCAATTCCTGCACCCACTTCACAATGGATGTGCATCTCCGAGGATGCACATCAATGTGACCGCGTGGCAGCACATGCAGCTTTGGGGTCCATGTGTCAGGGAGATGAGGCGAGCCTCCTCCTTCAAACTACTGTCGCCCCGCACCTCCCTTCACGTCCTCTTACCACAGTGGTGCTGACGTGCATTTCACTGTGGAACGTATATAGCAGATTAGTACTGCCTCCTCCACACTAGTAGGCGGCACTTCCTGCTTTATCCATTCCACTGTGGAACACATACTGGCACCGCCTCTTCTTGAGTCTTCAGTTTTGCAAAGGAGACCAAAGCAGCGGGGGAACTGGGAGAGGTAAGTACAGATTTATTTTTTTGAGTACATGGTGGCAAGAGGACTATGGGGAGAGGAGGGGTGCATTACACAGTATGAAGAGTTATGAAATTGTATATATAAGGCTGCACTATATGGAGTTATATGAGACTGAAGTTTATGAGGCTGCACTGTATAAGGAGATATGAGGCTGAACTATATGGAGAGATATGAGGCTGCACTATATGGAGAGATATGAGGTTGCACTATATGGAGAGTTATGAGGCTGCATTATACTATATGTAGCAACAAAAAGTAGAAAAAAATGCACTCATCAGTCATCGATGTGTGTCAGGAAGTTTTATTCCAAATTACGGGTACATAATGCAGGGAGGGAAGGGGTGCAGTGAAGGACGACGGCACACCGTTTCGTGCTAGAGGCACCTCCAGCGCGAAACGGTGTGCCGTCGTCCTTCACTGCACCTCTTCCCTCCCTGCATTATGTACCCGTAATTTGGAATAAAACTTCCTGACACGCATCGATGACTGGTGAGTGCATTTTTTTCTACTTTTTGTTGCTATATACTGTGATTCAAGCCTGCACCACTCGTCCGGACTTGCTTGCCTAACAACCACACGGGCATTAATTACCCCCTGAAGAGAGTTAGTTGCCCGGCTTTTTTCTATTATATTATACTACATGTAGGGCTATGAGGCTGCTTATACTATACGGAGGGCTTTGAGACTGCATTATGTTATATGGAGGACTGAAGCAGCATTACACTGTATAGAGGACAATGAGGCTGCATTACTCTATATGGAGGGATGTGAGGCTGCATTGTATTGTATAGAGGGATGTAAGGTTGCATTATACTATATGGAGGGCTGTGAGGCAGCATTATACTATATGGAGGGTTGTGAGGCTATATTATACTATATGAAAAAATATGAGGCTGCATTATGCAGTATGGAGGGCTTTGAGGCTGCATTATACTATATGGAGAATAAATATGGTGCATTATAATAATTGGCTGACTAAGGAGACTACCTTATGAATGGGGACAATGGGATGCATTATAATACATAGAGGACTATGGGGTTACATTGTAATATATGGAGGAATATGGGGATACATTATAATAATTGGAGGACTATGAATGTGGGAGGAGGAAGACTATATACACCAGGACGACGGGTGACATATGTACCACGATAATGGCCATATCCCAGGATGAGGGACAGTAATACATAATGAAGGGTGAGAAGGGCCAATTTGTGACTCGTTATAGGATTTAGAACATTAAACAAGGCCCATACAATTGACCAACGTGCACACGGGGGGGGGGGGGGGGGAGCAGGTCTACATTTTGCATCAGGGGCCATCAAACTCTAGTTATGCTACTGGGTGGAAGGTAACCCAGGTAGGGCTGCAGGAGGCTGAGGAGTGGAACCAGACCGTACTGGCAGTGATCATAACAAAACTGACCCTATCGAAGAACATCTCCGGATAGCCAATCAGAATGGGTTCATGGAGATGTAACCATGTAAGTCCTAGAAGAAACGGTGGAGAAAGATTCGGTAACATGTAGAAGGTAATTTTCTCCCGATGGAGTGCTACGATCTGAAGCTCCACCTCTTCGGTGATACCAATAATGGAATCCTTTAGGGGTGTTCCATCTATGGAGGTGATGTGTCGGGGCATTAGAAGAGGAACAATTGGAATCCCGAACTTGCCTGGCCACAGCTTGCTGGATGAAGTGTCCTCCAGACCTGGAATCCAGATAGGCCATCTTGGAGAACTGCACCTTTCTGAAGATCACCTGTAAAAATATAGTTAGAGGAGGAGAGGAATCATTCTCACCTATTGAGGCCTCTCTTACCTGTCCTAGGTGGAAGAGTTTTCTGGCCTCTCGGTACCACTGCGCTGACTAGAAGTAGGACGATCACCATATAAACCAGCTTCTCCACTTGCTGATTCTCCTCCATCTTGTCGCGGTCGAGCTCCATGCGTTCCTCCTCAGAAACCAGAGCCGGACAATGCGGAAAACGAGGTTTTGGTGAAGAAGATGCTGGACGGCAAAATCTCTTCTCGAGAAACCTCTCACTGGAGCACTCCTGGAGACGCAGGTTAATCCAAATGGCGAGGGATATGAGATCATCCAGAGTCTTAGGTAGGTCGCTGATTGCCAATTCATCTTTGATTCTTACGGATATTTCTCTCTAGAAGGCTCTGACCAGAGGCTCTTGGACCACTGGAGCTCCGAAGCCAGGGTGCAGAAGTGAATGGCATGCTGATTAAATGAAACAGAGTCTCCATTGTAGATGTGGCACGGCCAGGCTCATCAAAAATCTTGCATAAGATGTCCAGAAATTCCTGCAGATTTGACACAATGGGATCATTCCGCTCTATTAGGGGTTTGAACCATGCTAAAGCCTCTCCCTCCAGGTGAGAGACAAGGAAAGTCACTTTGGCCATGTTGGTCGGATAATGCAGAGGTAAAAGACGAAAATGCCGCAAGCATTGGTTGAGGAAACCTCTGCACAACTTGAGGATACCATCAGAACGAGGAGGCTTGCAGAGGCGAAGACAGGGTCCCGTGATAGACACAACCATCGGATTCTGTACCGGAGACTGAAAGGCAGAGGGAGCAGCAACCAGCTAAATCTTAGCTAACCGTTCATCCACGGAGGTCATGTAGTGCAACAGGCAAGTCTGCATCTCACGTTATCAATAGAGTTCCTGATGAAGCTCCACTAACTTGGACGTGTTGGTGGGATCAGCAGCCTGAAGATTTCACAGGTGGGTATCTGTGGTTTGCATAAAGGTCACTAGCTGATCCTGGCTTTGACAAAGCCCAGCCAGTTCTCTCTGGGCTGAGAATTGGATATCAGCGGAGTTCATGGCCCGGATAAACTGTTAAGCCCGAAGGGCATGGAGATGTTAAATGGACTCACAGGACCACTGGTTGAGCAGTGGCAGCTGAATACCTGATACAGCAAGAGACTGGAGAGTGATTCAGGAAAAACAAGGATATTTATGAAAGGAAGGTTAACAAACGGAAAGGTATCTGAAGGGAGGACCCTCTAGATTGCGACACCAAACTCTTGTAGCAGAGCACCGGCGAGGGAACCCCTGTATAGGGATACACCCTGTACAGCACGAGGAGGTCCAAATGCCACAAATCGCAGACCAGAGGGGCGAGCAGTAAAGACTGAGCAGAAGACAGGAGGAGACTGTAGAACACTGGCTCTGTTGATGTGATGAATCCTGGGAACTTCGTACAATCCTGGAAAGGCTGTTCCAGCTGGAATAGGAAACTGGATGGTTCTGTGCACTTCAGGAGATGCGACCTGGACAGAGGCAATGTTCCTAGAGAATGTACACCTTGCCCATGCACTCCCTTAGGGGGAGGATGCCTTTTATGCTCAGAGCAGCTCAGCACTCGGGCTGAGAGCCCTAACAGTGAACATGTGTACTGCTCCTTTAAGTGTGTGCAGTATGCGGGGCACGCATCCTAAGAACATTCCCCGGAGACCTACCAAGAGGACATAGGGTCCTGGAAGAGAAGGAAGCAGACGGCCACATGGAACCACGGACAGGGTGAGAAGAACTAGTGGAACTGCGTGGTGGGTGCCAATCTTCCTGCTTTGCAGAGATCAATTCCGCAGCAGGGACAGAGTGGGTAAGGCGCATAGAGCCGCTGGATGAGCATCACCGATCTCCCTGTCCATGAGAGACTGGCCCTGCAGCCAAGGGCATAACAACCCTTATGTGAAAGTTAAATTATGCACAATATGAGTAAAACACCCATGACCAAGAGGCACAAAGTCGATAGCACATATGGGGATAACTTTTTTTAGAATACTTCAGGAGAGATCATGGTTCTGGGCAAACTGGGCATCCAACATATAGGTCCCTGGCCATCTATCCAAAAGAATAGAACATTTATCAGTTTTTGTACCTATAACAACTTCTGCAAGACAAATTGATATGAACATACAGAGGAGATATATATACACCCAGATTGTAATCCTACACACAACCCGTAGTCAGTTGTTTTCCACCCTTTTATTCAGTTTAAGTACAGAGGGACAGACTCCAATATAATTAATCATTTGATGGCAAAAGAGATAAAACCCCATTTTATGGCAAACCACAGGAGGCCCACACTGAGGAGAGGCCCCTCCTAACTGCATGGGTTCATGTGGGTGTGGCACCCCACTGGCCAGGCGTCAAAAGTGGGGTACTACACCCAAAGATAAGCAAGTAGTTGTCCCTGTCACAAGTAGAATGCAGAACACTGTGGAAGGATCTGATCCCAAAACACACCCACCGATACAACATGGGGGAGGTCCCAGAGTTAGTGAGAGTGGTAAAAGTGTGAGAGGAGCAAGGTGGAACACACGGGGAGTCTTCAGAAATGTCTTCCCCGAGGAAAGACTGAGAACGGGAGCTGACCAAAGAGAGAAAGGGGGCTTCAAAAGAGGACTAGAGAAAGACATAGCACAGACAGAAAGGTCCTGACTTGTACACCTGGAGTGCACGGGTCTGACAACACGGCCTGGAGTGTTCACCCTCCGACCGTACTCGTCCTGGCTCCGAAGATGTTCTCAGGGTGTATATTCCCTGGGACGTACTACTGCCCAAGAAGCAGACCACAAGAAGAGAGAGAAGAGACAGGACAAGGGTAGATCCAAGAAGGTACAGCAGAGACTTCCACAGATTCTGCGTTCTGTTGCAGCTACCCGGCCGGCCGTCCTGTTGGAGTACTGTGAACTGTATCACCATCTTGTTCAGTTTGCTTTTACAAGTAAAGTACCTGGAAGAGTGAAGTGCCTCTGTGTCTCTGTTCTGCTTCATTGACTTTTCTCAGCGGTTTGCATCGTGCCGGCATCAGGTAACACTACCCCGGAGGATTAGCTCTACCTGTAGGGAGCTGCTCCACCCTAGCCGCAATAACACCATCCTACAGAGGACTGTGGTAGCGCTGGTGTCTAGTCACCAGGCACTATAGGTGGCGTCACAAGATAAAGACTTCAACCCCTTAATTGGTGGCTGTCTCCCTCTCGGGGCCACGGGTCTGGGCAGGCCACCAGTGAGATCCCCCACCGAAGCTGAGGGCCCAGACATCCGAGTTCCCATACCCTGGGGCGGTACATGGATATATGGGAGGGTTTTCACCCCTGGGGAGTATAACTGGAGAAGGTAGCACCACGTCTATCCCTGAAGTGTCTATCAATCCAGATGGCCAAGGCCATAGTGGTTTCTGAAGACTTAGGAGTTTCATACAGAACAAAAGCACCTTTTAACCTTTCTGATAGGCCCTGATAAAAATGGATTCTAAGGGCAGAATTATTAAACTTGGTGTCAGTGGTCCATCTCCGGAACTCTGAACAAAAATGTTTCGCTAACCGATCCTCACTGTGCTGAAACATATATAGCTTGGACTTCAAGGGCCACAAAAAACTCATCTACTGACCAAAGGTGCTGACAGTTGGTTAGAAGGGAGAAGACCCAATACTGAAGAGACACCCGGCATGCGGCACAAAATAAAGGAAAAAACAGTAAAGGCAGTAAAGGTAAACGATACGGAGAAGGAAAAATGGTGATCCCTAAACACTCACCTGAGACTGGACCCTGCACTCATTATTGTCCCTAGATGGGTCTTCCTCCAGTGCGTGGTCACATGTCTAAGCCTTGGCTTACCCTGGCCTAGTCCTGGCTAGTGAATTGGGCAGCAAGATACTAGTCTTACTATTTCAAAAACATGATAATGGGAGAGAGACAATCACGCAGGAATAAAACAACAAATGGAACTCCACAGCTCTCACAAGGACGTCTCCTGGAAGGTCAGCATAGAAGAACTATAACTGGCAAAGGGGAGAGTAGTGAGTGAGCTTACATAATGGAAGGGAGTGGCAGCAAGGTTCAGCAGCTGAAATTAGCACTATATAGAACCTCAGCAGAATCAAAAAAGAAATCTTAACCTCTTCAATACCAAATGAAAATAAATCTCCCAAATGAAAATAGATTCCACACTTTTTCCTTTTTCTTCTACACTTCACAAGATGAAGAAAACAGTTGATGTAGTGCCATCCAGCCCAGTAACAGAACCTCCGCCCCATTGAAAAGAGTATCCTTAAAAGTAAAATATATTACAGCCGTAATAATGTCTCTTTATTGGCCACTGTAACATTGTCCCCCAATTGCAACCATCAACTTGGACAATTCCTGTAACAATGTCCCCATCCTGGGCACCTATGCCCTCTGTCCTAGTCCCTTTCTGTAATAATGTCCCCATCCTGGGCCTTTCCTTTAATGTCCCTCATCCTGGTCCCGATATGTCCTCCTTATGTCCCCCCTCCTAGTCAACATATGTCTCCAATCCTGGTCCCCATATATCTCCCAACTTTGCCACCATGTGTTCACCATCCTAGACCCCATATGTCTACCATCCTAGTCCCCATATATCATTCTGGTCCCCATATATATTCTATCCTGGCCTGTTCCACCATGATCCCCATATGTCATCCTGGTCCCCCTATTTGTTCCATCATAGTCCACATATATGTTCCATCCTGGTCCCTATATTTCTTCCTGGTCCAATATATGTTCTATCCTGGTCCCTTTATGTCTTTCTTGTCCCCACATGTTATCTGTTCTGTTCCTCAAATGGCACCCCACTCTTAGTTTATATTAAAAAAAAAATTCTCACCTGTTCACCATCTATCGGGATCCTCTTCTTGTTCCATATGCATCACCAATGTCGCCGGTGCATGACAGCTAATAGCCCATCAGCTATTTTCACTAGTCAATTATTTCCTGCTCCGCAATATATTGCAACTGAATGTGTGTCTAGTTTGTATTTCCTGATAGGTAACTGGTGTGTATTCCCTGATGAAGACACAGGCCGCCACTTCGAAACGTGTGGGATAAACCACCATATGCTGTGACAATTAATTTGGATTGGATTATTTGTTAGCAGTGCGGTCCTTATACCACTTTTTCCCTGATACCATGCATAATCGACTTGCCTTGGTGCATGTGGTTTATTGCTGCAGCTTCCTTTAACACTTTAATTTGCTTGTGGGTCACAACCTTACAAGACGAGCACTATATTGTTTCCCAGTTAACTCTGTCTCTTACTGAGTAAGACCCTGTTTGTGTTTTCTCTTTCAACAGCTTATTATTGATCAGTCTTGAAGCACCTAAGATAGTTTGGCTAATTTATCAGCTTTGGTGGTTGACTCCCCCTCCTTCTTTTCAGCGACGCACCATGCGTCAGGAACACTGGCCAATCAGCTCATCGCTCACTCTGATGTGAGAGCATTCAGTGGTCAGTGTTCTTCTTTAAATTATTGATAAGGTGCAGAAAAGTGGACATACAAATGATATAGTTTAAAAAGTGCTCCCACTCCCACCCAATCTGGTATGAAGTGAGCGACTAACCCTAACCCCAACCTTGATTGCATAGGAACACTGCTGCGGGTGACTCATATTTTGTTCCTGCAGTTAGTGATAAATCTTCTGTGTCAGCAGGAGACAACTGGGGACAAAGTCAGTCTTACTAGGGTGAACAGAGAAGATAATAAGGCGGCAGGCCAGGTGGACCACTATCAGCAGTCCATCAGGAATCTACCCGGCATATCATTAGTTCAGGCCTGGTTGCTAACATTATGAAACAATACGGGGAGAGATTGATCTATTAGGGTATGTGCACACTGTGGCGGGTTTGTTCCGGTGGGCGGCTGGGCGGACCCGCCAGGAAGCTCTGGAGCCGTCCACCGGCTTCCTGGCGGGTATGTGCGGCGGGTGACGGGCGGGTGCCGGGCGGGTGCACAGCGGGTTAGCGGCAGCGGTTCTGCAGCGGCTGGAAGCAGCACATGATTCTGCTTGCAGCCGCTGCAGAACCGGCCGGTTTATAGAACATGCACATTCGTTGCTAACCCGCTGGGAACCCAGCGGTTTAGCAACAGATGAGCATGTGTAAACCGCCGGTGTGTGCACACCGGGTGTCGGTTTCCATACGTTTTAATGTTAACCCAAAAGCCACTTTTGGATTAACATAAATTTACATAAAACTCATGGAAACCGACCGGCGGTTTCCGCTGCTAAACCTGCACAAACCCGGCCAGTGTGCACATACCCTTAGGCTCCATTCATACTGTGCATTTTTAGTCTGTTTTTGCTCGTCAGTTTTTGTAGCCAAAATCAGGAATGGAACAATCAGAAGAAAAGTATAATATAAACATGTGCTCCACTTCTGTATTTGTCACCCACTCCTAATTTTGGCTACAAAAACTGATGAGAAAAAACAGACCAAAAACGCACAGTCTGAATGGAGCCTTAGTCATCATTCTGTGTCTATTATTTTTCATCAGCCTGTGTAAAGGGGCCAGTAAACAAGTCCAAAACAACTTGAATGTTGTCATTGGAACTGATTTAACAACCTGAACTAAGGTCTTGTAAATACCACCTTAATGTCTCTATGTGATGGTGCAATATATTAGCATTTTGGGCCCCACTTTTGACTTTTGCCCAGGGACTCTATTTATCTACAACAGGCCTTGGATGTGCATGTACAAAATAATGAGATTTAATATTGTTTAACAATGAGGTGGCATTTTGTTTAAACACACAGTACTTTTTTATCATAATGTATTCGGAATCGAACATAAAATACTCGGAAATCATATGTTCTTATTATTGTTAAAACTCCATTTGCTGTTCCACTTGTGATTTTAAAAGAAGTAGTGTTTTATACCATGCATCTGATTCTTGCACTGGAAATACATACTTGAAGTCAAGATGAAAGGCGGCACAGGCTCATTGAAGTGAATAACCTAGATAGGATATTTTACTGGACTGCAGAAGAAGGGTATAGTGATGCAATTTCAAGTGAAACATTATTCATAAACAGGTGATATAGTGCAAAAATCAGGAGGCAAAATGAAACAAGTTCAGCCCGCCAAACAGCGCCACTAGACCGACCAAAAACAGGATGTTTCTCAAAGCATAATTTTCTATTACTTTAGTTGGAATTATAACATTTTAGCAGATATATTCTACGCCAGTTATTCTCCATCTCCAAATGTAATTTAGGGACCCCCATCTAGTTTTTGCTTTAAGCGGTAAAAAATCTAGATGCTGCAACTACGCTAAAAAACAACTATTTGAATATGAGTATAAACAAAGTACAGCCAACTTCTGGAGCCCTGCATAGTAAAATACAGAAACACCTTGTTCCCATTTTGCTTAATTTTAAATGATAGTATACTAACACATCCAACATTGGCTCTGTTCACATTTCTTCTACTGGGTCGGTGCTTTGTTAAACATGGCATTTTAGATCACTACAAGAAAAGTTAATGCAAATGGAAAAATTTTCCTTAGATATTAAGTAAAGATGAGCGATGTTCGATTCGAATTGTTCGCCAATCTCAAATTCGAGCTGTTTTTGGCGGTGTTCGAGTCATTCGCCGAATTAGAACAATTTGCTTGATATTCGGCATTTCTAGTATATGTTCTATAAGGCTTTGATCCACAAAAGTTTAATCTTCCTAACCCTAAACCTAGCCCTAATACTGTAAATGAATGTTTAATATCCAGTTTGTGTGTTTATTGTGCAGGGGGGCTTGTATCAGAGCTGCAGCAATAAGGTCACACTTTTTTTTTCTTTTCTCCTAAAGCATGTACAGTGGGGCGGTTCAGGCTGCTAGCCAATCACAGTCCCACACTGCAAAGTGCATTTTTTCACACAACTAATGTCATCATTGTCTGTGTGAGTCACATGTCCTAGCCCTATAAAACCCAGCCATCTTAAAGATCGCCACCATTTTGCTGATAGCTGCTGCAGGTGTTAGACGGCACCCGTGGCTGCTGCTGTGTGCGACTGCTAAACAGTGCAAACTAAATTGTGTTCTCTAAGGCTACCTTCACATTTGTGGACCCCTCCGCAGCGTTCTGCGGAGGGAATCCGCAATGTGATCGCAGCACCGCAAGCCCCTATCTTTATAATGGGAGCGCACGGTGCTGCGCTTGACTGTGCATGCCCGTGCGCACCCATTCACTGCCATATGTGATATGTGTGCAGGCGGATGCCTGCGTACAAATCACACAGTCTCGTCCGCACCAGAAATGCAACATGTCGCGTTCATGGTGCGGATAAGACTGGGTGATCTGTGCGCAGGCATCCGCCTGCGTACAGATCATATATGGCAGTGAATGGGTGCGCACGGTCATGCGCTGTCAAGTGCAGCACCGTGCGCTCCCATTATAAAGATAGGGGCTTGCTGTGCTGCAGTCACATTGCGGATCCCCTCCGCAGAACGCTGCGGAGGGGTCCGCAAATGTGAAGGCAGCCTCAGTCAGCTAGTGAGCGAATACAAAGTTAGATAGATAGGTTTTGGGAGTAGGGACTAGTAATATCAACCCTTTTTAGGGCTGCTCCATAGGAGTGGCGATTAGAGATAGAGACTAGGGACTAGTAGTCTATCAGCCCTTTTCAGGGCCACTTCATAGAAGCAGGGACTAGTTTTAATTGCAGCCCGTTTGAGGGCTAGGTTAGAGCAGTCTCTATTAGTTTTTGCCAGGCAGGTGTGTGGCAGGTGTGTGGCAGGTGTGGTGGGGCAGGTGTGTGGCATGGCAGGTGTGTGGCAGGTGTGTGCTAGTGCTGTGCAAGTCTTTCTCACAGCATCTGGCCACAGTAATATAGCTCTTTGAATCCATTAGGGCAGGTAGTGTAGCACTGTTGTGAACAAAGCTACACCACCTGTCTTAATTAGGCTTTTTTTTTTTTGCTGCAGCTAGTCCAGGCACTTTGTTCGGGCTAGTAGCAGACTAGCAGTGTCCCACAGTGGTGTAGCCCACTAGTGAGAGAAGCTATACCTTCAGTGTAGTTGATTCTACTAATTTTTTACTGCAACCAGCTAACCTGTTATTTTTTGCTTAAAAGCAGTGTTCACTAAACCTTTACTGTAGGCCACGTTTAATACAACCAAATACACCTTGAGTGTAGTACATTCTACTAATTTTTTATTGCAACAAGCTAACCTGTCAGTTTTTGCTTAAAAGCAGTGTTCACTAAACCTTTAGTGTAGGCCACGTGTAATACAACCCAATACACCTTGAGTGTATTTCATTCTGCTACTTTTTTACTGCAACAAGCTAACCTGTCAGTTTTTGCTTAAAAGCAGTGTTCACTAAACCTTTACTGTAGGCCATGCTTAATACAACCAAATACACCTTGAGTGTAGTTCATTCTAATATTTTTTTACTGGAACAAGCAAACGTAATTTTTTGTGCCTAATACCTATGTCTGGCCACTCAGCTCTGCTCGATTTACATCAGAATATTTTTTGCCTACAACTGCAGTTGCCAATTTGTTCACATACAAAATGAGTGTCAAAAGGCCTGCTGCTGGTGGAAGGGGGAATAGGCGTGGTGGAAAGGGAAAAAGAGTTTGTGTCCATGGGTACGTGGGAAAGCAAGAGTAACATCTGCTGGAGAAAGAGAGCATCTTCCAGCCAAAGTAAGATGTCTACTTGGGCGGCACAGTGGCTCAAGTGGTTAGCACTACAGCCTTTGCAGCGCTGGGGTCTTGAGGTCCTGGGTTCAGTTCCCACCAAGGATCTGCAAGGAGTTTGTATGTTCTCCCCGTGTTTGCGTGGGTTTCCAGCATGTAAATGGTGGGAATAGTCATGCTGATAGTGGCAAAATCATCACTAAAAATCTTCTTCGACATTTCAATACTGTACAGAATGGTGCATAGGTCCTTCATTTCAGACCACTCCAGCAATGTGATTTGCCGCACCTCTGGATCTCGCAGGCCCTGGTTATACGTCATGATGTATTGCACTAGGGCTCGTCGGTGCTGCCACAGTTGCTGCAACATGTGCAGAGTTGAATTCCATCGTGTCGGCACATCATATTTCAGCCGGTGAACTGGCAGGCCGAACGACTTCTGTAGAGATGCAAGTCATTGAGCTGCGGGATGCAAACGGTGGAAGTGAGCACACAGCGACCGTGCCCTCTGCTGAAGATTATCTAGGGACGGATAGTGTGCAAAAATTTGCTGGACAACCAGGTTTAAGACGTGAGCCATGCAAGGCACGTGTGTCACATTGCCTCGGTGGAGGGCTGCACCCAGCATTGCAGCATTGTCGCACAAGGCCTACCCTGGCTGCAGGTTCAGTGGACACAACCATAGATAAAACTCGGTCTCCACAGCAGACCACAAATCCTCAGCTGTGTGACTCACATTTCCCATACATTTCAAGGTAAAGACCGCCTGATGCCGTTGAGCCCTGCTGCCATCATAGGTGTGCAGGATTCCTTGTGCGCAGTTAGAACACGGTTGGCATTACCAAACAGGCTTTGGGTGCAGGTGGAGGACCGATACGAGGTTTAAGGAGGTAGAAGCAGTGGAGGAACTTCTACATACAGAGGATTGACGCTCAATTTGTGGGGATGGCAAGACTTGGACAGCAGCCCCTTCTCCTGCAGTCTTCATAGTTACCCAGATTTTTTGGCTGCTACTTACATTTTGGTGACAAATCTTACAGATAACATGGAGAGACTAAAGGCTTGTGGATTTTGGAATGTGCTGCATGAAAGTCACCTCACCAACCATTTTCAGCTTGCAACTGTGGGGCAATTGATGCCACTGAAGTGGTGTTTGGGTCCAAATTTTTGGGAAAAATGGAGACTCTTGTTTTAGTCCCCTAAATGTGACACAATGTTCAGCGTGTGCATGAGGCCTTCCAGATGCTGCGTTAAAAATTGCACCAAATACTCATCGCCTGCACAAGGCCTTCCAGATACTGAGGTAAACGCACCAAATTATCATCATCTGCAAATAGCCTTACAGATACTGAAGTGAAACGCACCAAATAATCATCATCTGCACATGGCCTCACAAATACTGAAGTGAAACGCATCAAATTATCATCATCTGCACATGGCCTTACAGATACTGAAGTGAAACGCACCAAATAATCATCATCTGCACATGGCCTTACAGATACTGAAGTGAAACGCATCAAATAATCATCATCTGCACATGGCCTTACAGATACTGAGGGGAAACGCACCAAATAATCATCATCTGCACATGGCCTTACAGATACTTGAAGTAAAACACACCAAATAATCATCAACTGCACATGGCCTTCCAGATACTGAAGTAAAACGCACCAAATACTCATCTCCTTGACGTGGCCTTACAGATACTGAAGTAAAACTCAACAACTACTCATTGTGTGCATGATGCCTTACAACTACTGTAGTAAAAACTGATTTTGGAAGGACATGACGTACCTATATCAGTGTCTCCTCACCCTTTTACTCATCTATCTCTTTTCTTTTCACATTTTTATATGTAGTTTTCACTTTTCCATATGTTTGTTGTATCTTCTGAGTAGTTTGTCACCTTTTGGACACTTTAGAAGGTGTTTTCTATGTGTTTGTATGTGTTTGTGTTTGGCTGCCATTGTTTTCAATGGGATTTGATGGTGTTTGACGAACATTCGACGAACAAACGCCCAATTCGGCAAACTGAATCGAATTAGAACACTAGGGTGGTGGCTCATCTCTAATATTAAGCAAGATGAAAAAAAAGGGTTTACACTGAACAATGACATTCCCTTTCTCTATAGTCAAGCATCTGTGGTGCTCACAGGGCCGGGGTACTCAGATTTAGGGCCTGGTCAGTCAATATCATGGTAGCAGCAGTGCTGTAGGCCTGGGTCACATAAAAAGGGGAAAAGGAAAAATAAAGAAACAGAAAATAAAATGAAAATGAAGAGTGTTCATGATATCAGCTGAGGTTAGAGTGACCACTGAATGGCCAGCACTGCATATGTAGCATCCACGGATAGATGGAATAGCAGTGTGATGGTATTACCTCCCCCAGAAGAGGCAGGCCCTGGAGGTGTAAATGGTGGATAAGGGTGGAAGTAGTCCAGTGAAATAAATGAAAGGTATAGAGGCAAATTAGACACATGAGTCAATCTCAACGTTCTTTACCTTTTACTGCGCAGTTCAGCAAGTCCAGAACACATTTAGAGAACCAGGTATATGGCTTGGCCAGTCCAGAGAGATTTGAGTCCAACCTACTGGAAAAAGGTGTATCGGTGTTGGAATATGTTTAGTGCAACAACTCCATTCCTGTCTGTGAGTGTTTACTTGCTAGATTTGTATACTGTTTATAAAGTTAGAACAAGAAAACTCTCAGAAGGTCACAGGGAAAACATATAGTATGTGCATAATTCTGGCACACCAAAATAAATTGTTTTGAAACTTGAAAGTCCTTTTTGTATGGTTTCTTTATTGCTCACACAGTATCTGTATACATACACACAATGTTTCGACCCTTCAGGGGTCTATTTCAAGTGTTTTATCTATAAGGATACAACATACGTTTTTTTAATACAACGTAACATTTGTTGTCACATAAAACATTCACAAATGAGTATTACACAATATTGTTGAGAAATAAGAAACATATTACAATCGTAAATCAAGGATATATTGTATGGCATACACCATTTAAACAACAATTTAAGTCTGACAAGATGATAGCTGATGGTATGACAAAGCCATTATCAAGAGCCAAGTTTAAGGACGTCAGAACCACAATGGGACTAACTGGATAAGTAGTCGTTGAGTGGGGGTGTTGGAATATGTTTAGTGCAACAACACCAGTCCTGTCTGTGTTTAATTGCTACATTTGTATGCTGTTTATAAAGTTAAAACAAAATAAAAACTCCCAGAAGCTAACAGGGAGAACTTGAAGACTCCTGCAGATGCTGCACAGAGACACACAAATGATTTATTCCTGATGTATTAAACTTATCATATTTGTTGTTGATTGAACCTGAATAAACCAACTGCTATTATGACATGCATGGAGAGTATCCTGAATAATCTGCTGCCAAAATTCGACCTTCCTGCTGACGTCTAATCCCAGATACTAGCTCCTTTCTGCAGCCTCTAGCTTCCTCTGGGCTGTGGTTGCCCTCCAGCTGGGCAGGTGATGCGAGCCATGAGAGCGATACTTCAGTCCTCTGGCTCTTTTTGCCATTGTGCCCTGGACAAGCCCACAAGGGTGGCTACCAGGCGTGAAAGGTGATAGCCTCTAGGTTCTGTATTCAGGTCCTAAAAGCCTGGACACTTACAACCTAATTCCCTTCTGCAGCTTTGTTCCTCTGCCCTGCTTCTCAGAGCTGGCAGCAGATGTGACCAGTCAGCATCATGGCACAAAATCCAGCCTAGAACAACTCCTCTGCCTACCCCTCCCTGTCCTAGCTTCTCTCTTCAACCAGAAGTGGGGTCTGCCCTAAGGTGGGTCTCTTCTGCCCTGCACCTTCTGATTGGAGTTTGTAAATGTTGGATGTGTAGGGGAATTCCAGCAATGTGATTCCGAGCTCTCTCCAGACATAACAATGCAAGAATATGAGATGCCACACATCAATACTATCACTCATATGCAAAATGCAGTAATGGTTTACAAACTGTTGTATTTCATAGGTAAGAACTTCAAATATGCAGATTTTGCCTTTTGATCTTTCCCAAAAAATTATGTAATCGCCACACTTAGTGCATATTTTTTACTTTGTAGCAAATACATAAATCACAGATGTGATGCAAATACTGATAGTTTAATTCCTATGCATTCATTCTGTAAACAAATAAAAATGAAATTTATTTTTACACTATTTGGGTATTCAGTTCACAAATAGGACTCAATTTTCATAAATGTAAAGATATGAGAGGTACTAAAATATCATCTTCTCTTCAGCAAACTCCTTGATGTTTGCCATTCATCTGCATTTACTGCACCTCAGGGCTCAGATCTGTGGTTAACCATTCATTTGCATAACCTTCTCTCCTTTACTAAAATTGGTGCTGTTCACATAATTATGCTGCTGTAAGCAACTAACCAGTTTGCACTATCAACACTTCTGCCTACAGTTAAGCATTTATTTGCTGATTGCATACATCTCTGCAATTGATCATTTGTCTGCTGTTAGCATACAACTCTTCCATTAACCATTTAATTGCTGCAAGTCCTGAACCAACTATAATTCTACAGTTCCTGTGTATATCCACACTCCTTGTGGTGTTTCTGTTCCACTAGTTTGTTTGCTGCCAAGCATAATCTTTTGGACTAGTCCTCTCTGATCCATGTGCCATTTTGCAAGTCCTCTTGCTGTGGCATCACTCTGTTGCTCACCCTGATCTTTGATATATAGAATCCACCTCAGCAAGTGACCAAAAAATAAAGGGCATTAAGATATTAAGTTCAATACTTTTACACAGCCGAAGTGTAATGATTATACATTAATTCAATACAAGGTGTCTTTGATGTCTTTATCACCTCTGATTTTGAGACATAGTCATATCAAGATGAATAGTTTCTGATTTATTTTTCTGCAGTGTTTCTTTTCTTTCTCATAGATAAAGCAATCCTTGTCACCTTTACTAAAAAAAAATTGACACACTTTTTTGCACTTTATTATTGAAACTGCTTTATCCATTGTTACGTTTGGCTTGTTGTTTGTGCCTTCTTCTCACAGTACAAACCCTCAACTTAATCATACAGATTGTGTGGATTGCTTCATTAATGTTTCATGGATTTAGATAAGGATCTGTATATCTTTGGAGAATTTTAGATGTTTTTAAAAGTCTGTCTGAAATGTTTTTCATTTGTGAAAGTAAAGGATTGATACTTTTGTATTAAAGTGCTGCGTAATATGTTTGGCGCTATGTAATTATTATTATTATTATTATTATTATATTTAATATTATAATATTTATATTTAATACATATTAAATATAATCTATTATATAATTGCGAATGGGTTTTTTCCCCTTCTGAGTCCACTCGCAATGCGAGTCGGCGTGGTCATGTGGATACGCCCGAAGCATTCTAAGGCGACTCGCTATGCCCGCGCAGCGGGCATGGCGAGTCGCCTTAGCAGCGCGAAGCATTGGCCGCGAAGCGGCCATTGCGAGTCAGAGACTCGCCCTTCTAGAATCCCGATGCATGTGCAAAGGGCACCCAGCTAGTTATTAATATTTATATAGCACCATAAATTCCATAGTGCTGTACATGAGAGGGGTTACATACAAAATTATAGATATAGTTTACAGTAAATAAATTAACAAAGACAGACTGGTATAGAGGGGAGAGGACCCTGCCCTTGTGGGCTTACATTCTACAGGATATTGGGAGGAGACAGTAGGTCAAGAGTGCAGCAGATCTCGTGGTGGTGAAGCGGCAGCTCCAGTGGTGGTGAGGCAGCAGCTTGGTTATTGCTGGCTGTAAGCTTTCCTGAAGAGATGGGTTTTCAGGTTCCGTCTGAAGGATCCGAGCGTGGTGGATAATCGGACGTGTTGGATTGCATAATTCCAGAGGATGAGGATATTCGGGAGAAATCTTGGAGGCGGTTGTGTGAGGAACGGATAAATGTAGAGGAGAGGAGGAGGTATTAGAAGGATCAAAACTTACATGAGGAAGATAGTGGGAGATTAGTTCAGAGATATAGGGAGGAGACAAGTTATGGTTGGATTTGTAGATCAGTGTTAGTAGCTTGAACTGGATTTGTTGGGGAATTGGGAGCCAGTGGAGGGATTTGCAGAGGGAAAAACAGGAGAGTAATGAGGAGAGAGGTGGATTAGTCAGGCAGCAGAGTTGAGGAAAGACTGGAGAGGTGCAAGAGTGTTAGCAGGGAGGTCACAGAGGAGGATGTTGCAGTAGTCGAGGCAGGAGATGATGAGGGCATATACAAGAATTTTAGCAGTTTGAGGGCTGAGGAAAGGATGGATTCTGGAAACATTCTTGAGCTGGAGGCAACAGGAGGTGGCAAGAGTTTGGATGTGTGATTTCAAGGACAGGGCAGAGTCAAGAGTTACTCTGAGGCAGCGAATTTGAGGTGTGGGAGAGAGCATGATGACCTTTACCATAATAGATAGATCAGGTGGTTAAGATGAAAGATGGGATGGAGGAAAGATGATGAGTTTGGTTTTGTCTGCATTGAGTTTTAGGAAGCGAGAGGAGAAGGAGGAGGATATGGCTGACAGACACTCCGGGATTATGGACAGCAGAGAGTTGACATCTGGGCCAGAGAGGTAGATCCGAGTGTCATCAACGCGCAGGTGGTACTGGAAGCCTGGAGACTTTATGAGTTATCCAAGGCCAAGGGTATAGATGAAGAAATGTAGGGGCACCAGGACAGAGTCTTGTGGAACTCCCAACAGAGAGAGGACAGGATAAGAAAGTAGTGTGGGAGTGGGAAATGCTAAATGTGTGGTAGGAAAGGTATGAGGCAATCCAGGAGAGGGCAAGGTCTATGACGCCAAGGGAAGAAAGAATCTGTAGTAGGAGAGAGTGGTCAACTGTGTCAAAGGCAGAGGACAGGTCTAAAAGGAGGAGGATAGAGAACTGTCTGTTAGCTTTGGCTGTGAGTAAGTCATTAGTAATTTTGGTTAGGGCAGTTTCGATTGATTGGTGGGGCCAGAAGCAGGATTGTAGGTTGTCAAGGAGAGAGTTAGATGAGAGGTGGGAGGAAAGCTAAGCATGGACATGTTCCTCAAGTAGTTTGGAAGCATATCGGAGCAACGATATGGGGCGGCAGCTCGACATGGCAGTCGGGTCAAGGTTTGGCTTTGAGGATGGGCATGATGGTGCCATGTTTTAAAGCCGAGGGAAGGTACCGGAAGATAGCGATAGATTGAAGAGGTGCGTTAGGGCTGAGATGAGCGTGTTGGTGAGGTTGGGGAGGAGGTGGTAGGGATGGGGTCAAGTGCACAGGTGGTGAGGTGTGATTTGGATATGAGATAAATAAGCTCTCTTTCAGTGATGTTGGAGCGGGAGGTTATGAGGGAGGGGCAGAGGTCTCGTATATGGACTGGTTGGGGTGGTGGAACACTAAATGTTTGCCTTTTTTGGTCAATTTTATTTTTGAAGTTTGTGGTGAAGTCCTCAGCAGAGATGAGGGAGGCTGGAGGGGGCAGCGGTGGGTGGAGGAGTTAAAAGTGCTGATCAGTTGTTTGGGGTTGTAGGATAACGAAGATACAAGATTTGTGAAGCAGGTCTGTTTAGCAGAGGTGAGGGCTGATTTAAGGGTGAGTGTAGCTTGTTTGAAAGAGGTGAAGTCATCTGGCAGGTGTGTTTTCTTCCAACACCGCTCCGCAGCCTTAGACACCTGTTGAAGTTTTTTGGTGAGATTGTTGTGCCAGGGGTGTCTGTTGATTCATCGCTAGAGATGAGCGGTGTTCAAATCGAATTGTTCGGTAATCTCAAATCCGAGCTGTTTTTAACGATGTTCGAGTCGTTCATCGAATTAGAACAATTTGCTTCAAATTCGGCAGTTCGAGGTCATGTTCGATTTCAGTTCGATTTCAGTTCCGCAATGTATATACATACATTGCGGAACTGAAATGAAGGGTTAAAAATGAAAAAAATCGATACTCACCTCTCTAATAATGAAATGACGAGTTCTCGCAATAACTCGTCATGTGACCGGAAACCGCTGCTGAGATTATGACAGCACCGCAGGTCCTACAGGCCCTCACTAGTAGTGAATAGTAGTGAGGATCTGTAGGACCTGCGG
This sequence comes from Allobates femoralis, assembly GCA_033576535.1. Taxonomy (NCBI): domain Eukaryota; kingdom Metazoa; phylum Chordata; class Amphibia; order Anura; family Aromobatidae; genus Allobates; species Allobates femoralis. The sequence continues at coordinate 211,425,179 of JARQOC010000001.1, forward strand.
TGACGTCATAATCCCGGCAGCGGTTTCCGGTCACATGACGAGTTATCGCGATAACTCGTCATGTGACCGCAGGTCCTCACTACTATTCACTACTAGTGAGGACCTGTAGGACCTGCGGTGACATCATAATCTCAGCAGTGGTTTCCAGTCACTTGACGAGTTATCGCGAAAACTCATTATTTCACCAGGAAACACTGCTGGGATTACATCTCCGACAGGTAGGCAGTGCTAGAAACGTCGCTGGATGGATTAGAGAGGGGAGTATCTTTTTTTTAACCCTTGATATTACTTCATTTCAGTTCCGCAATGTATGTAAATACATTGCGGAACTGAAATTGACCACCACACTAGTGTTTTAGTGTGTTCGAGGGTCTTCGACGAACATTCACGAACATTCGACGAACACACCTCCCATTCGACGAATCAAATCAAACTAGAACACTAGGGTGGTGGCTCATCTCTATTCATCGCACCTTGTGATTAACGAGAGGGGCGACTGAGTCTATAGCTGATGTGAGGGTGGTTTACAGAAATTGGTAGCACTGTCCATATCGTGGAGTGAAGATTTGGATGACAGAGGTAGAATAGAGTCTGAGAGTCAGTGAATGTCTAAATGTGCAAGGTTTCTGCGAGGATGTGCAAGTGTTTGGACATTGGGGTCTTTTGAGGAAGACAAGGATGAGAAGGTGAGTAGATGGTGGTCAGATAGGGGGAAGGGGGAGGTTCTGAAATTAGATATGGAACAGAGGTCAGTGAAGATGAGGTCTAATGAACAGAATGTCCGTCTGTGTGAGTTGCTGTGGAAGACCACTGAGTAAGTCCAAAGGATAAAGTAACTGAAAGGATTTTGGAGGTTGCTGGCTGGCGGGTGTCAGTAGCAATATTAAAGTCACCCATGATGATGGTGGGAATGTCAGCAGAGAGAAAGTGAAGAAGACAGGTGGAGAATTGATATGATGGCCATTTGGAGATTGGACAGAAAGTAGATACGGACAGAGTGAACCTCGAAAAAAGGGTGGATAAGTGAGGGTGGGGATTGGATTGGGTTGAATGAACAGTTTGTAGAGAGGAGGAAGCACACTCCTCTGCCATGTCTGTTGCCAGAGAGAGGAGTGTGGATAAAGTGAAGGCTGCCATAGCTCAGTGCAGCAGGGAAGGCCATGTCAGAGGCTGTCAGGTCTCAGTGAGGCCCAAGAAGGAAAGATTCCAGTAAGTAAAAAGGTCATGGATCATGTGGAGCTTGTTGCAGACGGAGCGGGTATTCCAAAGTGCTCCAAAGAGACAAAGCAATGGGGGTCAGGGGCATGGGTTTTACGTATGAGGGATTGCGGTAGTTTATCTTACTTTGGTGGAGGTGAGGATAGGTGGGACGTATGAGGGGGCCAGGATTGAGAGATATGTCGCCGGCAGTGAAAAGTGTAAAGAAAGGGAAAGCAGGTGGGAGAAGGAGAGTGGCTAGCTTGTTTTATATTTCAGTAGTAGAAGTCTGAGGTTACGGAGTAGGTCTGTGGATAAGGTGAGGTGGGGGGTAAGAGAGAAGGGGAGATCGTTATCTGCTTAGAGGGTGCTGGGGTTTGGGGGTAGCGAAGGAGAGGGAGGATAAGTGGAGCAAAAACTGTCAGGGAAAATGTGAGCATAGTGAAAGAGCAGGGTGAGAAAAGAAAGGCAGGTATAATTAGAAGACAGTTGTATCTCCCATCTTCTGGCCAATTTCTGGACTATTTCTGGTATATTTCGGCTGTACACTTTAAAGATATCACTTAAAATGATATCATTGCAGGCCAAGGTTATTCATACCTGCCTCTCTACATTTATATCATATATTTATATTTATATAAATATATTCAAATGGCTAAAACTAAATCCAGGTGTGGGCAGAGGGGAGGAGGGAGGAGGCGGGAGTGGTAGGACACCACACAGCAGGGGGAAATCAACAGATTGGAGATACTTTAAACATTTGGACTGAATCAAACCAGAAGAATGGGAAAAAAACAGGATGGAAAGATAAGGCTAGGTGTGGACAAGTATAGACAGATATGAAATATGCATTCAGTAGGTATGAGTATAATACACAGGATTACTGCCACGTACCAGTGCAAAGAGAGAGACAGATATGAAATATGCATTCAGTAGGTATGGGGTATAATACACAGGGTTACCACCACGTACCAGTGCAAAGAGAGAGTCAGATATGAAATATGCATTCAGTATGTATGAAGTATAACACACAGGGTTACCGCCACGTACCAGTGCAAAGAGAGAGACAGATATGAAATATGCATTCAGTAGGTATGGAGTATAATGCACAGGGTTACTGCCACGTACCAGTGCAAAGAGAGAGACAGATATGAAATATGCATTCAGTAGGTATAGAGTATAAGACTCAGGGTTACCACTACGTACCAGTGCAAAGAGAGAGACAGATATGAAATATGCATTCAGTAGGTATGGAGTATAATACACAGGGTTACCACCACGTGCCAGTGTAAAGAGAGACACAGATATGAAATATTATTTCAGTAGGTATGGAGTATAATACACAGGGTTACCGCCATGTTCCTGCAGATGAAATAGATGGATTGTCAGATCAAGGCATGACAGCATGAAGGAATATATTCATGGATTATATTCTGGTATATTTCTGCTTTCTGCTTATTCTGGTATATTTCTGCTTAAAGTGATATCACTTCAGACTAAGATCATTCTGACCTGCCTCTCTACATTTATATCATTCAAAAATGTAAATAAATTATTATTATTATCTTTATCCTAAATGTTTGGTCATTTACATGTATGTAACTTTCCTACTGTGGTGGTAATGTGTTAATCAACATATACGGGCAAGCACTTGGATATTACAGTATGACGTTTACTTGATATAAGGAAGAACATATGGTATGTGAGTAATGAGCTTTATTGTGATTTCAAAGCCCATAAAATTTTACAATGTGAACTACTGAACATTTAAAGCTGGAGTTTTATGGAATATGTGAAGCTTTAAGCATTTAGTTACAAAACACTTTGGTGAACTAATTCATTAATTTCATTTTTCCTTATTTTGCAATCAGGGCTCCAGCAAGCATGCCTCTTTATCAAAAGCTCTCATAGGGCAATACTATGCATCTGTCATTACATTGAGGAGAAAAATGCTCAACTGGTTGAAACTGCTGTACTTTTCTGGCACATAATTTTATCAGCACAGATAGCGAGGGTCAAGTTACTGCGCTGGAGATGGAAGTTATTATGCACAGCTGCACATTACAATTAAAGCAGTTACTGATAATCAATGACTCATTTTCCTGCCGTAGGTGTGAATACATAATAAGCAGATTTAATATCATCATGGCATGCTGACAGATAGAAGATCATTTATGTAAAGGACCATTTACACAAGTAGATAATCATTAAGATTCGAAAACGTACCACTCATGAGGATAATTGTGAAATGGGGTGAACGATAAGTTCAAAAAGGCACGTCAATCATACAACATAAATGGAAGTCGTTCACTCTTCCACACCTACACTATCACTTCTCTTGTATTTAATACATGTGTGAATGCAGTGAACGATGTACGATGTAGTGATTACACAATTTTGCATTAATGATTTGTTATACTATTCTCGTCAAATGTGTATAATTGTATGCCATCGTTCAAAGATTCGTTATGCAAATCTGATCACATACATTATTGTCTACTGGTGTAAAGGGGTTGTCAGTTTTCAGGTGACTCATTGACATACGCTGAGTTAATTATTAAAATATGCAAATTGAGTATTGTTTACCTTCTCCATGTCCATCGCCAGCTCTCCACTGTTGCTCCTGCGCTGCAGCTACTTCTTATATATATATATATGTTTATATGTCTACATGGGCAGAGTCACTGAGCTCTTGCTTCCATCACTGCCAATGTGCCTTCACCATCACCGCCAAACAGAGACAAGGGCAGCAGAGGAGACATGGCGCTAGACCCTGGGATGGTAAATAGTACTCAGGGTTTTTTTTATAATTAATTCAGGGTATGACACAATATTTATTAAAGGGATATACCCTTTAAGTGACAGCCCCACTTACAGACAATCTTGGCTTATATTTTCTAAAGTTGTAATCTTAAGTGCCCTACAGTGAAAATTCAGATAACATTTTTAATTTGCTTGATTTTTTTTCTATTTTATTGTGCACAGGCTTTCTTTTCTCTATTTGTGCTTGTGGTATTAGCGCACTATAAAAAAAAGGTACGGTATTTAAATGCTGCCATTCCTCAGAGGTAGTTGAACTGTGTGATCTGCAGAGATGATATTAAATGGAAAAATTCAGACAAGTAACCAGCCGACAAAACAGAATTTATTCCTCCCAATACATTATTATCTCAGTTTCTTGCTGTATAAAATTTACAGAGGAATCTTATTATTTTTCTCAGCTCTTACAGAGTAATTTATACAATTTATGTTTTGTTCTGTCTGTCTATCTGTGCTCTATTTTTCCATCTATTTATCACTATTGCTTGCAGTAAATATGGTAAGTTATTTTGACTTACAGTGAATAGAAACACAACAGTTTATTATCTTGTGTACCGTAATTTACACTGATGAGAACAAATATGATACATACACTGTAGATTCAGCGTCATATCTTCCTTTTAATGTACTGTCATTAAACAGCTTCCCTTTCCACCTCACCTGTTCAGTTTACAGATGGTCTTCAATTATGAGGAGGTCTCCTTTCTGGTTCTACCATTTGGCACCAATTCAGTCTTCCTGGGCTTGCATTGGCAGTTTCATTTTCTTGGTGAGAATCTTCAAATTAAACATGTTTTCCTTTCCTTATGTGCTCCAAGGCTTAATATTCAGTTTTTCAGGATTGATTACCTCACCTCATGTCCTTCCAGTTGGTGTCCACACTCATCACCTTTAAATTGTTCCTTGTACCAGCAGAGGACATGAGTTATAGAGAATCAATACTCTGTTACAAACCATGGAGAAAGAAGGTTGCTACTGCAGGTGCCTGTGCCATTTTGTAGTTCAGCTGGTGTAGGCTGCAGTCCCAGTGCCTGACCGTGCAGACGTGAAGTTGGTGTCATATCTTTTGTGGTTTTCCCTGTGTGTTTTCCTTTCCTAAGTGTTTATTATTTCAGCTCCCCAGTAAGGGGTAAGTTCAGAGCTAGCAAGGGACTAGGTATTATGCTCAGCAATGGATGGGGTAACAGAAATGATAAAGGGACAATAAGGAGATCAGGATACAGCCTCAGGTGAGTGCAGGAGGTGTCTCTTCTCCCACTCCCTACTGTCAGGGCCATTGTTATTGTGTCCCTGATGTTCCCTTATTTGCGACGGCACACGTCGCGGTTAGAGATAAGTGAACCTTTTGGAGTTAGATTCTGTTCACCGAATTAACATATGTTCACCAAACATCCAAACCCCATTCAAATCAATGGGAGGCAAAATCAAGGGCCTTTCAAAGGGCCCAAAAGTTGTCAAACACAGCTAAAACCATTTTACAGTGGAGCACCACTGTTTTGGCACACAAATTATCTTCCTGTACTATTACTTAGCAAGCTGTCACCATGCATCCATGCTCGCTAATGACCCCAAGACATATTAACTGCTTCCCCCTTCCCTGATTGATTAAAGACAGATTTATAATCACCCATCCACCCTCTCTACTGGAATCTGTGATTGGTTGCCAGTATCTGAATATATGAGATAATGTGCAATAGGGTCTTTTTTTTGAGGGCAAATGGTGCAATAAAACTTAATGGAATCTGCTCACCTGATATGGTTGTGCAACCCACAACCAAGTATGATGGCTTGAAAAACAGCTGCTGCACGGTCTGCACTTCCACGGATAACCGCGGTGAAAGATAAACTCTGAAAAAGGACGAAGTGTCGTTTAACCTGCGCTGCTGCAAAGGACCACCAGACAATCGGGATATCTGGGATAAGATATTACTTTATTTCCAATTACTTTATTTCCGACGCGTTTCAGAGCTGCTACCGGGCTCCTTCCTCAGGGACAATCAAGATACAATGATACATCCAGTTACTTTTACACATAAAGGCGCCAAAATGCAGTATTTGCTGAATCATAGTGACATCACAGAAAGGGAGGAGGCAGCGTGACGTAGTAATGTATGTCATTTGTATTAATAACATATGAATCACATCCATATTGCTCAAAACATAAAATAATACAGTCATATAACTAAAAATGTTACACAATTCAATACATTGTGATAAAAAATGTCAAATGAAACCAATAATGATGAAAAGCTCTTTGGAATCGAACTTGTCATGATCCGATCCAAAAGATACAGATGGTGCTACAATCTAAGGGCCACTTTACACACACCAACTTATCTGTCCAACTTCTAACCAACTTGCTGGTTGCAGTGAAATCATGGACACATTGTTCCATTGTACACAGCCACAAAATGGAGCAATGTGTCCATGATTTCACTGCAACCAGCAAGTTGCACTGTGGAGCTGTGGATCAATGCAGTTATGCCAAAAAATCTTGCTCTAGTTTAGCCATAAACAGGTCAGCATACTGTGGTGACATTTTGCTTCCCATGGCACTGCCCATACACTGTTGGTATATATTGTCCCCAAAGGAAAAATAGTTGTGATGGATCACAAGCCCCGATGAATTGCAGGGCTGGTTCCGTGGCCAGATTGTTTTTTTTGGAGGAAATATTTGCATGCAGCAATCCCATCTTTGTGAGGAATGTTGGATTAAAGAGACTCTACATCCATGGTGGCTAATATTGTGTCCCCTGAAAGTGGACCCAGGGGTGACAATTTGCAGAGAATGTCCGTGGTGTCCTGGATGTAGCTAAGCGTTTGCCTCACAAAGGGTTTTAGAATCTTCTCCACCCAGCCAGAGATATTCTTGGTTAATGTTCCAATACCAGAGATGTGGGTCTCCCTGGATTACCTTCTTTATGTATTTTAGGTAACATGTAGAAGGTACCTGTTTGGGAGTTGTCTGGTATTAGGTCCAGTAGGGAGGATGACATAGAGTCGAACCCATTGATCATCTTTGTTAATTCCTCTTTGTATTTTTTGGTAGGATCTTCCTGAAAGGGGTGTGAGGTAGCGCCCCGGGGAACTCGCTTGCAGCATAATGACACCAACACGTGCTTATATTTTAACAAATTACTACCCTTTATTTCTCACATACATAACCTGGGTAGCATGTATAACACATCCTACATTTCCCATAATACATTACATTACACTAGAGAACCACGTCACATAACACATTACATCACATATATTAGAGAACACATACATTTACCCTAACTATCTATCACTGGGCCCTGTGGGTCCCAATGGAAATTCCAGCCGCCTAACTCTATTTACACAACACTTAATACTAACCGAGACCCCACTCCCAGGATCTGGATACAGCCCTGTTCACACAGGTCTCATATGGGCTGCTACACTGTGGACAGCCTTCACACACATTCTTCCAAGATCAACGAGACCATATCATGACCCCTGGTCGGTCCCAATAGCGGCTACGACCGCCTGGCCCTTTAGCCATACTCGGTCTCACACCATCTGGTATGGCACAGGTTCCAGCCTGACCGATACCTTCCACACCGCATGTGATCCATCATACCATGAATCACATACATCCTCACACATGCTCACAGCCTATCATACCATATCCATGGACTGCGGCTCCTCTGGGTCCATAACAGGGATTGGCAAACCTGAGTATCCGGGTAAACCATGCGTCATCATGGCCTCCTCACCACGTGTTCCGGTCAACAGACGCCACCAAACCTCCATCCTGTGGCAGGTCTCCAGGTCGACGACTGTGCCTACACCTGAGTCGAACGCCCTCCAGGATCAGCCTCGGTTCCCCACTCTAGGAGCCTGCTTCACCCCTAAGTCTTGCCACAGGTTCACACGCACTATCGGAGGGACGGGTGCTTCCCGCATGCAGCAGGCCAAGCCTCCCTCTTGTCCCAACAAAATGGAATGCCTCCGATCTCACACCCACACTGGCTGGGTCTCTTTCACAGACTGAACTGAACTCAACTGAACTGAACTCTCCACTCTCACACACCTCGCAGGTTAAGTCCTGCTCACCACACCCCCTGACACACCCACCTGGGCTGTCAGCAATCAGCACCCTTTACTTTCCTTCGGTCACTCATTGGTCTCATGAGCCGCTCACAGCCGCTCATTTGGCTCATGAAGTAACCCATTGTGTACCGGATAGGTTTAACACAACACACACACAGTAAAATAAGCTGATCTGAACAGGATCCTATGCGGTTATCCCATGTGATGCACCCAGCCATGCGTCACATCACCACAAGGGGTGTAGTATTTTTTTGTGCAAGAGTTGCCTGAATGTAATCCAGCATATTCATAATTACTACAGCTCCTCCTTTATCTGCTGGTTTAATGATGATATTGTTATTGGATTTTAAGGATTTCATGGCTTTTCTTTCCTTCATGCTGATATTGTTTGGTACTTTGAGGCATTTGACCAAATTGTCAGATTTAACTTTTTTAGAGAAACAGCCTATGTAGTGGTCCAGAGTTTGGTGTGCCCAGGTGGTGGGGTCCAGTTTGTCCACTTTTTCTTTTTTGGTGTGTCTTTCACATTGATTTGTGATATATTGTCTGTGTGGTCATGGAAGAATTCTTTTAGTCTTAATCTGCGGACGAATTCCTCAATATCACTACAGAACTGAGCTGTGTCAAGTTGTTTAGTGGGACAGTATATTATTCGATTTGATAGAACCTTCATTTCTGCCATGTTTGGTTCATACCGTGAGAGGTTCACAATAGATGATGATGTATTAAAGTTATTGTGTAAATTTGTCTTAACTTACGCTACATCGAGACCTGCTTTCCTCGTGAGTCTGTTGAGTTTGTTTTCTTGTTGAGGATTAGGTGGTATTGTAATTTGTTATAAAAATCCTGTAATGTCTCGCGATAACTTGTCATGTGATCGGAAACCGCTGCTGAGATTATGACGTCACCACAGGTCCTACAGGTCCTCATTAGTAGTGAATAGTAGTGAGGACCTGCGGTCACATGACGAGTTATCATGATAACTCGTCATGTGATCGGAAACCGCTGCCGTGATTATGATGGCACCGCAGGTCCTACAGATCCTCACTACTATTCACTACTAGTGAGGGCCTGTAGGAGCTGCGGTGACATCAAAATCTCGGTAGCGGTTTCCGGTTACATGACGAGTTATCATGAGAATTCATCGTATCACCAGGAAACGTTGCCGGGATCACATCTCTGACAGGTAGACAGTGCTGGAAGTGTCGCTGGATGGATTAGAGAGGTGAGTATCAATTTTTTTTTCATTTTTAACCCTTGATTTTACTTCATTTCAGTTCCGCAATATATGTATATACATTGTGGAACTGAAATCGAACTGAAATCGAACATGACCTCGAACTGACGAATTTGAAGCAAATTGTTCTAATTCGACGAACGACTCGAACATCGCCAAAAACAGCTCGGATTTGAGATTGGCGAACAATTCGATTCGAACACCGCTCATCTCTAGATACAAGTTTTACATAGATTTTTTTTAGGTTTGGCTGCTATCACACTTAAAGTATTTATTTTTACAAAATATAGGTTTTTTGCATCACTGTAGTCTAAAGGCTACAGTTTTTTTTATTTGTTTGTCAACATAGCAATTTGAGGGCTTGTTTTTTGCGGGATGAGTTTGAGTTTTTATTTGTACCATTTTGGGCCACATAATATTTTTTGATTGCTTTCTATTCTGCTTTTTGGGAGGCAAAACCAATCAGAAACAATTTCAGGAACAATTTTTTTTCTTTTTTGCTTCATTTTCGCAGTTCACCATGTCATAAATGTGATAAGACAGCTTTATTCTTCGGGTCAGTTCAATTATAGTGATACCTAATTTACCGTATATACTCGTGTATAAGCCAAGTTTTTCAGCCCAAAATTTGGGCTGAAAAGTCTCCCCCTCGGCTTATACACGGGTCAATACGGTAGTCTGCGTGGTGGGGGCTGTGACCGGGGCTGTGGAGGCGGGGGGAGGCTGCTGTATGAGCGGCCCCGTCACGTGGGGCCGCTCATTATATATGCACTGCTTCCCCCTGTCAATCAGTGGCAGGGGGAAGCAGTGCATATACGCCCCCCAAATGCTGGCACTCTCCCCCCTTGTAAGGGCCCCCCCCGCTGCGTATCTTACCATCCTGGTCTTCTGCACAGCGCCGCTCCTCGGTGCTCCGTTCTTCATGCTCCCATCCTGCTACATCCGGGATCCCCGGCCGTCGCAGGCATATGACGTCATCGCGCGACGGCCGGGGATCCCGGATGCAGCGAGGACGGAGCATGGAGAACGGAGCACCGAGGAGCGGCGCTGTGCAGAAGACCAGGATGGTAAGATAAGCAGCGTGGGGGGGGGCCCTTACAAGGGGGGCGAGTGCCAGCATTTGGGCGCTGCTATATACCCCCTGGGGGCTGCTGTATACTACCACTGGGGCTGTATATACCTCTGGGACTGTTGTATACTACCACTGGGGCTGTATATACCTCTGGGGCTGCTGTATACTACTATTGGGGCTGTATATACCTCTGGGGCTGCTGTATACTACCACTGGGGCTGCTGTATACTACCACTGGGGCTGTATATACCTCTGGGGCTGCTGTATACTACCACTGGGGCTGCTGTATACTACCACTTGGGCTGCTGTATACACCTCTGGGGCTGCTGTATACTACACTGGGGCTGTATATACTCTGGGGCTCCTGTATACTACCACTGGGGCTGTATATACCTCTGGGGGCTGGGCCTGTATACTACCACTGGGTGTGCTGCTGTGTATATACCACTGGGGTGCTGTTTTGGGCTGTTATATACCATGGGGCTGCTGTATATACCTACTGGGGCTGCTGTATACCACTGCTGGGGGTCTGGCTATACCTGTGCTGAACTGGGGTCCACCCTCAGCTTATACACGAGTCAATAGGTTTTCCCAGGTTTTGGGGGCAAAAGTAGGGGGGTCGTCTTATACATGGGTCGGCTTATAAACGAGTATATACGGTATATATGGCTAGACAAAAGCTACTTGGTAGCTGAAACGTCGCGGGTCGCCCTGCAGGCCGATTAAAGGCTTTTGAAGATTTGTGGGAGTGCTGCTGTCATTTTTTTCGCATATAATTACAAGGAGTGGCTTGTTGGACAGATTTGCACCCGGATTTGGTGCTGCTCAAAATTTTCAGTTAATATATACGGTATATAAATTTTACATGTTTTGCTGCTTTTACACCGTGAAAACAATTTTATAAAAAAAAATAATAGTTTTTTCACTGCTGTATTCTGAGAGCTATAGCTTTTTTCTTTCTCCACTGACAGAGCTGTGTGGCAGCTTGTTTTTTGGGGGATAAGATCAAATTTTCAGCTATTGCATTTTTATTTACATGTGCAGAAAGCAGAACATTCCCAGGAGTTAGAAGGAAGTCTGACAATCTAGTAAGCCAGAAGAGGCCTCAAGACAGAAGGTCTAAAGACAGGTTGCAGACAGGACTCCAGAGTTTACCAGAAGCCACAAAGCAATTCACAAACTAGCTCCAACTCAGTCTGTGAGAACTCATTCAAACAGCATTAGGCTATGTTCCCATGGGGCGCTATTGCTGCGTTTTTTTAGCTCAATTTTTACTTTGGCTTTATGTTAATATATGCTAATCTAAACCTGCATTTTTGGTTCCCAGCAAAACCTATGTGATTCAGGTAAAAGTAGTCCATACACACTGGTTTAATTTATTTGCAAAAATTGTAAACATCTCAGATTTTGCTTTACTTTTGAAAGAATGAGCATGTCAATTCTTTTTCTGAGTTTTGCAAATGTTCTATGGACAAAAACGCTGAAAAAAAACAAAGCAAAATGAGGAAAGAACGCTGCCTAAACACAGCAAAAAACGCAGAAAATCTCCTTCCAATAAATTAGAGTAAATAGAAACCCAGATGGTTTTGTTGCGTTTTTCCTGTGTCTGGACATAGCTTTAGTCTCCAATACCAGGGCGCAAGTGTGAGTCCAAGAAGCGCTTTAATAGGTCAAGGCAGCTCATATTGAAATACACCAGGCTAATTGCAAAGCCTGATATGGAGCAGAAGCCCAAACCAGGAACAGGAGCATAACATTTTGTTCAAAAAGTTCATTACAATTCATCATATTGTACATTTTCATTAGTCTTTGTGAGGCAATTGAAAATTGGAAGTAATGTCACAGTACTACACATCTAAATTTAAGGCAGAATGATATAGTGCCAAAAATGTGACCAAGGTTGTTATGCCATTGAAACAAACTGCAAACAATAATGAACTTGAACCGACATACAATAACTAATCCTCTGCACAGCATTTCTCTTTGACTGATGAGTCAATTAAGGATTTTAAAACCTAATTCTTAGATTGGAATTGTAATAAAAGACACTTTTTGAACTTAGGGTTAAATCACTTTATGACCTGTGAAAGGCAAACTTTTAATTAAATATTTACAGTTTATAGACAGTTTATGTCCAACAATGATTTTTTTTAAATTCTGTGACAATTAATAAAATAGCATATCTTTACTGTAACATTGTTATTTTGATGTAGAATTTTGTTTTTCTTTACTTTTTTTCCTATAATAAGGACATCCATTCGAAGGGAATGTCATTGAAAAACAGGTTATGAGGCTGCAACTACGCAAAAAAACAATGCAGTGGTGGCTCACAACCAATATCTATTACACACAAATAACAAGATAAAACAATAAAGTTCAATCAGAAAACAGTTAAATGAGTTGCAGTGAAATAAAGGTACCTTTACACGCCGCAACTTTTGGCGGCGATCGGAGGCAACCGAACATGCCGCAATTGCACGCCGCAATTGCGCCCTCAACCTAAGGTGATGTGTCGTCCCGGAAGTTCCCACACCAACATTGGGAAACATCCAGTTGACTCCAGACGCCGCTTCACACGCCACAAACCTCAAAGAAATGTGGGCGTACATGATCAGCGGCGCAAGAACATAGGCATGATAGACTTGTGTATTGCGCGCCGCAAACACGCTGATTAGACAACGCAATAGCGTCATGATTGGCTTGCCTGCGCAGGAAGGCTGGCTAATACATGACACCATTGCAATTGTGTAGTGTGAATGGACAGCTCTTCCAATATGTCGCCCTGTGAAAGGACAGCCCATGGAAACACAGTAGCCACCACCAATCATCGCTGGGGGGGGCGGTATCCAGCACGCTGTGGCACACCTCTGGGAAATCAGTAGGCAACGCTGATTCCATCCCTATCGCCCCTTCACACGCCAAAACCAGGGAAATTCACCTTCAAGGTTGCGTCTGGTTTTTGAACAATCCTCTGAAATCGCAACCGGGAACAACTTTCAAAATCACCACCGGGTTTCACAATTACACGCCGCAATTTCGTAGCAATTTCAGGGCAACGGTGACGGAACTCCGGATTGCCTCTCAGTTGCTACACCGTAGTTGCGGCGTGTAAAGGTACCTTTAAGGATACTAGGGGTTCTCCGGAAGAACCTGGAGTTGGCTGTATACAATATAAAATAACGAGATTTAAAGAATTAATAAGGAAGAGTACGAAACTATGGTGGAATAAAGCCTTCCTACTTAAATACCTACAAAAGGGGCTTATCCCCAGGGGGCTTAGGGTACAGATTTTTCCTGCTTACCCGATTGAAAATGACCAATTTAATTCTGAGTGGGAGTCACTAACCAATGTGTATAATGCACCAACCACTAACCAAGTCAGAGATAATATATCACATAACTTTTGTGGAGCAACTACATAATCACATTATTATATCATAGATACAAAGTGCTTTGTCACAACTTGATTAAGGTGCTCAGTGCTGATGTTATATGAAAAACACACTATTTTAACCCGACAGACAAAGCTTAGACTATAGTGCACTATAATTATAATGCACTACATCCGCAATTGCTGTGTGCAATGTGTACTCTGCAGCTTACTATTAAAGTGCAAAGTGCTGGTAACATATACTCAGATTGATATTGAGCAACCTATCAATGTGAACAGCAATGTATATCAAAAACACCGCTAAGTTGTAATGTGCACTTCTGTCACTAAACCAATCCTTATGTGCTAATGGCCATCAATGCATAATCAAAATTAGCAGACAACCAGTGAAGTAATACCTTAGGAATCCCGCTGGCACGCTCAGCCCATCTATTGAAGTAGAGATGGATGATCTACAGGAGTTTATTGAGATCACCAAATTGAAATGTGAAATTAAGGAGAATAAAACTAAACAGTTCTTTAGGGACCTCAACGACTCCAAGCATAATAGGGTTTATAAGTGGAGGTCACAAAATAGAAAACCCAAGTCTGGTCCCAAACCTAAATCTAATGCCCCACCTAGAACAGGTTCCCTCACCTCAGTCACTTCAGGTGATGAGACAACTGAGGACGAAGATGCACCTGGTGGTAGAAACACCATCATAAGTACCGGCCTAATGGTGGGTTTACACGTCACGATATCGTTACGATATCGTATACAACGGCGCGGGAGCGCGCATTTTGTGCCCGGTTTTCCCAGAATCGCAACGGCGGTTTACACGTTGCGATATCATGATACAACGTCCCTACGATGTGTACGCCCCCCGACCCAGGAACGACCATTTAACATGGGAGTGAATGGGTGACGTTGCACTACACATCGGAGTTGGGCTGTCACACAGCACAATCCGCCTCCAACCGGTATCCGATATCGGGCGGTTGAATAGCACGCTCATTGACCCCCGATATCGGTTTGCCATCGTTCCAGCATCGCATTGTACGTTCACACCGTACAACGCACGAACGATATTGGGTCCAACGCACGAACCATGTGACTTTTGGTCAGAGTTGGATGCCGATATCGGGACGTGTAAACCCACCATTATACCCAGATTGGGGATAAGCAGATCATCACTAGACAACAAGCCCAATTGAGCTCTTCTAAACCCAAGGATAAAGGGAAGGTAAGAGAGAGTGAAGTCTTGCAGGTTGTTAAAGTGGACCTGTCACCCCCCTGGTGCATGGCAAACTAAATGCAGCACTGAATGCAGCATGTCTGCTGCATTCAGAGAAGGGGTCCCCCATCGGTCTCTAGCCCCCTGTAAGCTTTAAAAAAGACTTTAGAAATCTTACAGTTAAGAGGTCGCCTGTGTGGGATCTTATTAAGAGGTCCTGGCTGCTGGCACAGTCTTCCCTGCCTTCTCCTTGTGTGTTCCGCCCCCTCTATGTGTCTGCCGCCGCCTCCTCTTCTTCTGGGTCTGCCCTTCTCTTCTGCTCCTAGCATCACACAGAGCAGGAGCAAAAGTGGAGGACAGACCAAGGAGAAGAGGAGGTCGCACCAGACACATAGAAGGGGCATAACACACAAGGAGAAGGCAGGGAGGATTGTGCCAGCAGCCAGGACTTCTTAATAAGAGCCCACCCAGGCGACCTCTTAACTGTAAGGTTTCTAAAGTATTTTTTAAAGCTTACAGGGGGAGCTAGATCCATGGGGGACCCCTTCCCTGAATGCAGCTGACATGCTGCATTTAGTGTTGCATTTAGTTTGCCATGCACCAGGGAGGTGACAGGTCCTCTTTAACCTGTCATATCACCAGCTTACTCCCACACATGTTGAAGTTCTTTCTAAAGGTTTATCCTTTGCTCCAACTAATGCCTTTAACTCTTTTGTAGCCATAAAAGATCTTCACATCTTCTGCCGGAAACTATTACTGAAGAAACTCCATTCAAAGGCTCCTCTTGATGCAGCAGGAAGGATGGAAAAAGAGGCACTTTTGAATTTGGAAGAGCTATTCGGGGATAATATATCCGATTCTGAAGGTAAATTCCCCAGAATGCTTTGCTAGATCAACTATGTTTTCCCCTTTGTCCCACCATTGAAATGTTCACCAAAATGGTGACCAATGATTTAAAACAATTTAGTACAAGGAGAAAATTTGGTAATTTAATCATGAAGCGTCAAGCCGTAGACAAATTACAGTATTGGAATGACGTTGTGTTTAAGGCGGCGAACAAAGGGGGAAACATAGTGATCTGACCAAATGATAAATATGAAAAAGAAGCGTTCAAACAATTGAGGGACAAAAAAACTTATTCCAGATTAGACTCAAGTCCTCTAGTGGATTTCACCGACTAGCTGCAAAGGATTTTGGTAGGGGCTTTTGAGGAGGGGATCATCACAAAAAAGGTTCTGGAAGGCCTCACTGTGACCTCCCCAAAAATACCTATGTTCTACCGATTGCTCAAGATCCACAAAGATCCCCAGAATCCCCCAGGACGTCCTATTGTCTCGGGAATCAACAGACTGTGTGATGCAGTCTGTCTATTCATTGGCTTTTATCTTAAACCCTTAGTGGAAACTTTAGCATCATACGTAGCATCGTACTTACGTGACACGATGGACGTCCTGTGGAGAATCGGGTGGATCTTTGTGGAACCTAATATGTATATAGTCACTGCTGATGTGGAATCCCTTTACACCTGTATTGATCACGATGCAGATGTGGAGGCGGCTCGCTTCTATTTGGAGAATTTAAACCAGGATGGCCACGTTTGTGAGTTGGTCATCGAGCTGCTAAAGTTTGTCCTGCATCACAACTTGTTTGTATTCAAGAACCATTTTTATTTGCAGCAGCATGGCACTGCCATGGGCACAGCCTGTGCGCCTTCGTACACAGGCTTGATCCTTGGCCATTGGGAGAGGGGCATGTTTGTTGGTGAGGGCGCCAGGGCCGCGACCCATATGCAGTGCTGTATGCGTTATATTGATGATTGTTTATTTTTTTGGCAGTGCTCTCTTGAGCATTGAGCAGCTTAGTGTCTTTATGGATGGTTTAAAATCAAAACATTTTGAACATCAAACTCACTTTCAAGTGGAGCCAAAGCTCAATTGATTTTCTTGATTTATGCATGGGGGTTGCTGGACGAGGATTTTTGCAAACTCGATTTTTTGCAAACTCGATGATTTTTTCATGCTTCGTCAGCCCACCATGCATCAACTATAAAAGCCATCAACTGGTCAATATCTCCGAATGAGGTGAGTCTGTTCCACTGAAGCAAACTTTCAGAGACAAGCCAAAGATTTAGGTGAACGTTTTAGGGATAGAGGTTACAGTGAGCGGGCCTTAAAAGCCGGGTACAATAGGGCTAACAGAACCTCCTGTGATGATCTCCTCTTCTCATCCAGGAGAAAGGATGTTGGTAGAGATGGACCGATATTTTGATTTGATCTCTGATGAAGGTGCCAGGCTAGGCGCCGAAACGCATAGGAGGAAGAAAATAAAGCTTGGAAATTTGCTCAAGGAAAATTTGACTCTTTGGTGAGTTTTTGCATTTGGAGCAGCGCGGACCGTGGCACACCTGCATTCCCATCTTCTTTTCTGAATTTCACCACTGGTCAGTGGTAGGTGGAGGTCCTGCAGCAGCTCTTGATTGCTTCACGCTTA
Organism: Allobates femoralis; assembly: GCA_033576535.1. NCBI lineage: Eukaryota > Metazoa > Chordata > Amphibia > Anura > Aromobatidae > Allobates > Allobates femoralis. The sequence goes on from JARQOC010000001.1 coordinate 211,442,677, forward strand.
CAAACCAGTTGTGGGGATCACAACTGCACCAGGTGAGTGGTTCCACAATACCACCCTTCTCTACAGTGTCACTAGTGATAGGGCACTATTGCGCCTCTTGTCCCCCACCCCTTTTATATTTTCTCCTGTTTTTGTATTGATTGCAAGGAGTTTGCTGTGGGCTAAAATTATAGAGGTTAATTTACGTCGGGCTCAGAAATTTCTTTTGGTAATACCTCATGGAACTATTTTTTGTTAACCTCTTCCTCAAACACTGTCAGATCTAAAGAAGTGGGTCTTCAGATGTTCCCACTCCCTTATATCAATAGGAAAGGACATACTGTTTAAACTTAGTTCTTATGGAATATATTTTTAAAGAATTTTTATTGAAAAATCAGAATTCTCTTTATTTTTATTCTGGCCATGAAGCCTTGTAGAGATCACTTATCTCATCATCCTGGCAGGATCAAACAGAATAAGGCTAGGGCCACACTTACCATGTCCCCCACGGTAAATGGATGCCGTTACTGCAGAGCCCAGCCTGCAGTAACAGCCAGCGTTAACATCGGGTGCTGCGAGCAAACGCTGCTCCATAGTAACCCGATGTTTATCATGGATGCAGCCACACAGAAAGCCCCAGGAACTACGCTTTAGCAGAGCGCACAGTAAAACGTTGTCAGCAATGTTTTCCTGTGCGCTCTGCAAAAGCGCAGGTCCTGTGGCTTCCTATGTGGCTGCATCCATCGTAAATATCGGGTTACCATGGAGCAGCGTTCGCAGGCAGCCCCCGACGTTAATGCTGGCCGTTACTGCAGGCTGGGCTCTGCAGTAACTGGATCCGTTTATTGTGGGGGACATGGTAAGTGTGGCCCTAGCCTAAATTATACAATATAAGTGATACAGAATCCATAGTAGGTGATGGTCACAGCTCATCTCCCCACCTACCAGCGAAATGAATGTTGCACAGGATACAAAGCTTGCCTAGAAAACTCTCACGCAGAAGTCAGTAAAAATGTACAGTCAATGGATTACTATAACCATGTAGCTTCTGTAAAGTATATCTCCGAGTTGGTGGCTCTTCCAATCATTTACAGAAGATTAAGTAAAATACCAATCAAAACAGAAACAATAAAAGATTAAAATAAAATAACATACAGTATATCACAAAAGTAAATACACCCCTCACAGTTTTGTAAATATTTTATTACCGGTATATATTTTCATGGGACAACACTGAAGATATGACACTTTGATACAATGTAAAATAGCCAGTGTACAACTTGTATAACAGTGTAAATTTGGTAAACCCTCTAAATAACCCAATGCACAGCCATAATTGTACCTCACTGTATGGATTGAAGCTTTTATATATGCACAATAAATTCTGCAACTGGAAATCCTCTCGCTGGAATCTTTTTCCTCTCAATGCACAGCCATAATGTGACATCCATCCAAGACTAAGGCTAAGTGCCCATTCTGCATATTTTTGGGGGCTGTATTTGCGCTGCTTTTTTTCAGCCAAAAAAACGCAGTTGTTACAAAAACACATGCATGCGTTTCTGGTGCGTTTTTGTAAGGGCTGCATTTTCCAGCTCATTTGGATGGCTGGCTGCTGGAAAACACAGCCCAAAAAAGCACAAGATAATTGTAGAGACATAAACCCATAAACCAAGGTGATTTCTGCAACAAAAATGCAGCATCCAAAGCACACTTGGGCACAGCTTTTAGAAAATCACTTTCACTTTTATTACAAAACTGTAGGTGCTGCCTTTTGGTGAGAAACGCAGCAAAAAATGCACAGTGGGCACATAGCCTTAGGGCACAAGTCGCTTTGTTAGGAAGAAACTTAAGTTACAGTGAGACCCTTTAACCCCTATACAGGGATCTGGAAACATCAGTAGGAAACTGCTCATGGATAAGCAGCAGTCCAGAGACAGGAATGGTCGCCAAACAGGGTCAAGCCGGGAGGTCAGGACAAGGACAAAACAGGATCTGATAGCATGGTAAGGGAGCTGGGTCAATACCAAGATAGCAATAATGTACAAAATCGTGAGGCAGAAGAAGCATCCAAAAAACAGGCAGCAGTAAACCGATAAACACTAGATACAATACAACTAGACAAGGAAACCAAAAACTTTCTGGTAGCTTGCAGGAAAAGGCCAAAGGTATATGTAGGGTGTGGTACTTTCCAATATGCTGGAGCTCAGAAGCTAATGATCTCACCTGGATCGCCCCCACATTGATACAGTCAGACTAAGGCTGGCTTTACATTGCGGGTCTGATCCGATCCATGGCTGTCAGGGTGAACCTGAAAGCACCAGACCGGATCAGCACACAGAACTGGAGGGCTAATATGCCCTCCTGTCCGGTGTGCTGCTGCACGCAGCTGCCGCCGCTGATGAATCAGGACCGCGGCTTGCTCCCTGAAACAACAGCGGCGTGCAGCCGCAGGTGTCCGATTCCCGGCTCCTCCTGGACCGGGGCAATCCGGCCCCATAGGCTCCTATGTAAGGGAGCGTCGGATTCCCCGGATCCGGGAGGATCCGGGCGAATCCGAGAGTAGGCAATTAGGGGAGATTTTTCTCCTCTTGGACACAAAAACATTGCAAGCAACGGTTTTGTGTCTGTGAGAGAAATCTGAATTCTCCCGGATTGTCCCGGAGAGATGGAAACCGAATGGCAGAGAGCTGCCATCCGGCTTCCATCTAGCCCCATAGGCTACTATAGGGGCCAAAATCCGATCTGGGGCTGTCAGATTCACCCTGACAGCCACGGATCGGATCAGACCCGCAGTGTGAAGCCAGCCTAAAGCACCACAGTCCAAACCACTCTATCCCTAGTGGATAAGTGAAGCCTACACTCTCCAGAATCTCCTGCAAAGACTTCTTCCCTATCACCAGCATATTGTGAATACGGTGGTTTATTTGGTTCGGATGGTGCCAAGATGAATGCCAAGATGGTGACAAGTGAATCTTGCTTGCAATCAATAATTGTTGTGGGGGTGTCATGATTTGCAGCTGCATGATTGCTGCCAGTTGTGTCGAGCTACTGTTCATTGAGGGATCCATGAACGCCAATATGTACTATGACATACTTAAAGAGGACCTGTCACCCCCCTCCCCTGATGCATGGCAAACTAAATGCAGCACTGAATGCAGTATGTCTGCTGCATTCAAGGAAGGGGTCCCCCATGGCTCTAGCCCCCCTGTAAGCTTTAACAAAGACTTTAGAAACCTTACAGTTAAGAGGTCGCCTGGGTGAGATCTTATTAAGAGGTCCTGGCTGCTGGCACAATCCTCACTGTCTCCTCCTTGTGTGTTCCGCCCCTTCTGTGTCTGCCGCCATCTCGTCTTCTTCTGGGTCTGCCCTCCTCTTCTGCTCCTGCTCCTTGTGACGTCAGGAGCATACAGTACATAGCAGGAAAACATATATACTATTATCTCAGCCAGGTTCGGAATGGGGTGTCTGGGGCCCACAAGAGAAATTGACTCAAGGGGCCCACCAACCGCTCAGCTATGTACAAATTCCGTATTTTTCGCTTTATAAGACGCACGGGATTATAAGTCGCACTCCAAATTTGGTGAAGTAAAAGAGAAAAATTAATTTTTTATGTTAAATGAGGTTCATCTTATAATGCCAGTGTCCATCTTACAATCAGTATATATGTCCCTCATCCTGGTATATATGTCCCCAGGAATAAAAGGTGCACATTCAGCAGTCAGACCCCCACCAATAAATAACTTATCACTTATCCTAAGGCCATGTGCACACATTGAGCATTTGGTGAGATTTTTACCATAGTATTTGTAGCCAAAACAAGGAGTAGAACAATCAGAGATTTTTCTGTATTTATCACTTGCTCCTGGTTTTGGCTACTAACACTAAGGTAAAAATCTCACCAAATGCTCAATGTGTGCACGTGGCTTTAGAAGAGATGATTACTTGTATTCTCCAGAAAACCTCTGTAAGTGCATCTCTGCTACTGTTTAATACTCACAGGATAGGGAGGGATTAAATATCCAAGTATTTAATATCTATTGGAAATAAAGAATTTTCCCCTTATTGAGATCAGAAAAAACAAATAACCGACCACAATCCACTATACCAAGATTAATAATACCTCCACACCATGATCATAGCACATATTATCACCATATAGTGACCAAATAATACCACATAAAAGGGACAACTACTGCAACACCATGACCAGAGCACATATTACCACATAGTGACCGAATAATACTACATATAAGGCATAAATACCATCACATCATGGCCAGATCACATATTACCACCACAGTGACTAAATAATACCACATACAAGGGACAAATACCACTGCACCATGACTAGAGCACATAATACCACCACATCGTGACCAATAATTCTATAAAAATGAAAATTAAAAAAAGCTCTGTATATTGTGTCAATGTACAGGTAATACAGTAATCAGTTACATTATATACAGGAGCTCTGTATATAGTGTTGAGTGCACAGGTAATACAGTGATAACCGGACACATTATACACCCTGTTCATAGTATATAGTGTACAGGTAATACAATGATCACTGGTGACATTATACACAGGAGCTCTGTATATAGTGTCCGTGTTCAGGTAATATAGTGATCACTGGTGACAATATACACAGGAGCTCTGTGTATAGTGTCAGTGTACAGGTAATATAGTGCTCACGAGTTACATTATACATAAGAGCTCTGTGTATTGTGTCAGTGTACAGGTGATATCGTGATCACGGGTGACATTATACACAGAAACTCTGTATATTGAGTCAGTGTACAGGTAATGCAGAGATTACCAGTGACAATATACACAAGAGGTCTGTATATAGTGTACAGTGTGCGTGTAAAGGTAATACACATACTTACCAGTGATGTCTCCAGGTAAAGTCATTCATCTTCTGTTTTCTTCTTCATCTGGTGCAGACCTATATCATGTCTTCTAGCCAGGACTCATCTCTGCAGAAAATAACAGTTATCAATAACTGATCACTTCCAGAGCACATTCCACACTTTGCCCAAGATTTCTGCACTACATCAGATGACAAAAAAATCAATATAGTACCACCCCGTACAGTAACAGGACCTCCCTTTTGTTCCCCTCATGGAAAACAATTTTCTCAAAAGTAAATGATATTACATCAATAATAATGTCCCCGAATTGGCCCCTACAGTAAATATGTACCCACTTACCACCATAAACCAATAATGTATGTTCCTCATTCTAGACACCATATTTTAATAATGTCTCCCATTCTGGCCCCCTTTCTATTATATAATCACAAATGGGTTTTTTGCCCCTTTTGAGTCCGCTCGCGCTGCGAGTCAGCGTGGTCATGTGGATACACCCGAAGCATTGGCCGCGCAGCGGCCATTGCGAGCAGTTCTAAGGCGACTCGCTATGCCCGCGCAGCGGGCATGGCGAGTCGCCTTAGCAGCGCGAAGCATTGGCCGCTTCGCGGCCATTGCAAGTCAGGGACTCGCTCTTCTAGAATCCCGATGCATGTGCATCGGGCACCCAGCTAGTATTTAATAATGCCCCACATCCTATGCTCCTATGTTCCTCCATCCTGGGTCCCTATGTTCCTACATCCCTGGCTCCTATGTTGCCCTATCCTAGGTCCCTATGTCCTCCATCCCGGACCTCTATGTTCCTCCATGCCACACCTCTATGTTCCTCCATCTGGGTCCCTATATTCCTCCATTCTGGGCCCCTATGTTCCTTCATCCCTGGCCCCTATGTTGCTCCATCCTAGGTCCTTATGTTCCCTCATCTCGGGCCCCTATGTTCCTGCATCCCACGCCCCTATGTTCCGACATCTTGGGTTCTTATGTCATCCATGCTAGGTCCCTATGTCTCTCCATACCATGCCTCTATGTTGCCCCTATCCTAGGTCCCCATGTCCCTAAGTTCATCCATCCCATGTTCCTATGTTGCCCCATTCTAGGTCTTTGCCTTCCATCCTGGGCCCCTATGTCCACTACCCTACCTATTCACAGGGGGGAGGGTTCTTATTACCTCCCTGCGCTCCCTGGCATCCGCTTGCAGCTCCATAACAGCGCAGGCAATGGCAGCTAACCCATCGGCAGCCATGTGCTGATGTCAGTATGCAGCACATACTGGTGACATTAAAAGGCCAACGGCACATCAAAGGCACATCAAGTGCCTCCGATAGGCCAGCAGCAATGAAACATCACCTTACGTGCTGCATGCTGACATCAAAGAGCAGCACTAAGCAATGACATTAAATGGCGCGAAGACCATTTTTTTAATTTTTGCTTGATATCAATATTTTACATTACATTTATTAAATGTATTGCTGCATGTCCCCCATGTTGTACATTATGAAGGTGAACATATGTATGTATATATATATATATATATACTAGCTGTGAGCCCGATGCAAATGCATCGGGTGTCTAGAATATGTTTATTGTTTTTTTAAAGATTTTTAAATAATAATCGCATCATCAATAGCAATAATATTAGCAATAGCATTATTATTAGCAGTAATAGCAGTATTAATAGCATTATTAGCAGTATTATGAGCATTAATAACAGTATTAAGAGCATTAATAGCAGTATTAATAGCATTAAGAGCAGTATTAATAGGAGTAATAGCATTACGAATAGCATTAATAGCATTAGTATGTGCATTAATAGCATTAATAATAGCATTAATAGCATAAATGATAGCATTAATAGCATAAATAATAGCATTAATAGCATTAGTATTAGCATTAATAGCATTAATAGCAATATTATTTGCATTAATAGCATTATTATTACCATTAATGGCATAATTATTAGCATTAACAGCATTATTATTAGCATTAATAGCATTATTAATAGCAATAATAGTACTAATAATAGTATTATTATTAGTATTAATAGCATTATTACCATAAATAGCATTAATAATAGCGTTAATAGCATTATTATGAGGAGTAATAGCATTATTAGCATTAATAACATTATTAATAGCATTAATAGAATTAAAAATAGCATTAATAGCATTATTAATAGCATTAATAGCATGATTATTAGCCTTAATAGCATTAATAGCATTAATATTAGCATTAATAGCATTAATAACATTATTAATAACATTAATAGCATTATTAATAGCATTAATAGCATAAATAATAGAATTAATAGCATAAATAATCGCATTAATAGCATTAGTATTAGCATAAAGAGCATTAATAGCAATATTATTAGCATTAATAGCATTTTGAATAGCATAAATAGCATGATTATTAGCCTTAATAGCATTCATTATTAATAGCATTAATAGGATTATTATTAGCATTATTAGCATTAATATTAGCATTAATAGCATAATTATTAGCATTAATAGCATTATTATTAGCAGTAATAGCATTATTATTAGCATTAATAGCATTATTAATAGCATTAATAGCATTAATAATAGAATTAATAGCATTAATATTAGCATTAATAACATTAATAGCATTATTAATAGCATGAATAGCATGATTATTAGCCTTAATAGCATAAATAATAGCATTATTATTAGCATTAATATTACCATTAATAGCACAATTATTAGCATTAATAGCATTATTATTAGCACTAATAGCATTATTAATAGCAGTATTAGCATTAATAATAGCATTAATAGCATTATTAATAGCATTAATAGCATGATTATTAGCCTTAATAGTATTAATAATATCATTAATAGCATTATTATTAGCATTATTAGCATTAATATTAGCATTAATAGCATAATTAGTAGCATTTATAGAATTATTATTAGCAGTAATAGCATTAATAGCATTAATATTACCATTATTAGCATTAATATTAGTATTAATAGCATTAATATCATAATTAATAGCATTAATAGCATTAATAGCATTATTAATTGCAAGAATAGCATTATTAATAGCATTAATAGCATTATGAATAGCATTAATACCATAAATAATAGCATTAATAGCATAAATAATAGCATTAATAAAATTAATAGCAATATTATTAGCATTAATAGCATTATTAATAGCATTAATAGCATAAATAATATAATTAATAGCATAAATAATTGCATTAATAGCATTAGTATTAGCATAAAGAGCATTAATAGCAATATTATTAGCATTAATAGCATTTTGAATAGCATAAATAGCATTAATAGTAGCACAAATAGCATTATTATTAGCATTATTAGCATTAATAGCATAATTATTAGCATTAATAGCATTAATAATAGCATTAATAACATGATTAATAGCATTAGTAGTAGCATCAATAGCAATATTAATAGCATTATTAGCATTATTATTAGCATTAACAGCATTATTATTAGCATTAATAGCATTAATAATAGCATTAATAACATTATTAATAGCATTAATAGCATTATTGGTAGCATTAATAGCAGTATTAATAGCATTATTAGCAGTATTATTAGCATTAATAGCATTATTAATAGCATTAATAATATCATGAATAGCATTATTAGTAGCATTAATAGCAGTATTAATAGCATTAATAGCATTATTATTAGCATTTTTATTTTATAGCTGTGAGCTGTAGAATATTTTTAAATTTTTTTTAAGATTTTCGCGGCCGCACTTGCCGCAAGTGCAAAACCGCACTTGCCGCACCTGCAAAACCGCACTTGCCGCACCTGCCGCAAGTCCCCCTATACTTTCTATGGAGATTACCGCAACCGTGCCGCAAGTGTAACCGCATCTGCCGCGTTTGCCGCATAAGGGCCCTTTCACATCAGCGTTTTTTGAAATTTGCGGCAGATGCGGTGAAAAAACCGCATCTGCCGCAATTACCGCATACCGGCTCCACTTGCGGCGCGGTTGCGGTAAACGCAATGCAAAGTATAGGCGTACTTGCGGCAGGTGCGGCAAGTGCGGTTTTGCATTTGCGGCAGGTGCGGCAGCGAAAAAAAAACGCTGATGTGAAAGGGCCCTAAGCGTTACACTTGCGGCGCGGTTGCGGTAATCCCCATAGAAAGTATAGGGGGACTTGCGGCAGGTGCGGCAAATGCGGTTTTGCACTTGCGGCAGGTGCGGCCGCGAAAAAAACCGCGGCTGACTGTGGTTTTTTTTCGCGACCGCACTTGCCGCAAGTGCAAAACCGCACTTGCCGCACCTGCCGCAAGTCCCCCTATACTTTCTATGGGGATTACCGCAACCGCGCCGCAAGTGTAACCGCATCTGCCGCGTTCGCCGCATAACCGTTACACTTGCGGCGCGGGTTGCGGTAATCCCCATAGAAAGTATAGGGGGACTTGCGGCAGGTGCGGCGGCTGAGGTAGCGACTCGCAATGGCCTCGCGGCCATTGCTCGCGCTACACAGCGACTCGCAATGGATCCCCATAGAAAGTATAGGGGGACTTGCGGCAGGTGCGTCGGCTGAGGTAGCGACTCGCAATGGCCTCGCGGCCATTGCTCGCGCTACCTCAGCGGTAAATCGCTAACTTTGTGACCGAGCCTCTGGTTCTATTTTCGGACAGCGACTCGCAATGGCCGCTTCGCGCGTGGTGACGTCACAGAGTGACAAAGCCACGGCGTTTTCGGGGTCCGACACGAAAATGCCTACGGCAATTATATAGTAGATATATATATATAAAAGTGAAAAAAAAACTGCACAGCACTCACAGACAAAATGTGAACTGGTGCCAGCAAGGACGCTGGGCCAAATAACTAGAAAAAGTTCTCTGCAGCACTCAGTTACTACCAATGACGTACAAATGCTAACAAGCTATATGTATATGAGAAAAAAGTTTAAAAACTTACATTTTTTCAAAAAACTCAAAAATCTTATCTTTTTATTTCTGAAGTTCTTAGTACATACATTGGCCAATATCTGTTTGCTCATCGACTGCGACAAAGTGACTTCAGATCCGATGAGTCCTATCGCTGACATCCCTGTCCTCCTTGTCCACCCCCCACTTCTCAGTGGGCAGACTGCATCTCGACCCTAGATCACCTGTGGTCAATGAGGGTGCAATTGCAGCATGGAGCCAGCATCTCCATATGATACAAAAAAGAGAAGAAAAAAAAACTGCACAGCACTCACAGACAAATTGTGAACTGGTGCCAGCATAAACCGTATTTTTCAGATTATAAAACGCACTTTTGTTCCCCCAAATTTTATAATCCAAATGTACAGTAGATACTGTAGGGGAGGGTGGAGGCAGATCTAGAGTGCATCCAGGGGCTGGAGGAGGCTGGCTGCAGGAGGCAGTGGGAGGTCATGTGCTCCTGTTTATTAGCCTCCTGTAATTGGCACTGCACACGCTGTTCATCACCTTGGTGCTGAAACCAGCGCCAAGATCTGGACAGGCGCATACTAGGTGTGCCTGCACTCACCGCCCCTCTGCTGGATATGCCCCCAATCACTGTTTATGGCCCCCTGCTGACACACCCATACTAACATAAAAAAAACATTACTCACCTTCTGACGATCGCTCCGTCCTCCCAGCTGAGCGGTGACTTCCTGTATCTGTGCTTGCATCTGGTCAAGCGATTGGCACAGTACATAGAAGTCATCACTGTGCACCCCGGTCACATAATCCAATGGCCGGGACCGACGCAGGAAGTCACCGCTCAGCTGGGAGGACGAAGCAGTCGTCAAAAGGTGAGTAACTTTTTTTATTTTATTATGTGCGCGCCAGCAGGGGGGGCCATAAACAGTGATTGGGGGGAATATCCAGCAGGGGGGGGGGGTGAGTGGAGACACAGGGGCATGTGTGCCAGTACAGGGGCATGTGTACCAGCACTGAGACATGTGTACTATCACAGGGGGAAAGTGTGCTATCACAGGGGGCACGTGTGCCAGTACAGGGGCATATGTGCCATCACAGGGTCAAGTGTACAAGCACAGGGGCAAGTGTGCCAGCACATGGGCAAGTGTGCCATCATTGGGGCATGTGTGCCAGCACTGGTGCATAGGTGCCAGCACTGGGGCATGGGTGCCAGCACTGGGGCATGGGTGCCAGCACATGGTCATGTGTGCCAGTACAGGGGCAAGTTTGCCAGCACAGGGCATGTGTACCAGCACTGGTGCATGTGTGCCAGCACTAGGGCATGTGTTCTATCATGGGTGGCAAATGTGCTATCACAGGGGGCAAGTGTGCTAGCACAGGGGCATGTGTGCCATCACAGGGGCAAGTGTGCCAGCACAGGGGCATGTGTGCCCTCCAGGGGCATGTCTGTCAACATTGGGGCATGTGAGCAATCACAGGGGGAAAATGTGCCAGCACTGGGGCATGTGCATGCAGGGGGCATGTGTGCAGGCAGGAGGATGTGTGTCAGCACAGGAGGCAATGTGTGCCAGCACAGGGCGGCTATAGGTGAAGGTACGGGGGGCTATATCCAAAATATGGGGGCCATAACCAGGATGGATGGCCATGTACCAGGATAGGGTACATATATATCAGGATAGAAGACAGATATACCAGGATATAAGACATACATACCAGGATGGGGGAAGGTTCATGTACCAGGATGGGGTACATATATACTGCTTGTAAAACAGACTCTGGCATTATAAGACTGACACAATTTAACATTAATTTTTTTTTCTCTTTTTCTTCACCAAATTTGGGAGTGCGTCTAATAATCCGCTGTGTCTTATAAAGTCAAAAATACGGTATATAAAGTGAAAAATAATAAGCAGGCAGCACTCCAACAAAAATTGTGATGAAAGTCGTGGCTTTATTGATCCATAAAGGCGACATTGTTTGAAATTTGGCGAATTTCTCCACCTCTGTCAAGCAACATACAAGTGAAAAGTGAACTGTTAAATAGTGTTTCCACAATCCATGTCACATTATTTAATTAATATAACAAACAGTCAATTAACTCATGAGGGTAAGATATGCAGCAACACCTCTCTCCATGTTGTGTTCCATAAAGTGCAATAGTACAGAGGTTCTTCCAACTCCAGTCCTCAAGGCACACCAACAGTGCAGGTTTTCAGGATTTCCTTAGAAATTGGAATCATCCCCAGTGCAGGTGATTCAATTATCACCTGTGCAATACTAAGGAAACCTGAAAACCTGCACTGTTGGTGTGCCTTGAGGACTGGAGTTGGGAACCTCTGCAATAGTGCATAACTGTGCAAGGTATACATAAGGTAATACTGTAAAGAACTGATCCCTCATCATATGGGGGTACTCACAAAAAGCTGTATTATAGCAAAAGAATGCTTACTGTAGATGAAGATGCAGATTTAGCCGTCATACACGCCATGTTGGCATCCTGTTCGCCACTCTGCGCATGTCTGTGACATCACCCGCCGCTATCTAATTGGTTCAGAGTGCTGGGCATGTGCAGTGTTCAGAACAGCAGTCACCATTTCAGAAAATGGGCAAATTTGCCAATACTATACGAACGCTATTAAAATACATACCGAGGCTCAGTAAAGTGACTGTGCATTCAGATAAATAAGGGAATAATAAGAAAATAAGGGGATGTGTAAATAGTAACGTAGGCACAAGTAATAAAATTGGGGGTGGCATAGGGGTGGGGTTAGAACAGTCAATATAGTAGGAAGGAATAGAGGTAAAGAGAGATGCATAAAGTGCATGTACACTAATGCCAGAAGCCTCACCAACAAAATGGAGGAATTAGAATTGATTTTGTTGGAAAATAATTATGACATGGTGGGGATTTCGGAGACTTGGCTGGAGAGAGCCATGACTGGGCTGTTAATTTACAGGGCTATTGTCTGTTCAGAAATGACCGTACAAATAGGCGAGGAGGAGGTGTTATTTATACGTAAAATCATCCTTAAAACCATCCTGCGTGATAATATAGGTGAATCTAATGGAAATGTAGAGTCCCTGTGGGTGGAGATAAGGGGAGGGGGAAAAAATAATAAATTACTGATAGGGATTTGTTATAAGTCTCCAACAATAATGGAAGTGGAGGAGAATATCCTCATAAAGCAAATAGATGAAGCAGCAACTCAGGCAGAAGTCATTATTATGGGGGACTTCAACTACCCTGATATACATTGGGGAACAGAAACCTGCAGTTCCAGCAAAAGTAATAGGTTTACGACAACTATGAGAGACAATTACCTTTCACAACTGGTTCAGGACCCAACAAAAAGGGGGCTGCTGGACCTAATATTAACCAACAGACCGGACCGCATATGCACATTTACGGGTTGGAGATCACTTGGGTAATAGTGATCATAAAATAATAAGTTTTCAAGTATCCTTTAATAAGATGTGTAGTAGAGGGGCCACAAGGACACTAAACTTCAGGAAGACAAATTTCCAAATGTTGAGAGTAGGGATGAGTGAGTACTGAAATATTCGGACTCGCTAGACTCGTAACGAGTAGGTCCCGATACTCGGGTACTCGTTACAAGTCTAGCGAGTCCAATGTGAGCCTCGTGGACAGGAACTCTCCGTCGGTATCAGCAAGCATGTGCTCAATGTACTGTACTGTCCTTGTCCCCACTGTTATGAAGCGCATGGAACAATGGCGCTATAAATAAATAAATATAATCTCTGCTGCTGGACCCTATAAAGAGGTCTGGCAGCAGAGGAAAAAGCTGCAATTCCCCACTTCATTGTTTAAAAGCAAGCGGTAAAAAGCCGCCGCGTTTTAAATAATGTTTCATGTGTTCACATGACCTCTATTCCCATTGAAAAATAAATGCGATTCAAATGGCCACATAGTAACCAACATTTTAGTTATGTTTCCCCTCCATTACTAATTGTACCATCAAACAGGAGGTTGTATCACCAACCATTCCCATTTTTAAATAGTTTTATCCATATAAAGGCCCACCCTTGATATATCATTTATATATATATAAACTAAATACATGGCAGGCTGCAATTGGTGCTTCTGTAATTATATACTAGATGGTGGCCCGATTCTAACGCATCAGGTATTCTAGAATATGTTTGTAGTTTATTTATGCAGATTTAAGAATAATGCAATGAATACACAGGATTTTCCGGGTAAAATATATACATTAGTGGCAGCCAGCTGGCCGCCACCAATCAGCAAAGCATGGTTCAAATCCCGCACCAATTCGTGGCCGGACTGCCCAGTGGCTGATTGGTCGCGGCCGGCCGGGTGCGAACCAATCAGCACACAGTGTTTAAAGCCCCCATCACACTGACGAGATCGCTGTTGCGTCACAGGTTTTATGACACAACAGCGACCTCGCTAGCGTTCTTGCGATGTTTGACACGAAGCAGCGACCAGGCCCCTGCTGTGAGATCGCTGATCGTGGTGGATCGTCCTGGAGCATTCTTTGATCGTCGGTCTCCCGCTGGCCAGCATACATCAGTGTGTTTGACAGACACAACGACCTCAATACTACAGGTCTGAGAGACATGGTCCCAATGACCGCCGTATCGTTCCATATCGTTGCTGCGTCGCTGGTGAGATTTGACTGTTTGACATCTCACCAGAGACCACGTAGCGACATACCTGCAATTCCTACCAGTTCATATCGTTGTGGGGATCGCTGGAGCGTCACCAAGTGTGACGGTACTCTAAATCCCGCGCCAATATCGCTGATTGGTCGGGGCCGGCGGGGTGCGAGCAAACAGCGAAGCGTGGTTCAAAACACGCGCCAATTCGCAGCCAGACTGTGCCTGTGGCGCGACCAATCAACGACACGGGATTTCCGTTACAGACAGAATTAGATGATTATATAGTAGATATATATAAATGTAAATAAGAACCCATTGCACCCTGCAATGTATACTATATATGCATATATGAAATGAAGAATGTTGCAGCCCCTCTTTAAAGGTAGAGTTACAGACACGACGTTGAAACGATGTCAGCAACGATCTCTGTGGGCGCGCGGTCATTTCCGACATCGCTTTAACATCGTTGGTGAGATGTCACTCGTAAGATATCCTTATTGGCATCTCCTTAGCTATGGCCTTGAGGTGAGGGTATTGAAGAGGACTTACTGCGTTGGGATTTCTTCCCTGTTGAATGGTATTTGGTTGCATGGTAGCTCTCCAAGAGAAGTTATGATGAGGCCACTGGCCCTTCTTCCAGCGATTTTTACAACACCACTGCAGGTGGTTTAAGTCGAAAAAGTCAAAGAGTTCTGACCTGGCCAGTGATTGGTTGCTCTGGTCTTCCAGACTGACATACACCTCGACTGCTTTCTCTGGGAGACCTTTGGGATACACCTTTACCTGGCAAATCTTTGTGCAGGACTTGTCTCGAGGACTTTCTCTGTAGACTTTGGTGCATGAGGAAGATACCGCAAAATGGCCTGTCGCTTGGTCTGTATTCTGCCTGCCATGGTTTACGGTGGGAAAAGGCATTGACGCAGAGTCCGGTTGTGACGGATGGAGCGCTTGACATGGTCTTTGCTGTTACACTCTAGACACTTGATGATGATGACACAGTCGTTAGCAAGGTGTTCAGTAGAGGCACAGCACCTGAAGCATACTCCAAACTTTGTCAGAAGCTTCTTACATTCCTGAGGTGGTGTCTTCCTGAAGTCGATGCACTTCTTCAGGGAATGTGGCAGTTTATGAATATGGTACTGGTGGTTCGGCTTATCTACCTTCTCACCTTCATTGCACTTGTCTGGCGCTGTGTTGGTGTAGGCGGAACTTCGGTCTTTTTTGCAGACACCAGACGTTGTGGTTTCTGACATGAGAGCATGGACTTTCATATTTAGGGGATGATGCAGAGCTGCTAGGCTCCTTGTGTCAGAAGCTGGGGTCAGTTATGCACTCTGCAATCTCCTTGATGAAGTCACAGAAATAGGAGAACGGAAGGAGACTTGGTATTGTCTTTTGTAATTTGACCCCACGTGGTCCACTTTTCTTGTACATTGTATGGTAACTTAGCAACTACTGTATGGGTTTCACCCCACGAGCGGTGTCCAGGCAGCTGAGGCCAGGTAGATGTGTGTCTGTCTTGGCCAGCTGGCACTCGGACAACAGATCACTGAGTTCCAGGAATTTTGAGGTATCCTTATCGGATATTTTAGGAAAGTCTTGTAGCTGTTTGAGCAATGCATCTTCTATTGCTTCAGGACTGCCGAATCTTTTCTCTAGTTTGTCCCATGCAGTTGCGAGACCAATCGTTGGGTTGCTGATGTAAACAGATCTGAGCCTTTTGATTCGCTCTGTAGGACCTAGCCATCTGATCAGCAGGTCCAGCTCTTCAGCAGCAGTAATGCCGAGGTCACTAGTTGCGGTTTTGAAGGCGCACTTCCACCCTCTGTAGATGTCGGGTTGGTCTCACCTTGTGAGACTGGTGTTGGTGAGTTCTCGGCGGATCATGTACCTTGCAAAGTTGGACATGTTTGTTCTTTCTGACCTTGAGTGCACATTTGCTGGCTGAGTAAGGCTGTTAACGAAGATTGTAGCTTTTTGGCTCAAGAATGTGGAAAGGTATCGAGTGGTATAGGCATTTAGACCAGCAACCGGTTTGGTGTACAGAGTCTCTGTTGTATGCGTGGTCAGAAGAACGCAGTTATCAGGAGTGTAGTGCCTTGTCGGCATGTTAGGTTGCACGTAGACATGGGCTGGCTGGAGGAGCTTAACACGGGTGGCAGCCTGATTCTTCCAGCGTGGGGGGATGGTGTGCTATCAGATCCGGCCAGGTGTGGAGTGGGGGGGGGTGGTGGGTGCTATCAGATCTGGCTGGGTGGGAAGCGGGGGGGGGAGGGTGAGTTTCTGTCACTCACCATGCTCTGCAATCCGCGCAGTAGTCCTGCTGTGTTATTGCGGCAACTGCAGTCGCAAAGCAAGACCGGCCAGCCCATGTCATTAAAGGGGCAGCCCTACTTTAGGACAAAACCACCAGCCTGGGGGGAACTTGCCCCCCTGCCACATGGGCCAATTTGCCCCTGCACATAGACATTGGCATATGGAGGTTGCTGAGGTGCAGGGTCTGGCTTTGCATTGAAGAATGATGGAGGTTCAGATTTGAGTGCTGGCAGTGCGTTGGACTGACCTGGAAAGCTGGGAGCTGCAGGCGGATTGACGTCTTGATGCTCTGGAGCAGTTGGCTTGGCTCTGGGTCTTCTGTGTTAACTTCACACAAACTGAGGCTGCCTCCTTGGCTCCCACCTAGAGCTTGTTCGAAGACCTTTAGCCTTGGCACGGCTGCCACATGTTCACATTTCTTCTGTAGGGATTTAATTTCCTTCTTCTCACGTGCAGTCTTGCACGCGAATTCAGCTTCTATCTCTGCCTTCTTAAGTGCAATTTTGCACGTGGATTCGGCTTCAATCTCTGCCTTCTTGCATGCAGATTATGCTTCTACGCTTGCCACCAAGGTGTCCATCTCAGCTTTCCTTTGGAAGAAGATGGCTTGCACCTTTGTAGTTTCTGCTTCAGCACGTGCTTTTATGAGCTGCTCATTGGGGGTCGAGTACTTTGACGAGCTCAATTTGACTGAGTGCCTTGAGCTCTTAGCAGACCTGGATCTTTGAGATGCCGCTTCTAACATGATTTTTGCTTCTGTTTCGTCCACAATGTCGCGCATGGTGCGGTCTTGTTCAGCATTAAGCTGTTGGAAGTCCTGGAGTTCCGTTAGAGACTCTGGTGGATTTAATTTCCCTAGGACAGAGCAATATCTTTCACAGATATCTTTGTAGGACTGGTATGCTGAGTACAGTTGTTCCAGAGCTCCTTCTGGTGGCAGTTCATGAGTGCCGGGCACAGATAAAACAGTTACTTGATTCAGCACTCTTTGCCATAGGGATGTTATGAGGGGAAGCAATTTACTTTTAGCGGTTTCTAGGTTTTCTTTCACCTTCCATGTAGGGTTAGTTAATCATTTGGATCTTTCACTGTAAATAGTGTGAGTCCATGTCTTTTCCCTGCTGCTCTAAGGCTGGGTTCACATTTGCATTGTGAACGCAGCATAACAAGAACACAGCCAAATGCATGTGCACTGTGTTCCTATGTTTAACATAGGAACGCATAGTGCCTGAGTGTGGCTGCGATCGTTTGCGGTTGCATTCGGATGCACATAATTTGTGCGCCTTCCGAACGCAAGTTGTTGTTTTTTTTGTGCGTGGCTGTCTGCTTGTTTTATATGCAGATTCTTGGACAAAGTGCCTCAGTGTCCGCGCTGCTGCTCCGAGACCAAAGAAACACAGACACAGGAATGTCTGGTTCAGCTACAGCCTTTATTTTCCGACGCGTTTCGGAGCCTCCTCCCGAGCTCCTTCCTCAGGAAAGTACGTCAGTACACCCCGCGCTGCTCTGCGGGCTCCAAGCACTGCATTGCGCATGCGGCGTGGGTGTACCGACGTCACCCGCTGCCGGAAATTACGCGATTCGCGTCATTAGAGCCCCATTACAGCCTTTACAGTGCCGAGGAGAGGAGGGAGGCACTGATTACAATATTCATTGCAGATCAATCCTATTAAAGCATGCTATTAGGACAAAGATGGCCCGCCTGGGTGACTAATGCATATAGCCCCCGCTCATTAACATCCATAATGAGTAAGTAATATAATGTTTTTCTACAGTTTTA
Source organism: Allobates femoralis (assembly GCA_033576535.1). Taxonomy (NCBI): domain Eukaryota; kingdom Metazoa; phylum Chordata; class Amphibia; order Anura; family Aromobatidae; genus Allobates; species Allobates femoralis. Next base: position 211,461,165 of record JARQOC010000001.1, read on the forward strand.
CTGGGTGCTTTTCTGAGCAAAAAGGAGAGTGGGATTATTGATAATATGCTGCAGAGTCATGTTTGGATAGCTTAATAGGCGTTTTGTGGGTGACAGGATCCCTTTAAGAGCTGCATGGTTGATAGTTATGAAGGTCCTTGCCTCCTGTGTTGTGCTCCAGAACTGCAGTCACTATGATGTTCAATTGCTGGTTGAGGAGGTAATGTGTGACTCACCAGGAATCCCCTCCCCCTGGTTTTAAATAGCCTTCCCTCTCCTCTGTCAGGTGCTTCTGATAGCTACTTGCTCTAGGTCTTGGTGCTGTGCTGATGCTTAGCTGCTGGGCCAAAGTCTGTCCTTGGGAGAAGCTGTGATTCCTGACCCGTGGGTGGAGGTAGGGGCCCTCAGCCTAGGGCTAATCAGGAGTTTTAGGGTACAGGGTGGTGGCTCGGAACTCCTTACTATGAGAGGTACCTCCAAGATCAGGGTGAGCCAGGGACCCCAGCATCAGGGTCAGATTAGGCTTTCCTGACCCCCTTTTGCCCAATTCACCTACCTGTTACCTGATTCCCTTACCTCCCATGTGTGACATTATCAGCAGCCTATTTCCATTTTTTTTCTCTGAGCCATTATGTCTCAGACATCCTCTGCAGATGCCTTCTCACAACTGATGCAAACCATCTCAGCTGAGGTTACTGGTCTGCGGACGCAGGTGGTGCAGCAGCGGCAGCAAGTTGAGAGGTATCTGGCCTTGGCTCACGCCCAGGCCATACCTGAACCAAAGATCTCTTCCAGATAGGTTTTCTGGGGGAAGAGATAAATTCTTGGTGTTCAAAGAGGCCTGTAAACTTTATTTCAGGCTTCGGCCCCGTTCATCTGGGAGCGAGGAACAGCGGGTGGGGATTATAATCTCCCTTCTTAATGGGGATCCCCAGACCTGGGCCTTCTCCCTCCCGACGAACTTACCATCGCTGCAGTCGGTGGACGGGTTTTTTGCTGCTCTGGCTCAGGTGTACGGTGAACCAGATAGGGTGACTCTTGCTGAGTCAAACCTCTGTAAACTCAAGCAGGGGTCACGAGCAGTGGAGGAGTACTGCTCGGAGTTTCGGAAATGGCGACTGACACCCTGTGGAACGACCCTGCCCTCAGGAATCAGTTCTGTCTGGGTTTATCAGCTAGACTGCAAGACACCCTGGTTCAGTACGCCGCACCTGAGTCATTGGAGGCTGTGATGTCCCTAGCCATCAGGGTAGACAAGCATCTGAGGGAGAGACCAAGACCAACTTTGTCTCCTGTGGCTATCCCTGTTGAGGAGGCTCCACACGATGAACCTATGCAGTTGGGGGCAGTAGGCCCTCATGTTAAACCCCCTGTAGTTGCAGTTCGTCAAGTGGGCGAAGCTTGTTTTCATTGTGGACAAACTGATCATTTTATCAAAGTTTGTCCACATCGCTCAGGGACACATACGCAGTCTCAAACGCAGCCTACATCAGGTCGTTCAGAAGGAGACGACCAGAGGGTTTATGGTTATATCTTCTTCTTTTCTAAGTCTCCGTTCACACTGTCTGCCAACGTGCTGGTAGATGGAAAAATGGAGACTATACTGGTACTAGTTGATAGCGGAGCAGGAGTCATTCTTATGGATTCTCACTTTGCGCAGACTCATGGCTTCGTCTGTAGCGCCTTAGCGAGACATATTCCTATCTCTGCCATTGACTCAGTTCCGCTCAGCCAGAAGCTATAATCCCAAGTGGTGCATAATGTGAACTTGAGCATAGGGACTCATCACCAGGGGTTCCTCTCTTGTTACATTTTGGAGAATTTGCCAACCCCCATTGTCTTGGGTCTCCCTTGGCTGAGAAAACACAACCCGGTAATTGACTGGCGGGCCCGGGAGGTGGTTCACTGGGGTACTGCCTGTGAGGGTACTTGCCAGGGTACTTCCATCTTCACCATGCTGGTGATGGCTACATCTATTATTCAGCTAGCACCTGAACCTGTAGGTATGCCAGTCCTCTTTAAGTTATTATATTACTGTTTTTGACTGAGCACCCTTCCCCCAATAGCCTAGTCAAGATTAGCCATGTTTTTCCACCATCTTGTTGTAGTCCAACTTCCTACCACACCCATACACATAGGTTTTAAATTACACTCAGAGGCTTATACCCTCATAAGCATTTGCACCACAGACAGAGGCATAAGGTAAGGGAAATAGGGACCCTATATACATAAGAACACCTTGGCGCAGATTATTGGGCTTAACAGGCAATGGCCAATGCATCAACTAAGATTCTCATTTTTCATGTTGTTTCCTGAAGCAGTTTCTGCAATGTCAATTTTCATCTTCAAAATTTGCATTAGTTTCTTATATGTTAGTCAAACATTCCATTAAGTCATATATTGTGCTTAGTGTGCAGCGGATGACTTTCTAATACATATAGTATTTTTTTTTCAGCTAGCAGCTGAACCTGTAGGTGTGCCAGTCCTCTTTAAATTATTAGGTGATGGCTACATCGACTTCTTCACTCGAGGGGGTTGGAAGTGTGCCTGGGGGTGGGGGTGGAGTGCACGCCACGCTCCCGACTCCTGGTGCAACGTCCTAGGAAAAGGGGCAGGGGAAGGGTGGTTGTGTCTATGGTGCTTCCCAAGGGAGGGCGTCCTGTGGTCCAGAGAGATGCGCCTGGTACTGGCCTACCCAAGACTGTACCCTCTGTCTATGCCCACATGTGTGGCAATAAACGTACAGGTCCAGACCTGAGTGTGAATGTGTATGTGTGGCTGTTGTCCCAGCACGTCAGGTGGAGGTGTGCTACTGGGGCTCCGGGGTTGTAGGACCTTTTCGGATATCGGCCATTTGCAATCCTGTGCTGTACCTCCTTGACCTACCCCCAGGTTTGGCAACCAGTAATATCTTTCATATCTCATCACTCAGGGGATGTGGACTTCTTTTGAATGTGCCGTAGTCGAGTCCAGAGGCCTCTCTTAAAAGAGGGGGTACTGTCATGCGCTTAGATGGTGCTGACATTGCTGGATGCTGCTGTGTATGTTGTTTGTCTTTAAGAGCTGCATGGTTGGTAGTTGTGAAGGTCCTTGCCTCCTGTGTTGTGCTCAAGAACTGCAGTCACTATTATGTTCAATTTCTGGTTGAGGAGTTAATGTGTGACTCACCTGGAATTCCCTCCCCCTGGCTTTAAATAGCCTTCCCTCTCCTCTGTCAGGTGCAGCTGATAGCTACTTGCTCTAGGTCTTGGTGCTGTGATGATGCTTAGCTGCTGGGCTAATGTCTGTCCTTGGAGAAGCTGTGATTCCTGACCCGTGTGTGGAGGTAGGGGCCCTCAGGCTAGGGCTAATCAGGAGTTTTCGGGTACAGGGTGGCGGCTCGGAACTCCGCGGCGCCGCGGTCCTGACATGTCAGCGGCTGCAGCTACATGTGGCTGCACACCAGACCGGAGGGCATATTAGCACTCCAGTCCTGTGTGCTGATCCAGTCTGCTGCTGTCAGGGTCATCGTGGACAGCCCCGGACTGGATCGTGCCGCAGTGTGAAGGCACCCTAAGTCAGGCAGGGAACATGATGTTTTTCTTGCTACAGACATTGAAGACAGGAATGCAAGAGTGGGGGCTGTTCTGCTCCTGGTTGTCAGGGAGACTGATTACAATGTTGCAAAATCGAGCTGAAGAGCAGATATGCACAGAGAATGTATTTGCAAAGTCTATGTAAACTGCTGCTTCACAATTAGTTTATAGATGATTCTTTCTCTGGATTATAAACTGTGTACCGTGTTTATTAACAGGAACCCTTTTGACTTTGCAATTTCTGACCTGAAGTGCACAGAGAATGTCTGCAGGTTTATGTAAGCTGTTATTTTGTAGCTTTACCATTAGCCTTATAGGTAATCCTTTCTCTGGATTGTGGGCTGTATACTGTTCCTGGAAGCAGGTACCCCTTTTTACTGTTCTGTCTCTTCCCCAGGTGCTGCAAATCCCAAGCGTTCTAACTATCAGCTTCTTAGATAATTGCATAGCTTGTACTCACACACCAAGGCATCCACAGCCAGCTTTAAACTCAGCCGTCACTGAACTGTAGAGAAGACCTGGAGAAACGATGCTGTTTTCTTCCAAAATCTTGTATTAGTTACAATGCAGCAGCAGGTAAAAAGCTGTAATCTGTACAGAAGAGCATACATGTGGCTTTGGTAATGGCTTCTGCAGACTAAAACACTGGGAAGAAGGTAGGGGGCAACCTAAGGCTGCGTTCACACATTGCGTATTTTGCCGCGTTTTTTTACGCGCGCTTTTCAAAATACGCAATGTGCCTTTTGTCTGCCTGCAAAGTGAATGGGAAATTCACTTTGCAGTGCAGACATTGCGTAAAAATACGCAGTGCGTTTTCCGGGAGAAAGCGCAGCTCCGTAAACAATTGATATGTCAATTGTTTACGCAGCTACTTCTGCGTATTCTCACAGAGGGGAGGAAGAATCCTGCTTCCTCCTCCCCTCTATGACAGCTGTGACCGCCCCATTAGACTTCACAGTGTATTAATACACACTGTGAAATCTAAATTAAACAAAAGCAAGTGTGTGAAAAATAAAAAAGAATCAATACTTACCTTCCGACGCCTTCTGCCGCTGTGCGATCCCCGGTTGTAAGTCAGATCTCTTCTGACAAGACCTGTGGTGACGTCAGAGGGGGGGCGTTCCCGGGCACTCGCAGTTATGTGACCGCGAGCAGCCAATCAGCGATGGGACCGCCCCGGGAACGCCCCCTCTGACGTCATCACAGGTCCTGTCAGAAGAGATCTCACTTGGAATCGGAGATCGCACACCGGGAGAAGGCGTCGGAGAGGTGAAGTATTCATTCTTTTTTATTTTTCATTAACTTGCTTTTGTTTAATTTAGATTTCACAGTGTTTATTAATACACTGTGAAGTCTAATGGGGCGGTCACACACGTCACAGAGGGGAGGAGGAAGCAGGATTCTTCCTCCCCTCTGTGACATCACTGCGCTTTCTGGGGGAAAGAAAACGCAGTGTGTGAATGCCCCTGCGTATTTTGCTGCGCTTTTTTGCGCGGCTGAAAAACGCAGCAAAAAGCGCGCGCAAAAAAGCGCAGCAAAATACGCAAATGTGTGAACGTAGCCTAATACAGAGCCCAACTACAGGAGGACATAGGGACAATCTTCACGCAGTCTAAATCTGCCTAGCAACAAAGAAGAAATTCAGTCATTGGAAGAAAATGCATAACAGAGAAATATATTACAAATCATTCTCATTTGTGGGACATAACAGTGACTCTGAATTGCAAGCACATGAAACAGCAAGTTAGGCTAGGGTCAGACTTGTGTCATGCATTTGTTAAATGCATGAGCTATTTTCATGTGCAAATCTGCAAAAATGCATGCGTTAATGCACCCATATTCTCCAATGTAAAATGACGATATGCGTTTTTGCAAGTGCACCAAAAACGCGGTCTGCAGCGATTTTTGGTGCTTTTACAAAAACGCATTCACGTTTTTTGTAACATGGGAGTCTGTGGGCAAGCATCCATTAACGCATGGTACATGTATGTACCATGCATTGCGGATGCGTTAACGCATCAGTTAATTGAGCCAACAAGTATGCATACATGCCATGAAAATGGCAAGGAAAAAAAAGGATCCTTTAATGCATCCTGCAAACGGATGAAAGCTCCGAAGTGTGACCATGGCCTTACAAAAGTAAATTCACGCAATCCCAATTGGATTGCAAAGTAGCATAGCGAACAAATAATAAAATGTAAAGTGGATGAGTGCCAATTCTCAGAGTATGAGATCATAAACAATTATAAATCCTAATAAAAAGACTTTCATGTCACTAGCAAATCACTTTTCTGTCACATAGCCTCAGCCCTTTGTACCCTAATTGGCAGCTCTTATCACAGTTGCATCATATGTAAATATTAGACAGGGTGAAAGTCTGATTAACTGAATAAATCTTAATCAAAAGGACTTATTAATCAGTATCTCTTTAAGAAAAATATAAGTACTTTCTATATGCTCATTATAACGTAAGTGCTTTTGAACCTCTTTAAGTGATTTTCTAAGCAAAGATTCTTGTTAAACTTTAAAATGAAGCATCTATGAAATATTAAGTAGCACTTATACATATATGCATTCATGTAATTTTAAGACAGAGGCAGGTAACCTGAGGATTGTGTTGGGTTAGAATACTGTACATACTTGTAGATGATTTTAAATAGGTTCATTATACCTGTGATCAAGCCTTATATCTCTGAGATAAACAAATGCGCCCATGTTATGCCATCAGAAACTAGCCCAAGGTGCAGTTAGGCTGGGATCACATTTGCGGACCCCTCCGCAGCGTTCTGCAGAGGGGATCCGCAATGTGACCGCAGTGGCCGCCAGCTCCTATCTTTATAATGGGAGCGCACGGTGCTGCGCTTGACAGCACAGGACCGTGCGCACCCATTCACTCCCATATGTGATCTGTGCGCAGGGGAACGCCTGCGTACAGATCACACAGTCTCGTCCGCACCAGGAATGCAACATGTCGCGTCCCTGGTGCGGACGAGACTGTGTTATTTGTATGCAGGCATCCGCCTGCGCACAGATCACATATGGGAGTGAATGGGTGCGCACGGTCCTGCGCTGTCAAGCGCAGCACCGTGCGCTCCCATTATAAAGATAGGAGCTGTCGGCCGCTGCGGTCACATTGCGGATCCCATCTGCAGAACGCTGCGGAGGGGTCCGCAAATGTGAACCCAGCCTTAGAGCTGCTTATTTTAGCCCCTCAAGGCTCCTTTAACAAACAGGGATTGTCTATCTCAAAGTACATTGGCACTGGTTTATCAATCTATTGACACAGACCAACAAGCAATAATTGGGACAGAACTATTGCTAATGCAGTCATTCTGTCCCCATATCAAACCATGGGGAGCAAATCCTCAGGTTACACTCAGTGATGTCCTGCTGATAACAATGGTTTCTTTTCTGGTTTAAACAATCTGATCACCAGACAAATGAGTGATTTACTTAATTGTTGGTTATTCACCAGCATGTTTACAGGTCCATTCCTATAAGCTCTCTTTATTCAATTATCTACTGTTAAAACAGTCTCTCTTAGGCCCCTTTCACATCAGCGTTTTATGCTGATCGCGGCAGTTGCGTTGAAAAAAATGCATCTGCCGTATCTGGCACCTAACCGTCACACTTGCGGTTCACCTGAGGCAAGCCCCATGCAATGTCTATGGGGCTTGCGGCAGGTGCGGCAAGTGCGGTATTGTTGCGGTTTCGGCACTTGTGGCAGATGCAGCCGCGATATCGTTGAAACGTCTCGGGTTTTGAGATGTTCAAACAACGTCGTAACGACGTCGTTGCGTGTGACATGTTGATATGACCAGTGTCAAGTCGGCTGATTGTTGATCGCATGTTTATGAACCGGACCATAAATCAGTCAAAATCGTCTGTCCAACCTGCAGCGTCTGTGTGTGTGACATCTTGATAACGATGTCGTTTACGACTTTGCCTTTTCAGAAATGAAGGACATAGGCGACCAAACGGCCGCAAGTATCGTTCACTTGTCGCGGAATCGTTGCTGCGTCATTCTCGATATCAGTACGTGTGACACCTCACTAGCGATCATTGAATGTCGTTCCAGCGATGTAGGTCGTCAGATCGGTTCACCGACACATTGAAACGTGTAACCCGGCCTTTACATGGGAGACTGGTGACTGGTTTGGGATTGCTCATTTTTTGAGACTCCATTTTAAACATGTTTCTTTACTATAGCAGTTCAGGAGTTAATGTCAGTTTTCTGCTGCTAGCAGATTCCTTAGCTTTCTTACCAGGTGTGGATACTTTTTGAATACTCCCATCCCCTATATATGTTCACATGGTTCCCGCATGCTTTGCTGGTGATTGAACATTCCTGGCCAAACTTCCCGAGGTGAGAGTTGACTACTGCTAAGTCATCTGCTGCAAAGGAGCGAGGCAGCAGGCGTGAAGTTGCCGAGTAGTTTCCCTGTCTGTTTCCCCTTCCCTCTTGTCTTCTATATTGCAGTGGTTGAGACTAGTGCTCTCACCACCCATTCCCTATTGAGGGTTAACATCAGGGCCAGCGAGGTCCAAGGTATCCTTGTCAAGAACTTGTAGAGGAATGATAAGGAGATCAGGCCACAGCTACAGGTGACTGCAGGAGGTCACCTCTCCCCCGTCCCCTATGAGCAGCGTCCTCCGCTGTATTTGTCCCCCCCCCCGTGTCTTCTCATCCATTGTTGTGTTGTGCGCCAGACATCGTTGGTCTGTGCGTCACTATCACGCACTGTAGCTGTACATCCCCCTTAGTCAAAGCATGATATCTACTCATGCAAGAGCACTATAAGAGTTGTAGTTATAATTAGATTATAATGAAGGGCAGATGTCATAGTCAAGGTACAGTTTATGCCCAACTACACATTGAATATTAATCTGGCAGCCACTATGCCATCAAAAACATTAGAAAAACTGGACAGTTACTACTGGAAATAGTCAGGCAACTATTTTTAATTGTAAAAAAAAATCCCTTCTGTCTTACAAAAGTCTTATGAACTTGAAAAAGACCTGATTTGACATACAAATAGGTAGCTTAATAAAAAAAACTGTTGTCCACATGGAGAGCCATAAGAACTGTTTCCCCCTATCCATGCAGTCTAATATGAAAGTGCTTTTTTTCCTACTGGTGAAATTTATCTGGAGGAATCTCCCCTGCCGCAAGGCAGCAGCGACTATATCTTCATAGTGGTTACCCCATAACCTCCTCGCTAAACACCTTTTTTTTCTCATCCCATAGGGTCATCCTATTGTGTGTGTTTCCTTTTACAGTATATCCTGAGAGCAGTCATATTTCCATAAATAATTACTAGATGCCAGGAACAAACATTTTGCAATAGAGCTTCCAGGCAGGTAGCTCTTTTTTGAAATATGTTGTAATGAAGACAAACATGCCATAACTGAGTCATTTAGTATAAAGATTAGGAAAACAATTTACCGTTGTTAAAGAAGTTATCATGTACTACTCACTGTCAGCCATCTTGTTCTCTCTTTCTTACTGTGAACCATTCCTAGTTTATCATATCTATTCGCTCAGAACTTTGAATAGACTGAAGCCCTAGAGCTGAATCTTATGTGAACATAGTTGAAGGTTAGAAGAATGATAACGTCTTCGTCCTTGTCTTTATCATACAAATGGTCCTAATGTCAGTAGGACCACAGACAGGTGGACACCTGGCAGACATCCTGACTGTTATGGCCCCTTTACACGCAGCTACAGGTAACAGCTTTTCCACAGGTAACTTACTGGCTCCAGTGAAATCATGGAGACATAGTTCCATTTGTACACAGCAACAAGATAGAACCATGTCTCCATGATTTCACTGCAGCCAGTAAGTTACCTGTGGAAAACCTGTTACCTGTAGCTGCGTGTAAAGTGGCCATTAGTCGCACTAATTAATTTAGTATTATTTATCATATAGATTAGATTAGTGACGGCATTGGATGATTGTACACTGATTATTAAGCATATTTCACATATTTTATTTCTTTACCTATTGCCACGTTTTACCTTTTGTTAAGTATTAAGGACCTTGAAAATGATATAAAAACTGTACCCTTGAATAAATGATTATAACCTCTCTGAAAGACTCTGGATGCTGCGTCTTTCTTGACTATCGTGAGGACACGGTATACCATTGTCAATCCTTTTAATTTCTCTCATTAATCAGTCTACTCTGGTTAGAGTGAATTTCTCTGCTTTCACATTTTTGGAGGCCCTTAGCGAGATATATTTATTTCCTCTTTATGTTTACCTTGGACTGAACAACGCCTCCCCCTTGAATGGAGAAGTGCAAGACCCGCGGTAAGCTGAGCCATTGACTCACAGTGTCTCTCTCTCCGAGAAGGGGTGGCACGCGTCAGTCTGAGGTGACCACGAAACAGGAAAATCTCAGGTAGACTGGTTTATACTTTTTTATCTTGTTTTCTTTACACTTTGACTCTTTAATTCTTGTCTTGCTTTGTAGAGTCTGTAATAAGTATTAATAAGTATTGTTATTTGTTTTCTGGTTATATAAGTACATAAGTTGCTATACGTGATAATTGTGCAATAAGCCGTTTGTTTTAAATACTGTATAAATACAAAAAGGGGGAGACAAGAGGCGCAATAGTGCCCTATCACTAGTGACACACTGAGTATATCAATAGGTGTGCACTCACCTGGTCCAGTTGTGTGACACACAAATGGTTTATAAGCATTCGGTTTAAAGCTGCTGCAGGACCTCCACCAGCCACTCGTACGTGGAAAAACGCTCCTGTATAGGGAAGATGGTGTGTCACGGTCCGCGCTGTTGTCTCAGTGGGATCCCAAGGGATGGATGTCTCCAAGAAGTCACAAGAAAGGCAAGGTTCCAAAGCAACGATCTCCTTTATTCACCAACGCGTTTCGGCACCTATCCTGACACCTTCATCAGGGTATTACATGTACAGCAAGAGACAAGGTTTTTATAGCCCACAAAACAAGTTCCTTGATTGTTAAAAGGGGAGTGTCTGTTTACCATGATGTCAAAATCGTCATCAAAAGGGGCGGAGCTACTGGCTATGATGTCAAAATCATCATCAAAAGGGGGGGAGACATTGGTTTTGGCGCAATTTTACTATTATAAGGGTATTCTGTACTATATTGCATCACAATTTATCTTAGACTGTAAATATAATAAAAACCTGCATAATAAATATATATCAAATAAAAGTAGAAATAAATAACATAGGAGCAAATAAAAGGAAAGAGAAACACATTTTTCCATAAAAGGCAGTAATCGAACCCATGGTCGGGTGTTGGTATCAGTTGCCATTCTCCTGTTGCACTAGTGGTGAATGCCACAATCAACTTCAAGGTTTTTATGGCTGACATGGTGGGATACCAATGTCAGATAGGGATGTGGATATTTACCATTGCCAATAGGGGAAGATCTGTTAATTTTGGTGCAATATGTTAGTACATAGTTTCCCTGAATTATATCAGATCATATTTCAACGCATAAATATAGTAAAAGTCATCAAACATTGTTAAAAACTATAAAATGAAATGTATAAATAAAATTGATTTCTTAATACCAGTATTTGAACCTATGGCTGGGTATTGACATCTATAATCAATGTATTAGTGGCAAGCACCACTGAACCCTTATATATTCGTTATCATATTAATTGTCAGTTTTTCCTGAGACATTCTATATTGTTGTTTTTGCAGGTTCCACTACAATCAGGACAAAACTTGGCTGGTGCCTGCTACTGCAAGAATTAACAATGAATGGACACAGGGGCGTAACTACCGGCATAGCAGACATAGCGGTCGCTTTGGGGCCTGGCGCTTGTGGGGGGCCCGGACCCAGCGCCGCTACGCTGCTATTCGGTCAGCTTGGCCTGCGATTACTTATCCCTGCCGCTGTCGCCGCTCTCCTCCGGGTCTTCATGCTCCGGTTGTGACCGGCGGGCGCAGGCAATGACGTCATTGCCTGTGCGCCGGAGGAGGAAGCATGAAGACCCGGAGGAGCACGGTGTCAGAGCGGCGACAGCGACAGCGGCAGGGATAAGTAAGTATAATTATGTATTCCTTTACAGGTGTGCAGCAGCAAGGGGAGCCTGTATACCACCTCTGGGCCCTGTATACACCACCACTGGGCCCTGTATACCACCACTGGGCCCTGTATACACCACCACTGGGCCCTGTATACCACCACTGGGCCCTGTATACACCATCACTGGGCCCTGTATACCACCACTGGGCCCTGTATACACCACCACTGGGCCCTGTATACCACCACTGGGCCCTGTATACACCACCACTGGGGCCTGTATACACCACCACTGGGGCCTGTATACACCACCACTGGGGCCTGTGTATACCACCACTGGGGCCTGTATATACCACTGGGGCTGCTGTATGTACTTCTGGGGCCTGTATATACCACTGGGGAGGCTGCTGTATACCACTGGGGCTGCTGTATATACTGCTGGGGCCTGTATATACCACTGGGGCTGCTGTATATACTGCTGTGGCCTGTAGATACCACTGGGGAGACTGCTGTAATACTGCTGGGGCCTGTATATACCACTGGGGAGGTTGCTGTATACCACTGGGGCTGCTGTATATACTGCTGGGGCCTGTATATACCACTGGGGCTGCTGTATACTGCTGGGGCCTGTATATACCGCTGGGGAGGCTGCTGTATACCACTGGGGCTGCTGTATATACTGCTGGGGCCTGTATATACCACTGGGGCTGCTGTGTATACTGCTGGGGCCTGTATATACCACTGGGGAGACTGCTGTAATACTGCTGGGGCCTGCATATACCACTGGGGAGGCTGCTGTATACCACTGGGGCTGCTGTATATACTGCTGGGGCCTGTATATACCACTGGGGAGACTGCTGTAATACTGCTGGGTCCTGTATATACCACTGGGGAGGCTGCTGTATACCACTGGGGCTGCTGTATATACTGCTGGGGCCTGTATATACCACTGGGGCTGTTGTATATACTGCTGGGGCCTGTATATACCACTGGGGAGACTGCTGTAATACTGCTGGGGCCTGTATATACCACTGGGGAGGCTGCTGTATACCACTGGGGCTGCTGTATATACTGCTGGGGCCTGTATATACCACTGGGGCTGCTGTATATACTGCTGGGGCCTGTATATACCACTGGGGCTGCTGTATATACTGCTGGTGCCTGTATATACCACTGGGGAGACTGCTGTAATACTACTGGGGCCTGTATATACCACTGGGGAGGCTGCTGCATACCACTGGGGCTGCTGTATATTCTGCTGGGGCCTGTATATACCACTGGGGCTGCTGTATATACTGCTGGGGCCTGTATATACCACTAGGGAGACTGCTGTAATACTGCTGGGACCTGTATATACCACTGGGGAGACTGCTAGAATACTGCTGGGGCCTGTATATACCACTGGGGAGGCTGCTGTGTACCACTGGGGCTGCTGTATATACTGCTGGGGCCTGTGTATACCACTGGGGCTGCTGTATATACTGCTGGGGCCTGTGTATACCACTGGGGAGGCTGCTGTATACTACCACTGGGGAGGCCTGTATACCACACTGCTGGGGGGTATACCTGTGCTGGGGTCAACCTCGGCTTATACACGAGTCAATAGGTTTTCCCAGGTTTTGGGGGCAAAAGTAGGGGGGTCGGCTTATACAAGTGTCAGCTTATACACGAGTATATACGGTAAACTGGGTGGCGTCAGACTGTTAACACCTAGTCATATTATGGATCTGTTGTTTATATGCGGTGCTTTATTCTTGAAGATTCAGGATTAGGAACAATTTTGTTACGTTATTTCTAATTTTGGCACTTAATGTGACTCCTGTATGTATTATCGGTAAGGGGGTGTGTCTTGAAGGGGGCGTGTCATTGGGGGCGTGTCTTGGAGGGGGCCCCGTTCAAAAGTTTGCTATGGGGCCCTGCCAGTTCTAGTTACGCCCCTGGGCTTCTGTACTCACAGTTTGGGTGACCAAGGGAGGCAGTCCAGTGGACAGAATATAGTAGATGCACCAGTGACATTATTCTTTCTTGTAGCAGGGAGTGCTGGATGAGCAGGGACAGGGAGACTGCGAGGGTGCAGCAGTAGTGGCGGATTCAGCTCCTGCTGTTCAGATGAGGCAGGATGCAATCTTGATTACTCCTAGGTTCTGAACAGCAGGAAAAAGCCCTAAAGGGTCCAAATGAGGTCTTTGGGTCTTCTTCTGGCAGTATTTGGGCAAATAACCCACTAAGGGGCCATCAACCCATCAGATTAGGGTTACTAGCAGAGGAGCTCGGTTAAGCAGCAACCATCCGGCTCAAGCACCAGGCCACGCCCCATGGCACCTCTAATGAATGCGCTATTTTCTGGGGTGGCTGTGGGTTGCAATTTGCAGTGTGGGGGGCCCACAACCTTTGGGTCTCTCCACGCAGAGGATTCCAACCCCCCAGCTGCCAAGTTGTACCTGGCTGGCAACCAAAAATACATCAAAGCTCCATCATTTTATTTGTAGAAGTAATTAAAAAAAAAAAAGTCGTGGGGCTTAGCCATATTTTTGGTCCAGCCAGGTACAACTTGGTGGCTACAGACTGCCACCAACCTCCAGCTGCCTCGTTGTACCTGGCTGGCAACCAAAAATACACCAAAGCCCATTTTGTTTTTATTTCATAGAACGAATTCTTGAAAAAAAAATGACGTGGGGCTCCGCCATACTTTTGGTCCAGCCAGGTACAACTAGGCAGCTGGAGGCTGGAATCCTCAGCATGGAGCATGGAGAGGCCCAAGCGGTCTGTGCCCCCCATGCTGCGAATTGCAGCCTGCAGCCATCCCAGAAAATGGCATATTCATTGAAGCGCCATTTTCTGGCACTGTACTCACTCTCTTCCAGTTGCCCTGGTGCCAGTGGCAAACTGGGTAATAAAGGGGTTAATGCCAGCTTTTTTATTGGGAGCTGGCACTAAGCCCGAGATTCATAATGTCGGGTCAATGTTAGACCCGGCCATTAGGAATCTCTAGTAAATAGTCAAAAAAAAATACACCACACAGAGAAAAATCTTTTTTTTTAAAAATCCACAAACAAAATTCGGACTCCATCTTTATTGTAAACATCTGACGTAGTCGACAACGAAGGTCCCACGACACTCGATCGCCTCCGACGTAGTCCACAACGAAGGTCCCACGACGCTCGATCGCCTCTGCTACATCCACTGTCCATGGTGGATTACTGCACCCAGGCTGTCAGATCGCTGCTCTGTAGCCCGATTCCTCTGCATGGAGATTGAGCTGCAGAAAGCGATCTGACAGCCCGGGCACAGAGATCCTCATAGTTGATCACAGTGCCTGGGCTGCCAGATCGCTATTCTGCAAATTTTCTAGCATAATGTAGGGCCCAGTGTGAGAAAGCTGGTCTCCCTCAGAGGTCATGGCTCTTCCAGCAGGACAATGACCCAAAACACACTTCAAAAAGCACTAGAAAATGGTTTGAGAGAAAGCACTGGAGACTTCTAAGGTGGCCAGCAATGAGTCCAGACCTGAATCCCACAGAACACCTGTGGAGAGATCTAAAAATGGCAGTTTGGAGAAGGCACCCTTCAAATATCAGGGATCTGGAGCAGTTTGCCAAAGAAGAATGGTCTAAAATCCCAGCAGAGCATTGTAAGAATCTCATTGATGGTTACCGGAAGCGGTTGATCGCAGTTATTTTGGCTAAAGGTTGTGCAACCAAGTATTAGGCTGAGGGTGCCAATACTTTTGTCTGGTACATTTTTGGAGTTTTGTGTGAAATGATCAATTTTTGCTTTTTGCTTCATTCTCTTATGTGTTTTTTCATTGAAGACAAATTAAATGAAGATAATAATACCAAAGAATTTGTGATTGCAATCATTTTCAGGAATGGAATGTTCACCCCTCGTGGTTGCGGACATTGGATATGCAAAAAATTGGTACAGAACTTGAAGGGTTTTTTCTGGATAACGAGGGTAGCGCCCCAAGGGAGTGGTGTGGGATACTATGAAAGCGTTTCTGAGAGGTTTGTTTATTAGAGAGATCTCTAGGTGTAAATCTGAAACTAGGGCTGAAGAACGGAAGGCGATGGATGCACTGAGAATGGCAGAGGCTGCTGCCGTTGATAGACCGTAGATGGAGGTGCAGGCCCACCTCAGGGAGACTCAGAAGGTTGTGGATGATCTATATATCAGGGCAACGGAGAGGAGGCAGGAGTTCTACAAGGAATCCTTTTTTGAAGATGGGTAGAAGATAGGCCACCTTTTGTCTGTGGTAGCGGCTGCTCAGAGGGAGTCTTATGTATATTCTATTACGAATGATGAGGGTGGGGTAGTTGATGACACGAAGGGTATACTAGATGTCTTTAAATGCTTTTACGAAAAACTGTACTCCTCTGGTCTAACAATCTCGAGAGATGAGCTGGCTACTTATGTTGAACAGGCTGGGCTGCCACGGGTGGGAGAGGAGTGTGGTGAAAGGCTGGGGGCGCCTCTGACAATAGAAGAAATGGAGGAAGCATTGGCTTCAATGACGAATGATAGGGCCCCTGGGGCAGACGGCCTCCCGTTGAGGTTTATAAACAACTTAAAGAAATTCTGTTGCCCAGACTGCTGATAGTCTTTCAGGAGGCTTTGCAGACGGGTGGTCTGCCCGAATCCATGAGGGAAGCGGTTGTGGTGGTCATACCTAAAGAAGGCAAGGATAGGAGTAAACCAGAATCATATAGGCCCATTTCATTACTATCTGTAGATGTGAAGCTGATGGCCAAGGTCCTGGCACGGAGGCTGGGAGAGGTGATAACAGATGTGATCCACCCTGACCAATCTGGATTTATGCCTCATAAATCCACAGCCGTTAATCTGCGACGCCTCTTCTTGAACATCCAGCTTCCTGCGGATAATGGAGGGAGTAGAGTGGTGGTCTCCCTTGACGCCCATAAAGCCTTCGATAGTATGGAATGGGACTTCTTGTGGTTGGTATTGGAGAAGATGGGTTTCCACCAGCAGTTTGTCTCATGGGTGAAGATACTGTATCGGGATCCTGTGGCCAGTGTGAGGGTTAACGGTCGGCGGTCGGGAAGGTTTCATTTGTTTAGGGGCACTCGCCAGGGATGCCGCGTGTCACCCTTGCTTTTTGCTATAGCCATAGAACCTTAGCTACATATATCAGGCAAACGGCTGGTGTGCAGGGGTTTAGATTTGGTTCGGTTGAAGAGAAAGTGGCCTTATATGCAGATGATGTACTGCTATTCCTACGAGACTCGGGGGACTCTCTTGCTCAGGCGGTAGGGGTGGTTAAAGAATTTGGGGACATGTCTGGCCTTAGGATTAATTGGGAAAAATCTAGCATCATGAAGGTGGATGATGATGGAGTGGTGGGACTGGTAGACGGGGGGGTGTGCTGATTTGAAATTAGTTGATAAGTTTAAATACCTAGGGTTCCAGATTTCCTTGCCTGTCCTAGACTACGTTAAATGGAATGTTTTGCCCTTGATAGAGTCCCTGAGAGATAAGATACGGGCTTGGTGTGGTCTGCGCCTCTCGGTGGTAGGTAGAATCAACTTGGCAAAGATGGTTCTCATGCCAAAACTCCTTTATGTGCTCCATAATTCGCCTGTTTGGATACAGAGGGGATTGTTTCAGAAATTGAGGTCATTATTACGGAAACTGGCATGGGGTACGGGTCAGCCAAGACTGAAGCTGGAAACATTACAGAGGCCCAAAGATGAAGGGGGGCTGGCTATGCCAAATCCATGGATTTATTTTCTGGCTGCACAGAGTCAACATTTTAGGGGCTGGGCAGAATGGGGTGTGGGTTCTTCTACTCAATTGATCCTTGAACATTTTATTCCTCAGAAACCATTGGTGGGGGGGCTGAAGGCTGGAGACTTCGGTAGGATTGGGGGTTGCTTTCCCACTCTGTGCCTGGTCCATAAGGTCTGGAGCAAGGTTAGGGCGGTGAGAGGGATAACAGGTGTCTTGAAGTATACCCCTCTATGGTTGAATGTGAATCTGGGGGAATTTTATAAATTGGGGGAGCAGAAGGTGTGGAGGCGCAGGGGCATAACCTGGATGACTCAGATTCTGTCAGGAGGAAGATTGAAGGCATTTGAGGACCTGAGTAACGAATTTCATCTGAGAGAGTCTGACAAATTTTTATATTAAAGGGTCCGACATGCCTTCAGGCAGCAGGCTAAACTGACTGATCTTCGGTTGCAGGTGGATGTGGTGTTAGACAACATATGCATGACGGGTGTCATGAAAGGGGTCATATCTACACTCTATAGAGACCTCATGCACACAGTTCTGCTGCGATACCCCATAAAGGCACGGGACAAGTGGGAGGAGGACATAGGGGAGATAGAAAATGAAGTCTGGGAATCAATTCTGGAATATGGGCCCAAGTTGTCATTAAGCGAACCGGGGAGACTGTCTCAGTTGTACCTGGTCCATAGATCGTACAGAACACCTGCTTTCTTGTTCAAAATTGGAGTACGGGGATCATCAGAGTGCCGAGATGTCATAGTGAGAATGCCGGACTCATACATATGATGTGGAATTGCCCCATTTTACAGGCATTTTGGTTGACAGTGTTGACCCTGATAGAGGGCAGGTATGAATGCGTGATACCTAGAGAACCCCTTGTATGTTGGGCTACGTAGAGCTTATTAAGGTTCTGAATGTACGTAAAGTGGCTGTGGCTAGACTGCTGTTCATTGCTCGTAAGCTAATAGCAAGGCATTGGATCAGGGCTGAGCCGCCCTCGAGGACGGAATATGTTAGGGTTGTAGAATATATTATTAAACTGGAGGGGAAGATATACAGGAGACGGAGTGCGGGGAAACTGTTTGACCAACTGTGGGAACCCTGGCTGAATCGGTGATGGGTTAAGACAAGGAAGGTTGGACAGGGAAGTCTAAGGGTTAGTAGAGTGGTCTATTCCTTATAACTATGAGTTACTGTCACTCGAACTGTATTATTGTTGATGGATATTGTTCATTTAAATAATTACTATAAGTAATTAACAGCTGTCTACGGAAAGGGAAGGGAAGGGAGGGGATGTTGAAGGGAGGGGGGAGGTGGGGGATCAGTTGGGGTGTATTAACATGTAAAACTTTGATGCATATTTTTGGACTTTTGAATTTGCTTAATAAAAATATATCTGATTTAAAAAAAAAAAAAAGGCAAAAATGCTGAAAGCAGTGCAGGAAACGGGGAAGCCGTGGCATGAAAGTCTTCCCCTCGCATGGTTCAGTGTCAGACACACCCCAGCTAGTGCAACTAAAATAAGTCCCTATGAAATTCTGTTTGGAAGTGCCCCCAGACTAGGGTTGTATTTCCCCCAACAGTTGACCCTACAGTATGACATTTTGACTAAGTTTGTTACCGAATTAACAAAGCATTTGACTAAAATACATTCCAGTTTTTTCCTCTCTCCCAGATCCTCAAAACTTGGAGGGAACCCATCATATCCAGCCAGGAGATTGGGTTCTCATCAAAAGATTCAGTAGACGTGCTCTTGAGCTCAGATACGATGGCCCCTTCCAAGTCCTGCTGGTCACCTCCACTTCGGTGAAGGTTGAAGGAAGGCCTACATGGATCCACGCATCCCACTGCAAGAAGGCACCAGATCCAGAAGCCAAAAATGGTTGTTTTGCTCCTTAATCCTGCTATACATACTCAGTATAAAGCAGAGGGGAGCAGGTCACAAGATGATGGAAGGTCATGTAGGAGAGAATATGGGAGATCATACGGGAGATCATGTTAGTGCATGAAGTAGATTGAAGAGGGCACTGACCTGTGGTATTTGCAGTTGTCCGGTCCACTGGATGATGGCGGTTGTGATCCTGGTGCTCCAGCTAATAAAGTTCGCTGTGCAAGATTGTTTCGGTAGAAAAGCGGCACTCACGGATCTTGGTTCCAAACTATTTATTTATCCATTTATGGGATACATCCACCTGGGAGGGTGTGCAGGGAGATCATGTTAGTACCACAGCTACAAGGGTCACATATCAGTTTGACTTCTACACCATAGTAAACAGATGCACACGACACGAGATCTACAACAGCTATGGTTAATATAGGGGATATAGACCAGTCCAGGCAAAAGAACGCAAAGATAAATGGGGTAGAAGCCTGCCAGACCACATAATCCTGACCAAGGGTAGATGGGAGCATAGCCCCAAAAGGACTCACAGACCTGTCAGGAGAATTAGCTCATAATTCTGGTGTTAAGGATCCATGGGACACTTGGTTTGGGTGGTGGGATGGATGGCAGAGAGCACTTATCAAACTAGGTATAATAATCCTTTGTGTTCTATTCATAGTGGCTCTAATTTCATGCTGTGTAATACCTTACATCAAGAAGATGATGTCTCACGCCATGAAGGAGACAGTGACCACAATGTATGCAGATCTCAAAGGCCCTGATGATGAAGGAGAAATATACACCTGAGAATGATGCCATTGCAATTGCCGCAAGATCCCTTGGAGAAATATGAGAACTTGAGACCCATTTTAAAAGATAGAGTAGGGACAGTTTAGGGTGCGGCTAAGGCCAACTGCAAAGGGATGCCGACATTACGGTTTGTCTCAATGTTGGTGAAGTCTCCTCCCCTATCCTCTACCTTTTCCCCCTCCGCCGCCTAGGGCAAAGATTTAGGGTAAGATTTTGAATGTCTCCAAAGGGGGGAATGTCATGGCAATAAATAGTTAATAATTTATATAAGTTTATTGAAGCCATTCAGAAACCTTTGCTCCTCTTTCTCTCCATATCCTCCCCCTCTTTCAGAATTCCTCTGTCTCAGATTCTATATAATGTTTTGAGTTAGATGTAGCAGTGTGGAAGCTCTTATCAAGATGTTCCTGTACTGACTGTACTAATCCAATGCTGAATTGAAATGCTAACACACACTATATGATTGAATTTTTTTTTCAGAATAAAATGTAGATTCAGCATAATGTGATGCTAACACCTCCTAGTAACACCCCTAAGAAATGCCCCTTTAATGATAAGTATTGAAACTGCTAACCCCTCCTAAAATAAAAGTCTTTGTCATTAAGCTCTACTTTGACTTGTTGTCAGCGTGGTTCTTATGGTGGTGTGCACACACTCAAATAAAGCATCCAATTTAGCAGCAGACACTTAAGACGATAGCCCACCCGAAAGGTATGGAGGGCATCCATTACACTGACAATCTGAGGACACAGGAATGATAAAGAGCCTATACTGATCACTATATAGCGGCCGTCACACGCTACGATATCTTGAAAGATATCGCTTGAACGCGCCAGATTAAACATCGCTTGAACGATGTCTGTGCGTGTGACGGCAAGATACGACGAACGAGAAATGATAAAATCGCAAAATCGAGATCTGAGCTCCGGAGCTCAGATCTTGCGATGAACGATTAAACAATCTGCTTCATCGTGGTGTATAACACCACGATGAACGATCTCCCAGCGGCGCCTAGCAACCCGATGTGTACCATAGTTACCAGCGATCTCGCTGGCCCACATCGCTGGTGAGTCTGTCTGTGTGACATCTCACCAGCGATGTGAACGATATTGTAAGCGATCGCGCGTGGCACGTGATCGCTTACAATATCGCTCACGATGTCGACATGTGTGACGGCCGCTTATACTATATGTATACACAGTACTGGTGTATAATGAGGAGGAGAGCCCTGATCACAGGAGCTGACAATCTGAAGACGTAGGAATGATAAAGAACCTCTATACTGATCACTATATACTGTATATGTGTATAATGAGGAGGAGAGCCCTGATCACAGGAGCTGACAATCTGAGGACACAGAAATGCTAAAGAGCCTCTATACTGAACACTATATACTATATATATATAAGGCGGCCGTCACACGGTGCAATATCTTGAACGATATCGTTTAAGCGATCTGCTTTTTGATCGCTTAAGCGATATCGTTTGTGCATCGCTACGTGCGATCAAGCGATTTTACAATGTAAAATCGCTTGATCGTGACATCGCAGATATGAGAGCCGGAGCTCATATCAAGCGATGAACGCTTGAACAATCTGCTTCATCGTGGTGTGTGACACCACGATGAACGATCTCCCAGCGGCAGAGCCTATGCTGGGAGATGGTATCTATGGTAAACGTCGGGTTACTAAGCGCCGCGCGGCGCCTAGTAACCCGATGTGTACCATAGTTACCAGCGATCTCGCTGGTCCACATCGCTGGTGAGTCTGTCTGTGTGACAGCTCACCAGCGATGTGAGCGATATCGTTAGCGATCGCGTGTGCACGTGATCGCTAACAATATCGCTCACGATATTGTAGCGTGTGACGGCTGCCTATAGTAGATTAGTATATTGGTGCAGCACAGCTCCCCTTGGAGCTGCTAGAGAAAGGGACAGGATCCCGAAACGTTGTCACCCCCCACCTGATGGCCGAATAAAGGCGGTTGTTTCACAAAGAAGAGTGCTGCAGTCCTTTATTTTGTGTATATATATATATATATATATATATATATATATATATATATTCACTGTACAGGTGTATAATGAGGAGGAGAGCCCTGATCACAGGAGCTGACAATCTGAGGACACAGGAATGATAAAGAGCCTCTATACTGATCACTATATACTGTATATATACACTGTACAGGTGTATAATAAGGAGGAGAGCGCTGATCACAGGAGCTGACAATCTGAGGACACAGGAATGATAAAGAGCCTATACTGATCAATATATACTATATGTATACACTGTACAGGTTGTGAGGTAGCACCCGGGGAACCCGCTTGCATAACGACAAAACACGTGTTTATAATTTAACCAATGTCTACCCGTTTATTTTTCACATATAAACAACATAACCCGGGTAGCATGTTTGACACATTGCACATTGATTATAAACACCATACATAAATACACCATACATTTACATATAACATTACATAACACCTATATTGCACATAATATCTTATAGTTACCCGGGACCTGTAACCACCTCTCTGTCCACATTGGAGTTCTATCAACTGCTCCCGTGGTGGCTACGGCCTCCGTCCTATCTACACGTTCCACATACATTTAACAATACATAAGTTATCATATATCAACGGGCCCTATGGGTCCCAATGGCGGAACCAGCTGCCTGGCTTTATTTCCCCAGCTCCATACTTCCCCGGAGTACAGGCCCCACACTGTATGTGATTCATCCTATAAGCCACCATGGACCACACACCTCCTTTCACACGCTCACAGCCCATCATATAGACATCCATGGACTGTGGCACCTCTGGGTTTAGAACAGGGATTGGCAAACCTTAGTACCCGGGAAAACCATCTGTTACCCACTATAGGAGCCCTATTAACCCCTGCATCTGACCTCTGGTACATACATACATTCCGGTTCATCAGGTCCATCCATCGACCATTTCAGTTGGACCTAAGGGCAGTCTATGCCTGCCTGGCACACTTTATAAAATCGCCTCCCGAAGGGCTATACATTCGCCTTCCGAAGGGCTACATACATTCCGGTTCATCAGGTCCATCCATTGACTATTCCAGTCGTACTTAAGGGCGGTCCATGCCCGCCTGGCACACTTCATACATCTGGCCCTATAGGGCTACATACATTTGCTGGGTCTTTTATAAAGCCATAAAATACTTATACAGTTCAACAGGTTCTTCACTGACTAACTAGTCAGACCTAATGGCGGCTACGCTAGCCTGACATGATTTACACACAGCTCACTCCGTCACACGGGAACTGTTGTCTTACAGGGCACGGATCCGGGTCTCGCTACCTGTGTCACAGGTCCACCATGCATCCCCACGGGCTCCTTCCCGGACGTGTGGTTGAGCCACGTCCGGACCAGCGTCCAACGGGTCAGCCACGGCTTCCCCCTCCACGTGCTGTTACGACCTCGGTCCTAGACCCCGGCATGGAGCTAGCCATGCTCCCATCATACACACAGAGCCCTGTACTGCTCTGCACTCTGGCTGGTCATCAGGATCACCATGCTCTCAGGCTGATCTCTGGCTGATAATGATCTCACAAGTCTCTCTACTCAATCAGCTGGCAGGCTCTATATCCTGTCTGCTACTCCCACACTGACAAATCCAGCTGGGCTGCTATTACTCAGGACACATGTGGCGCCCCTGCGTCCAGGAGGCCACAAAGGGAACTGCAGCCAGGCAGGTAGGACAGTTGTTACACAACACCCTCACAGCCCACACACCCACGTGCAGTGGATGGTAGCATCCAGCCCTAAGATTGGAAACTCTAGGCAAGCGAGGGGTGGTGGATTTAGAGGAGTGGGTTGGGCACACACGTAGTCAGGTGACTTCACAGTAGAAATAGTGAGGGGGAGGAGGAAGGAAGTCAGTAGGCCCAGGGTGCTGAGCAGCAAAGACAGAGACCAGAAGCTGAGGAGCACAGCACAGGCCGAGAGACAGCAGAAGGTTGAGCTAAGCTGAGCAGGAGAAAGACACACACGTCCTGGAAGAGTGAAGGTGTAAGGAGCGCAGAATCTGTACCGAGCCAGGGTGAGCCGGAGGAGAGAGAAAGCCTATCCGGAGCCAGATCCCCAGGAGTGTGAGAGGACAGAGAGGGACGGTGATACCCGGGCCCTAGAACTACAGCTAAAGCTACCTACTGCAGGCGGAGTAGCCCTCCTACTATACTGAGAGACGCAGAGGGAAGGAGCCTGGTAGAGCCTCACACTTGAGGACTGCTGGAGGCTGGGCTGAGTAGAGTGTTGGCTCTAGAGGGGACTGTAGTTTTACCCAGAACCCCAAATAACACGACGGGGGACCACAGTTGCATGCTAGGGTCCCTACCCCAAAGGACAGGCAGCTCAGTGACGACCAGGAGGACCCACAAGGGCCCGAGTCACCGCCATACTGTCCGGAGACACCCACCAAGTGTATACAGAATGTAAACAGCCCGGAAAGGACACAGAGAACGTGTGAGGGGTCACAGAGAGTGAGGCCTGGCTGCAGGGAGTAAAGGGAACCTGGAAAGGGAGAGTGTGCCCGTGTACTTGAACTGAGACGTGTAAGAACTGTACTTGAATTGTACTTGAACTGTAACTGCAGTGTAAAGTGCTTTGAAGAGCTTGGAGAGTAAACACTGAAAACCCTGAATCTGCCTCCCTTGTATCTCTGCTCGCACGCCATTCCTTCCATACAGGATTACAACGATTCTCCCACCTGCAGAGCCACAACACAGCCTGTCAGCACCAGCATTGAGGAGAGATCCCTGCAGCGTCTGCACAGTAAGTGTACTGAACACTCCACAATAGACTTTAACCCTTACTGCCCCGGGGAATACAGTTCTACCCACTGGAACTATACCATCCACGCTGCTATTCCATCATCCCCGGAGGTTCTGCAGCAGGGGCGGCCCCATCACTGGCCGCATATAGTGGGTGGCGCCACGACTGACAATCCCCTGTAAATACCCCCCTTTTATTGTCGAGCCAGGGACACGGTCCGGACCAGGACCACCCGTGACTTCCCCAGTAGTAGAACCGGTGCGGTACCGAGTACCCCCGTCCCCGTGGGCCCACACCCACACCGGCTGCTAGCATTTAGCACACCTTGCTCTTTCAGCCGCTCATTGGTCTCATGAATGTGTCAGATTTACAGCACTCACTATCACATTTAACTCCCTGTGTTCCGGATAGGTTCACACAGCGTCATCCACTATAAAACCGGCCAGTGTGAACAGGATCATACCCTGATCCTGCATGTGATGCGCCCCGGCCATGGGGTCCATGCCGGCAGTGCCTCACAAGGTGTATAATGAGGAGGAGAGCCCTGATCACAGGAGCTGATAATCTGAGGACGTAGGAATGATAAAAACCCTGTATACTGATCACTATATACTATATATATATACACTGTACAGGTGTATCATGAAGAAAGCCCTGATCACAAAAGCTGACAATCTGAGGACACAGGAATGATAAAGAGCCTCTATACTGATCACTATGTACTATATATATATACACTGTACAGGTGTATAATGAGGAGAGCTCTGATCACAGGAGCTGACAATCTGAGGACACAGGAATGATAAAGAGCCTCTATACTGATCACTATATACTGTATATATATACACTGTACAGGTGTATAATGAGGAGGAGATCCCTGATCACAGGAGCTGACAATATGAGGACACAGGAATGATAAAGAGCCTCTATACTGATCATTATATACTGTATATATACACAGTACAGGTGTATAATGAAGAGGAGATCCCTGATCACAGGAGCTGACAATATGAGGACACAGAAATGATTAAGGCTGCCTTCAGACTAGCGTTTTAATCAGCAGCGCACGATGCCGATAAAAATAATTCCATCCGCATGCTTATTGCGTCTCTATCCTAAGAGTGGTAAACGCAATTGTAAGCAAAATGCTGCTTTTGACTGCTTATGCGTACGTGTCCTCCGAAAATCAACTTCCTCCGGACGCAACATGTTGCATTTTTTGGGTAATAAATTAAGCACGAGAATGCGCATGCACACACTAGCGCCTAATATCAGCATTAACGCCTATGGGTACGCCAGCGTGCGCAGGACATTGCTGATGCCTGCTTTCGGTACACATGCCAAGTGAATAATCATGCTGTACAGTCAAAAAAAGGCTACATATTTCAGATACGCATGCTGACATAAAACGCATGCGCATGATCAAAACGCATGTATAAGCAATGATGCGCTGTGTTTTTAAAAAGGAATTAGTATGGATATGCGCACAAAAAAAGTAGCGTCGCGATGTGCACGAGTGCTTTTTACAATGCGGATACGCATGCGCATCGTGCGCTGCTTACCCAAACGCCAGTGTGAAGGCAGCCAAACAGCCTCTATACTGATCACTATACACTGTATATATACACTGTACAGGTGTATAATGAGGAGAAGAGCCCTGATCACAGGAGCTGACAATCTGAGGACACAGGAATGATAAAGAGCCTGTATACTGATCACTATATACTGTATATATACACTGTACAGGTGTATAATGAGGAGGAGACCACTGATCATAGGAGCTGACAATCTGAGGGCACAGGAATGATAAAGAGCCTCTATACTGATCACTATATACTGTATATATACACTGTACAGGTGTATAATGAGGAGGAGAGCCCTGATCACAGGAGCTGACAATCTAAGGACACAGGAATGATAAAGAGCCTCTATACTGATCACTATATACTGTATATATGTACCCTGTACAGGTGTATAATGAGGAGACCCCTGATCACAGGAGCTGACAATCTGAGGACACAGGAATGATAAAGAGCCTCTATACTGATCACTATATACTGTATATACACTGTACAGGTGTATAATGAGGAGGAGAGCGCTGATCACAGGAACTGACAATCTGAGGACTCAGGAATGATAAAGAGCCTGTATACTGATCACTATATACTCTATATATACACTGTACAGGTGTATAATGAGGAGAGCACTGATCACAGGAGCTGACAATCTGAGGACACAGAAATGATAAAGAGCCTGTATACTGATCACTATATATATATATACACTGTACAGGTCATTATACACCTGATCACAGGAGCTGACAATCTGAGGACACAGGAATTATAAAGAGCCTCTATACTGACCACTATATACTGTATATGTACACTGTACAGGTGTATAATGAGGAGGAGAGCCCTGATCACAGGAGCTGACAATCTGAGGACTCAGGAATGATAAAGAGCCTCTATACTGATCACTATATACTATATATATACACTGTACAGGTGTATAATGAGGAGAGCTCTGATCACAGGAGCTGACAATCTGAGGACACAGGAATGATAAAGAGCCTCTATACTGATCACTATATACTGTATATATACACAGTACAGGTGTATAATGAGGAGAGTCCTGATCATAGGAGCTGACAATCTGAGGACACAGGAATGATAGAACCTCTATACTGATCACTATATACTGTATATATACACTGTACAGGTGTATAATGAGGAGAGCCTGAACACAGGAGCTGACAATCTGAGGACTCAGGAATGATAAAGAGCCTGTATACTGATCACTATATACTGTATATATACTGTACTGTTATAATGAGAAGAGCCTGATCAAGGAGTGACAATCTGAGGACTCAGGAATGATAAGAGCCTCTATATTGATCACTATATACTGTATATATACACAGTACAGGTGTATAATGAGGAGAGTCCTGATCATAGGAGCTGACAATCTGAGTACACAGGAATGATAGAACCTCTATACTGATCACTATATACTGTATTTATACACTGTACAGGTGTATAATGAGGAGGAGGAGAGCCCTGATCACAGGAGCTGACAATCTGAGGACTCAGGAATGATAAAGAGCCTCTATACTGATCACTATATACTGTATATATATACACTGTACAGGTGTATAATGAGGAGGAGAGAGCTGATCACAGGAGCTGGCAATCTGAGGACACAGGAATGATAGATCATGTATACTGATCACTATATACTATATATATACACAGTACAGGTGTATAATGAGGAGGAGAGCCCTGATCACAGGAGCTGACAATCTGAGGACTCAGGAATGATAAAGAGCCTCTATACTGATCTCTATATACTGTATATATATACACTGTACAGGTGTATAATGAGGAGGAGAGAGCTGATCACAGGAGCTGGCAATCTGAGGACACAGGAATGATAGATCATGTATACTGATCACTATATACTATATATATACACAGTACAGGTGTATGAGGAGGAGAGCCCTGATCACAGGAGCTGACAATCTGAGGACACAGGAATGATAAAGAACCTCTATACCAGTGATGGCGAACCTATGGCACGCGTGCCAGGGATGGCACGTAGAGCCGTTTTCCCTGGCACGCGGCGTCGCCTGTCACCGCAGCTTTGAACTGCCGGCATGATGGCGCCGGCAGTTCAAAGCCGTGTCGGATCGGAGGATTCTCTTTCCTCCGCATCTCCGACATTCTCCAAGCTCCGCCCCGCCGGCGTCACATGACCGCGCGGCGTCACATGACCGCGGTCATGTGACGCTGGGACGGAAGACGCGAGGAGAAGAAGGAGCGGTGAAGGCGGGAGTACTAGGTGAGTATGATTTTTTTTTTTTTTATTTCAAGCCACGGAATAATGAGGGGCAGGATGGACACAGACATGAGGCTGCAGGGGGGCAGGATGGACACAGACAAGAGGCTGCAAAGGGGCAGGATGGACACAGACAAGAGGCTGCAAAGGGGCAGGATGGACACAGACATGAGGCTGCAAAGGGGCAGGATGGACACAGACATGAGGCTGACAGGGGGGCAGGATGGACACAGACATGAGGCTGACAGGGGGGCAGGATGGACACAGACATGAGGCTGCAATGGGGCAGGGAGGTGGACACAGACATGAGGCTGACAGGGGGGCAGGATGGACACAGACATGAGGCTGACAGGGGGGCAGGATGGACACAGACATGAGGCTGACAGGGGGGCAGGATGGACACAGACATGAGGCTGACAGGGGGGCAGGATGGACACAGACATGAGGCTGCAAAGGGGCAGGATGGACACAGACAAGAGGCTGCAAAGGGGCAGGATGGACACAGAGCGAACAGAGGCACGCAACAAAGGGGCAGGATGGACAACAGAGGCGCAAGGGCAGGTGGCCAACAGAGGCTGCAGGGGCAGGATGGACACAGACATGAGGCTGCAAAGGGGCAGGATGGACACAGACATGAGGCTGACAGGGGGGCAGGATGGACACAGACATGAGGCTGACAGGGGGCAGGATGGACACAGACATGAGGCTGCAATGGGGCAGGATGGACACAGAGACATGAGGCTGCAAAGGGGCAGGATGGACACAGACATGAGGCTGACAAGGGGGCAGGATGGACACAGACATGAGGCTGACAGGGGGGCAGGATGGACACAGAGACATGAGGCTGACAGGGGGCAGGATGGACACAGACATGAGGCTGACAGGGGGCAGGATGGACACAGACAAGGGCTGACAAAGGGGCGGATGGACACAGACATGAGGCTGCAAAGGGGCAGGATGGACACAGACATGAGGCTGACAAGGGGCAGGATGGACACACAGACACGAGGTGACACAGGAGGGCAGGATGGACACAGACATGATGCTGAAAGGGGCAGGATGGACACAGACAAGAGGCTTCAAAGGGGAAGGATGGACACAGACAAGAGGCTGCAAAGGGGAAGGATGGACACAGACAAGAGGCTGCAAAGGGGCAGATGGACACAGACAGAGGCTGCAAAGGGGCAGGATGGACACAGACAATGAGGCTGCAAAGGGGCAGGATGGACACAGACAAGAGGCTGCAAAGGGGCAGGATGGACACAGACAAGAGGCTGCAAAGGGGCAGGATGGACACCAGACATCCTGAGGCTGCAAAGGGGCAGGATGGACACAGACCTGAGGCTGCAAAGGGGCAGGATGGACACAGACATGAGGCTGACAGGGGGGCAGGATGGACACAGACATGAGGCTGACAGGGGGCAGGATGGACACAGACAGAGGCTGCAAAGGGCAGGATGGACACAGACAGAGAGGCTGCAAAGGGGCAGGATGGACACAGACATGAGGCTGCAAAGGGGCAGGATGGACACAGACATGAGGCTGCAAGGGGCAGGATGGACACAGACATGAGGCTGAAGGGGGCAGGATGGACACAGACATGAGGCTGCAAGGGGCAGGATGGACACAGACATGAGGCTGCAAAGGGGCAGGATGGACACAGACCTGAGGCTGCAAAGGGGCAGGATGGACACAGACATGAGGCTGACAGGGGGGCAGGATGGACACAGACAGAGGCTGAAGGGGGGGGAGGACACAGACAAGTGCAAGGGGCGGTGACAGACAAGGGCTGCAAGGGCAGGATGGACACAGACATGAGGCTGCAAAGGGGCAGGATGGACACAGACTGAGGCTGCAAAGGGGCAGGATGGACACAGACATGAGGCTGACAGGGGGCAGGATGGACACAGACATGAGGCTGACAGGGGGCAGGATAGACACAGACATGAGGCTGACAGGGGGCAGGATGGACACAGACAAGAGGCTGCAAAGGGGCTGGATGGACACAGACATGAGGCTGCAAAGGGGCAGGATGGACACAGACAGAGGCTGACAAAGG
Organism: Allobates femoralis; assembly: GCA_033576535.1. Taxonomy (NCBI): domain Eukaryota; kingdom Metazoa; phylum Chordata; class Amphibia; order Anura; family Aromobatidae; genus Allobates; species Allobates femoralis. The sequence goes on from JARQOC010000001.1 coordinate 211,491,880, forward strand.
GGCAGGATGGACCAGACATGATGCTGACAAGGGGCAGGATGACACAGCATGATGTGACAAGGGCAATGGACACAGAGACATGAGGCTGACAAGGGGCAGGATGGACACAGAGACATGAGGCTGACAAGGGGCAGGATGGGACAAGAGGGGCATGAGGTGACAAGGGCAGGAGGGAGACAAGAGGGGCATGAGGGTGACAAGAGGGGCATGAGGGTGACAAGAGGGGCATGAGGGTGACAAGAGGGGCATGAGGGTGACAAGAGGGGCAGGATGGTGACAAATAAGAGGGGCATGATGGTGACATTAGGAGGAGGCATGATGGTGACATTAGAAGGGGGCATGATGGTTACATTATTACAAGAAGGGGGATGATGTGCTTTATTACAAGGAGGAGGGTATTACTGCAGGATGGGGACATTACCACAAGGGGACAGGGATCGACCATACTACAAGGGGATAAGGCTGGAGACATTACTACAAGAAGGGAGTTAGGATAGGGACATTACTGCCAGGAGAGGGTCAGGATGGAGCACATAACTACAAGGAAAGGGTCAGGATGGAGCGCATTACTACAAGGGGAATGTCAGGATGGAGCACATTACTTCAAGGAGAAGGTCAGGATGGAGCACACTACAACAAGGAGAAGGTCAGGATGGAGCCCATAACTATAAGGAGAAGGTCAGGATGGAGCTCATAGCTACAAGGATAGGGTCAGGATGGAGCACATTACTACAAGGAGAGGGTCAGGATGGAGCACATAGCTACAAGGAGAGGGTCAGGATGGAGCACATTACTTCAAGGAGAAGGTCAGGATGGAGCACATTACTTCAAGGAGAAGGTCAGGATGGAGCACATTACTTCAAGGAGAGGGTTAGGATTGAGCACATTACTACAAGGAGAGGGTCAGGATGGAGCACATTACTACAAGGAGAGGGTCAGGATGGAGCACATTACTACAAGGAGAGGGTCAGGATGGAGCACATTACTACAAGGAGAGGGTCAGGATGGAGCTCATAGCTACAAGGATAGGGTCAGGATGGAGCACATTACTACAAGGAGAGGGTCAGGATGGAGCACATAGCTACAAGGAGAGGGTCAGGATGGAGCACATTACTTCAAGGAGAAGGTCAGGATGGAGCACATTACTTCAAGGAGAAGGTCAGGATGGAGCACATTACTTCAAGGAGAAGGTCAGGATGGAGCACATTACTACAAGGAGAGGGTCAGGATGGAGCACATTACTACAAGGAGAGGGTCAGGATGGAGCACATTACTACAAGGAGAGGGTCAGGATGGAGCTCATAGCTACAAGGAGAGGGTCAGGATGGAGCTCATAGCTACAAGGATAGGGTCAGGATGGAGCACATAGCTACAAGGAGAGGGTCAGGATGGAGCACATAGCTACAAGGAGAGGGTCAGGATGCAGATACTACTACAAAATAGGGACCAGGATTTCAGTATGAAATTTGCTTGCTCTGTCTAATATTCTGCATTTTTTCCATACAGATCAATCCACCTGCTGTTTCTAGAAAGGGCAGTGGCAGCGGCTCAGCTTCAATGTCCAGTACACATGAGCTGTCTGACCACTGCCGAAGAGAAGAGAAGACTGCAAAGGTAAGTTTAAAATCAATTAATTGTTACAATAATTGAATTGATCATCAATGTTTCAGGACTACAAGCCCTGTACAGTGAAGAGAGTTAGCATCTGCTGGATCTCCCCCCTGTGCAGCGCTTGTGATAGATAACCACTGCTGTAATTTAGGTTAAATTGCAGTGTTGGCACTTCGCCATAAATAATTTTGTTTTGGGTTGCAGTTTGGGCACTCGGCCTCAGAAAGGTTCGCCATCACTGCTCTATACTGATCACTATATACTGTATATATATACACAGTACAGGTGTATAATGAGGAGGAGAGCCCTGATCACAGGAGCTGACAATCTGAGGACACAGGAATGATAAAGAACCTCTATACTGATCACTATATACTGTATATATACACAGTACAGGTGTATAATGAGAAGAGCCCTGATCATAGGAGCAGACAATCTGAGGACTCAGGAATGATAGAGAGCCTGTATACTGATCTGTAGATCCTTGTACATGTGTAGAATGAGGTTCTCACTGTACAGGCAAAGTTCTGTTATCATTACAAGGTGACCGCAGGATTATTTACAAAAAGAGACGTTTTTTGAGTCAAAAGAGCCGAATGTTCGGGATCACTGAAAAGCTCCGCACTGCCCATCACTAGAGCCCAAAACGGCCCCGAGAGAGAATGCTGTGCTCGGCTCATTTATAGGTCCGCTGGAGCCTCGCAGCCTGATTGGTTGGAGTTTTACGTTTTAAATCCGATCTCTCGTCTCTCATTGGCCACACATAGCAGAGGCGGCCACTTGAAATCTACATCCACCGCCGACATGGTGAAACTAGCCAAGGTAAACGCATGCGCGCAGGGAGGCAGCATCTATACGTGTAGTTAGTATTGCCCACATTCAGGCGCTTTTACTATGAATTGGTGCCCATATGTGTAGTTGCCTGACTGGCGGCCGTGGCTGTGTTGTGATTACAGCGGCTCGGTGAAAACGCAGCTCTGGTCTGGTGAGAAGGACGTCGGTAGTGCGCATGCGCAAATAAGGGACTAGCGCGAGCTCCGAGCGCTGACGTCACTGGTCTGTAACTAGGGGACTCTGTAGGCGCCTGGTGGCGGCAGAGGCCGCCTGCCTGCGGGGGGTGAGCGGCCACCGTGTGACAGCCGAGGGGACGGGCTGGGAGATTGTTACATGAGGTGTGCGCGCGCTCTGTCGGCGCCATTTTGTTTTCCCGCTTGCGGAACCTGTGCGTGTGGTCCGCGACTTTCACTTCCGCCCCCAGCGCGCGGTGCACGTGGTGTAGAGTAACACGTGGCCGCGGAGGGCGCTACCACACGTCATCAGCGGGGGTGCTCACAGCACACATGGAGTCACCCCCGCACGTGTACCCCAGTGTCCGCTCCCAGGCTCCTCACAGCAGCTCCCTCTGCACATAGTCTGATATCACCTGGACACGCACTACTTACCATTTGCGTATGTGAACGCAGCTTATGCTGAGTTCCCATACGCAGTCAAAGGCATGCGCACTGCGTTCCTATGTTTAACATAGGAACGGATAGTGCCTGCGTTTGGCAGCGTTTGCTGCGTTCAGATACGGACGATATCTGCTCCTTCCGGTGTCCAGCGTCCGCACCCGGGACGCAGCCAGTTGCATTTTTTGTGCGCTTGGGAACCTTGGAAAATCAGCAAGCGTCCCCAAGCGCACAAAACCTGCATTGTCGTCAATGGGTCCGCAGTGTTCAGCGATTGATAGCGCTGGAGAACGCTGCGGACCCATTGAAAAATCTCCCGGTGGCCGCCGCTGATGTCACAGGAGATCACAGACGGCCACCGAGAGATCAGCTCAGCCTCTGATGATCTCCTCCCCGCCGCCGGTAATACCCTAGCGATGTCGGCGGGGAGAAACAGCTGATTTGACAGCTGTTTGAATCTTCCCGCGCCGACATCTTGCCATCAGCATGCAGACACAAACGCTAATGTGAAGGTAGCCTAAGGCTGCCTTCACATTTGCGTTTGTTACGCAGCACACTGAACGCAGCCAAACGCTTGCGAACATGCGTTCCTATGTTTAACATGGGAACGCATGCGCCTGCGTTTGGTTGCGTTTACATGCAGATGTGTATAATTTGTGTGCCCTCCTCTGCACTCAGAACACAGCCCTGTTAATTTTTTGTGTGCGGGCGCTTGTTCTATCTGCAAGTGCCCGCAAGCGCACAAAAAATGCATGGAAGTCGATGGATCCGCAGTGTCCTCCGCACGACAGCGCAGGAGAATGCTGTGGATCTCATTGAAATCTCTCCCGGCAGCCACCGGGAGATCAGCTAGAGCTGCCTCTGCTCTCCCGCCAGTGTCAGCGCAGGAGATTTGAAGATACAGCTGATCTGACAGCTGTTTAAATCTCCCGTGCCGACACCGAATAGGTGATGTCGGCGCAGGAGATTTGAAGCACCGATCAGCTGTATCTTATCTCCTGAACCGATATCGTCCTATTCGGAGTCAGCGAGGGAGATTTAAACAGCTGTCAGATTAGCTGTATCTTCAAATATCCCGCGCCGACACCGGCGGGAGATCAGCTGTGCCGGGAGGAGGAGATCTCCACCGCTGATCTCCTCCCGGCCGTCCCAGAGACAGCTGATTGGCTGCCCGGGCACCATACTAATGTGAACGCATGTGGAGATTCTCCGCTGCGTTCACATAAGTATGTGCTGTTTGCATGCCCTGCGCATGCAGACACAAACGCAAGTGTGAAGCCAGCCTAAGGGTTTGTGCCTTTATTCCTTCAATGTGACTTTTCCTTTGTGTATTTGATATTTATTGGGACTATTTTATGTCACAGGGAGCAAAAGCACAAGGCAAACCTAAGAAAACCCCTCCCCCCAAGCAGGTGGAGTCCAGTGAGGATGAAGACATGGAGGACAGTGAGGAGGAGATGGTGAGTCCTGCACAACTTATTAATAGGACGAGTGTGAAATGTGTTTTCACTATTAATCTTTGTGGTTGCTGGGAAGTTTGTCCTCTGCTGACGCCTCTTTCTCCATCCGGCGTTTCCCCCTTTATTAATTTGTCGTCCTCACCTGTGCTGTGTCGGCATTGTCTCCTGGGATCACGTACCAGTGTAGCATGTGCGCTCTCTCCGCCATCTGGTAAAGAGAGCAGCAGCGCTCACTCCCTCTGGCTGTATTCCGTTTGTCAAGCGGAGCGTGAAGCGACCGCTGAATGGCCTCCGGGATCATGTGACATCACTGGTACGCAATCATGGGAGAGGCTGCTGACACTACAGGTGAGTAGAAGTTTATTTAAGGGCAAATACACAAATCAATGGTTTCCAGAACAGTGGACATCCCCTGTTAGTGATCAGGTCCGTTCTGTTGCATGTGAGGTGGATGAGGGGTTTCCTTTTACAAAGAGCTGGCAGAAGGCTAAAACAAATTAAACTAGTTTCACTTGTATTAGGTCACCGACAGTGTAAGTGTATAAGGTCATTGACATTCTGATGTCTTTTTAGTTTGTGGAATTTTATGTTTTTAATACTTTTTTTTTACGCTAGAGCTAGGTTAAAGGGAATCTGTCGCCATGTTTTTGTCATCCCATCTGAGAGCCGTATAATGTAGAGACAAGAGACCCTGTTTCCATCTATGTGTCACTTACTGAGCTGCTTGCTGTAATTTTGATAAAATTAGTGTTTTCTCTGCTGTAGATTTAGCAGTTTGACTATGCCAGACTACCAGACACAGATACCGTATATACTCGCGTATAAGCCGAGTTTTTCAGCACAAAAAATGTGCTGAAAAGTCCCCCCCCTCGGCTTATACGCAAGTCACTAACTAAGGCTGAAGGCACATCATCCCAGTGCCTCGCACACTCTTAATTCCCCCCCCCTCCCCTTCTCCAGATGGCCCCCACCTGTCACTGCCCCCACCTCCGATGCCGGGTCCGTTTGCGGCTTCACCCGCCGCGCTGCTGGCGGCGGGGGCAGATGCCCCTCAGCCTCTGCTTCTCCAGATGGCCCCACTGTCACTGTCCCCCACCTCCGATGCCGGTCTGTTGCGGCTTCACTTGCGCGCTGCTGGCGCGGGGGCAGATGCCTCCCTCCTCAGGCTCCCATCTCCTGGATGGCCCCCACTGTCCTGCATTCACCCCTCACCCCCGATCCCCGTGTCCGAGCTCACCGCTCCTCGATCCGCCGGTGTAGCCGCCGCTCTTCCTCCTCTCCTCGCTGGAACGCCCCTCCTTCTGTTCTGCTCTGCCCAGAGGTAAGTACCGAATGAATGAATGATTGAGTGAGTGGGTTCATGGATGGATGGATGGATGTGTGCACGCATGGTTGTGAGCGTGCGTGGGTGCGTGGATGTGTGGGTGTGTGGTTTAGTGGATGCGTGGATGTGTGGGTGCGTGGGGGGTTAGTGGATGTGTGGGTGCGTGGATGTGTGGGTGCATGGATGTGTGGGTTAGTGGGTGCGTGGATGTGTGTGTGCGTGGATGTGTGTGTGCGTGGATGTGTGTGTGCGTGGATGTGTGGGTGTGTGGATGTGTGGGTGCGTGGGTGTGTGGGTGCGTGGATGTGTTTGTGCGTGGGTTAGTGGATGCCGTGGGTTAGTGGGTGCGTGGGTTAGTGGATGCGTGCATGGATGGATGTGTGCGTATGTGTGACTGCATGTGTGGATGTGTGCACGAATGGATGTGTACATGCGTGGATGATGGATGGATGCAACAAGGTATCAAGTGTCCTCTTCTAGTCTCAGGGATCATAGTCATGGTGCACTGTATGACAGATCATTGCCATACAGTGCACCATAACTCTGACTCCAGAGACTGTAGGAAGAGGACACTTGATCCCTTGCTGCAATCTCTGGAGCAGAGGCGATCGAGCATCGTGGGACCTTCGTTGTGGACTACGTCGGAGGCGATCGAGCGTCGTGGGACCTTCGTTATGGACTACGTCGGATCTTTCTAATAAAGATGGAGTCTGAATTTTGTTTGTTTTTTTTTCCAAATAAAAATATTTTTCTCTGTATTTTTTGACTACTTACCAGAGATTCCTAATGGCGGGTCTAACATTGGCCCAATATTATGAATCTCGGGCTTAGTGCCAGCTGCCAATAAAAAGCTGGCATTAACCTTTTTATTACTCAGTTTGCCACCGGCACCAGGACAACTGGAAGAGCATGGGTACAGCGCCAGAAAATGGCGCTTCAATGAATGCGCCATTTTCTGGGGCGGCTGCGGGCTGCAATTCGCAGCATGGGGGGCCCAGAACGCTTGGGCCTCTCCATGCTGCGGATTCGAGCCCCCAGCTGTCTAGTTGTACCTGGCTGGACCAAAAATATGGCGGAGCCCCACGTCATTTTTTTTTTTTTTCTAGAATTTGTTCTAGAAATAAAAATAAAATGGGCTTCGCTGTATTTTTGGTTGCCAGCCAGGTACAACGAGGCAGGTGGGGTTTGGTGGCAGTCCGTAGCTGCCAAGTTGTACCTGGCTGGACCAAAAGTATGGCGAAGCCCCACGTCATTTTTTTTTATTACTTCTACCAATAAAATTATATGGAGCTTTGCCATATTTTTGGTTGCCAGCGAGGTACAACTTGGCAGTTGGGGGGCTGCAATCCTCATCGTGGAGAGATCCAAATGTTGTGGGCCCCCCACGCTGCAAATTGCAACCCACAGGCACCCCAGAAAATAGCGCATTCATTGGAGGTGCCATTTTCTGATGCTGTACCCCAACTCTTCCAGCTCCCCTTGCGCTGGTGGCAATGCTGGTGGCACACAGGGGCTCTCCATACGCGACATGGTGTCCGCTAACAATTGTTAGCGGACACCATGTTGCGTATGGAGAGCCCCTGTGTACCTAAACATTGGAGCTCTCCCACAAGTGACGCCATTTTGGAAACTAGACCCCCCCCCCCCCCCCCCAAGGAACAAATCTAGATGCATAATGAGCACTTTGAAGCTCCAGGTGCTTCACAATTTGATCCGTAAAAATAAGATTTTTGTGGAAGAAAAATATTTTTTTCATTTTTACGGACTTTTATGCATCTAGATTTGTTCCTTGAGGGGGTCTAGTTTCCAAAATGGGGTCACTTGTGGGGGAGCTCCAATGCTGAGGCACACAGGGGCTCTCCAAACGAGACATAGTGTCCGCTAACAATTAGAATGAAAATCAGCTCAAATTGTTAGCTGACACCATGTTGCGTTTGGTGAGCCCCTGTGTGCCTCAACATTGGAGCTCCCCCACAAGTGACCCCATTGATTGACAAATAAGTGGCCGCAAATCAGTGCAGTCTTGAAACCAGGAGAAGGGTGCTAGTCTGTTGGATCGCAGTAGGAATGAAAAAATCTCAATAGCACCCCACTAGCACCGCACTAGCATCAATATCGCGCTTCAAAAACGCGCCGTTTGCACTTTTAAAGTTTTATTGTTGACACCATATTGGTTTTGTGAGCCTCTTTTCCTCTTGTTTACGGTTTCTGTTTGAAATAAAAGTTAAAAATTTTATTCGTATCCATTTTGATTTTTGAAATTTTTCAGTACTGGTAGCTGCTGCATTGTCCACCCTAGGCTTATACTCGAGTCAATAGGTTTTCCCAGTTTTTTGGGGCAAAAGTGGGGGGGTCGGCTTATACACGGGTCGGCTTATACACGAGTATATACGGTAATTGTATGATTGTATTCTATGCCAGTTACACACACAGATAATTGTGCAGAGATTGTTGGCAGATCTCTGGTTGCAGTGAAATCATGGACACGTTATTCCATTTTGTGGCAGTGTACAAATGGAACAATGTATCCATGATTTCACTGCAACCAGACATCTGCCAACAATCTCTGCACAATTATCTGTGTGTGTAACTGGGCCTTTATGATAATCTCTGGCTGATTAAAGGGAACCAACCACCCCCAATGACCCCCCCGGACTATTAATATCAGTGCCTACACACAGCACATACATGTGCTGCACTGATTTTGGCTAAAAAAACTGTTTTTTAAAACTAAAGATAATGATTTTTAAAGTTTAAACCGGAGCGACGGATGGGCGGTACTTATCTGTGGAAACCGACGATATCTGATGCCAATCATCCCCCCGTCTCCCCTCGCAGCAGTTATGGCCACCCCTTTGTGCAGCGTCACAGCCCTGTGCACGGGCTCGCATGCCCGTGCACACGTCATCATCTGCAGCCGGGAAGCGAGCGCGCGCTCTGTCTTCCTGCGCTCGGCTATGGAAGACAGAGCGCGCGCTCGCTTCCCGGCTGCAGATGATGACGTGTGCACGGGCATGCGAGCCCGTGCACAGGGCTGTGACGCTGCACAAAGGGGTGGCCATAACTGCTGCGAGGGGAGACGGGGGGATGATTGGCATCAGATATCGTCGGTTTCCACAGATAAGTACCGCCCATCCGTCGCTCCGGTTTAAACTTTAAAAATCATTATCTTTAGTTTTAAAAAACAGTTTTTTTTAGCCAAAATCAGTGCAGCACATGTATGTGCTGTGTGTAGGCACTGATATTAATAGTCCGGGGGGGTCATTGGGGGTGGTTGGTTCCCTTTAAACAGTGATGTTATCAAAACTATACTGAGCAGCCCTGTAAGTGACACATCGCTGGAATCGGGATCTCGGGGTCTGTATTAGGTTGCAAAAAGCTGTTGACAGGTTCCCTTTAAGGCAGTGGGTATACAGAACAAACATACTTTTGGCTTCAAAGCATCTGAATTAATCCTTAACGTTTAGGCTGGCTTCACACTGCAGTTTTTTCCGTGATCAGGTTCGATCAGGTTTATGTGTTCAAACCAAGAGTGCCTCCAAAACTCAGAACAGGTGTCAATCTTTCAATTATAGTTTTTCTCTGCAAGTTCCTCTCCTGGTTTTGGTACACAAACCTGATCGAACCTGATCAGGGAAATAACTGCAGTGTGAAACCAGCCTTACTTGACTTAATGTTCCCTTACACTAAAGGCCACGTCACACGCATCAATCTTATGAGCGATATCGCTTAAGCGATCTGCTTTTTTGATCGCTTAAGCGATATCGTTTGTGCATCGCTACGTGTAATCAAGCGATTTTACAATGTAAAATCGCTTGATTGATTGATCGCAGATTTGTGAGCCGGAGCTCAAATCAAGCGATAATCGCTTGATCAATCTGCATCATCGTGGTGTGTGACACCACGATGAACGATCTTCCAGCGGCAGAGCCTATGCTGGGAGATGGTATCTATGGTAAACGTCGGGTTACTAAGCGCCGCGCGGCGCCTAGTAACCCGATGTGTACCATAGTTACCAGCGATCTCTCTGCTCCACATCGCTGGTGAGTCTGTCTGTGTGACAGCTCACCAGCGATGTGAGCGATATTGTTAGCGATCGCGCGTGCACGTGATCGCTAACAATATCGCTCATAAGATTGATGCGTGTGACGTGGCCTTAAGAGTGTGAGGGTTGTAGTTACTGTGGCTACATAAAGGAGTTGACAGGGCCATCATTTTAAAGATATGTTCATATGGTCTGGAGACACTGCATCCTGGATGCCAGATCTGCTCTCCTGCGGGGAAGCTGGTGATTGCCGCAGATATACACAGCTGCCCTGTGCCCACGATTAGTGCTTGGGGTGTGGCAGCTTTTCCCTGCATTCACTCATTGAGATCGCATCTGACTCCACAGCAATAATTGACATCCTGTGGCTCAGGAAGCCATGCTGCTGAGAAAACAAGCACAGTTGAGACAGGATTTCTCTAAATCCCATCCACTGTACTGCGCAGCGACAACAAAACGCTGCAAACACTGATCATGGGATGTGACCTAACCAACTAATCCGAGGAGCTTTTTTAAAGGTTATCCAGGATTATTAAAAAAAGAAATGGTGCCTAAGCACCATGGTGCTAGCTGCTGCCTACCTGCCTGTTGTGCCTGCATGTCACCGCCATTCACCCTCGACACAGAGGTCACAGCCCACTACTCCCGGAGAGATCATTGTGGGGTACACAGAGCGGAAACTGCTTTTCTTCTCGCTCTTTGAAGTGGGAGCATAGCTGATGTCACATGATTACAACCAGTCTCGCTACCTGACTGCAGGACTGGCTGTCAATCAGGTGACGTCGGTTGTGCGCCCATCTAAGAAGGGAGAAGGCACGTATCGTCAAATTGTCAACAGGAGCAGTCTAGGACTACTCCATGTGAACGTTCCGAACACAATAGGCAGGTAGTGACAGCTTTCACCTGCCTTTTGGTGCTCAGGCATTGTTAAAGGGATCCTGTCACCCCCAAAACACCTCTAAAGCTATTAAAAGCTGTCCCTAGCTTTTAATACGTGCCCTTGACAAGCGGTAATTGAAAATTCGTCTTTCCTCCGTAAGACTTTTTTGGGGGAACGGTTTGAGAAGATTCGGATGAAGCGGGAAGGCTTCATCGCCGACAAACAAAAAAATAATTATTCTTACCGTTAATTCTGTTTCTAGGAACCTTCCACGACAGCATAGGAAGTTGCCTCTCCACGCCCTAATCGGGACAGGAAGCACAAGAGAGGTTAAAAGGACCCTCCCACTTTCCACTAGCCAGTGTCTTACAAAGAACCATAGCATAAGAGTAACAAAAACAGTAACATATTCCAGGAATAATTGAGGAATATAGGGAGGGAATTAAGTGCTGTCGTGGAAGGTTCCTAGAAACCGAATTAACGGTAAGAATTATTTTTTTTTTTCTCTAGTCACCTTCCACGACAACATAGGAGGAATACCAACAAATTAATACCTAGGGTGGGACTACGGCCTGCAGGACTTTCCTGCCAAAAGCCGAATCCCTATTGGAAGCCAGGTCCAGACAGTAGTGCGTCGTGATCATGCAATGAGGACCAGGTAGCAGCCTGGCAAATCTGCTCCGGGGAAACCCCTGCCCTTTCCTCCCAGGAGACAGGTAGATCTGGTGGAATGAGCAGAAACTGCTGGGAAGGTAGGATTCTGTAATGGCTTTCCTAATTCAGTTGGCAATAGTACTTTTAGCCACTTTCTTGCTCTTATGTTGACCAAAGGGCTGGACAAAGAGATTGTGATCCACACGCCAGGGCGCCCTTACTTCAAGAAAATGGAGCACTGTACTACGAACATCCAATTAATGGAATTCCTCCTCCATTGGAGTACGTGGATGTTGACAAAATGAAGGAAGAACTATCAACTGGGAGCGATGGAAGGCCGAGACTACCTTAGGAAGAAACTAAGGGTCCAGGTGAAGGACAATGCTGTCATTCCGGACTGGAAGGTACTGTTTCCGGATGGAGAAGGCCTGAAGCTCCCCTACTCGTCGGGCATAAGCAATCGCCATCAGAAACGCCGTCTTGTGAGAGAACAACCGGATACCACAGGATGACAGTGGTCATAGGGAGGGCGAGAAAGCCCAGTGAGGACAACATTGAGGTCCCAGGAGGTTGTAAGGACTCCAGTCCGTGGACAAATAAGACTAGCAGACGCCAAGAATAGCCGAAACCAGCAATTTGCCAAATCAGTGGCAAACACTGAACTGAGAGCTGAAACCTGCAATTTCAATGTGCTGGGTGTAAGACCCATTTCCAAACCATTCTGAAGAAATTCCAAAATTCGCGATCTATTGGGTTGGAGTGGGTCAGGTGGAATGGAACCACACCAGGAGGAAAATCTCTTTTATCTCTCATTCCAAATTGCATTAGCGACCGGTTTGCAGATTGTTTTTTGCAAGGTGGCCACCACTTCTTCAGACAGCCCTCAGCACCTGGCCCTCAGAACCCATGCAACTAATTTGAGCTTATGTGGATCCGGATGGAACAGATGACCCTGAAACGGCAAGCTAGGGTCCGGACTCAAAATAACTGGTCCATCGACTTTATGGCCGAGGAGGAGTTAGTGGCATTCAGAGGGGCTACCAGGATAGTGGGGAATCCTTCTCCCCAGATCTTCCTCAGTGTTCTTACGAGAAGGGGGATAGGCGGGAAAGGCATAAGCTAGATGAAAGTCCCAGGTCTGGGAGAAGGCGTCCTTCCCCACGGCCTCATCCAAAGGGTTCACGAAGAAATATGTTGCGACCTTTTGAGTTGCACTGGAGGCAAACAGGTCGATCTCCGGGAAACTCCATCTTGCGACTGTAATGGATGCCCTCCACACTTTTCGGGTGGGCTGTCCTCTTAATTGTCTGCCGCCGAATTGATGCTTTTTTTTTTTTTTTTTTTAAATCAAATGTTTTTTATTAGAAACAATCCATCAATCATTACAACAACAACAATTCACCATTTTAAGTAATTTCCCCCCCCCCCATTCAACATCCCTCCATCTCTCTCTCCCCCCTGGACAGTCTAGATACGTAGTTGCCTTTCATGAAAGAGGTATTACAGTTCAAACAATATCAGCTTCCGTCAATATCTTCAGTGCCGGAATGGAGTGGCCCCTCTCAGACCAAGGGCCGAGCATAGCACGGAAGACACATAAAGAAAACTATATATCCATCAATCACCAATAACAATGTCAGCCAACTATCCCAGTTGTCAAACCTTTCTCATACCCACATTTAGTTTGCCCGCATCCATGGTTCCCACAGTACCTCAAAGGTCTTAATAGCCCCACGCCTCCGGTAAATACTTTCCTCGGTACGGATAATATACCTGACTTGCTGTATATATTCTGCTCGAAAGGTGGCTCCGTCTTAATCCACTTCTTGGCTATCACCTTCCGAGCAATATAGAGGAGCCTTGCCACTGCGACCTTCTGGGCGTTAGGAACCTCCACACCCTCCACGTATCCCAGCACACATACCAGTGGACTTCTTGGTAGCCTACAACCGTACCACCCTTCAATTAGGTTGATAATCACTAACCAAAAACCTTGCAACCTCGGACACTCCCACACCATGTGCAACAATCCTGCTCCCTCTTGTCCACATCTTGGGCACTCAGACGTGGTCCTTACACCTATCCTGTTCAGGAATTCCGGGGTCCTATAGGCTCTATGTATCAACAACAGCTGCGATAATCTGGCCGGCTCACTCAATGATAGTTTAGGAATATATTCCAAAATCTGCTCACACGTATCATCTTCCATCTCTCCAATCTCCTCCTCCCACCTACGTCTAGCTTTTATAGGGTATTTCAGCAACCAGGTATGCAATAGGTCCCTATATATCGTCGATATGACTTCTCGCGTGCTTCCCTTCATACAGATGAAATTCACAACTATGTCTTTTTGCACTATTAATTCCTTAGTGCGCTTTTGTCGTCTAAAGGCATGTTGCACTCTGAGATACAAATATTCATCCGTCTCAGGGATCCGGAATTCCCTTCCCAGGTCGTCGAAAGACTTCAACACGCCATTCCCAACCAAATGTCCAACACACTCAATTCCTTCATGCATCCATCTCTTTTGCTCCCCCAGCTTGTAAAATTCAGGCAACTCTCTATTCATCCACATGGGCGTGTATTCCGTTACTCCAGTAAGGCCTCTTATTTGCTTAACTCTATCCCATAGCTTTTGGACCAAGCCCAGAGTGGGGAGCCCGCCACACAATCGGCCTACATCTCCAGCCTCCAACCCTCCTACAATAGGGACCCTACCCGTTAGGACCTCCAAAATCTTCTTTCTCCTGGACCCACTCTCCCCATCTGCCCATCCCTTCAGGTGTTGACTCTGTGCTGCCAAGAAGTATACCCACGGGTTCGGCAAAGCAATCCCTCCCACCGTCTTTGGCCGTTGTAGGATCTCCAGCTTTATCCTAGACTGACCGCTCCCCCAGATCAAGTCTCTAAACAGGGAATTAATCCTTCTGAATACACCCCCGGAAAGCCACACCGGCGAATTGTGTAGCAGATATAGGAGTTTCGGCATGAGTATCATTTTTGTTAAATTTGCCCTGCCCACCACCAACAGTCGCAGCCTGCTTCAAGTTCTGGCTTTGTCCTTAAGTCGTACCAACAGCGGTTCCATATTCAGCTTAATGAAATCTGTGACAGGCAGAGCAATACAGAGGCCCAGATATTTAAATTGTTGAACTATTTTCAATTTCATGCAGCCCAACGGCCCAAGTGACCCCGCACTCCCCGCGTCCACCATCATCGGGCTAGATTTGTCCCAATTTATCTGCAGCCCAGACATATCTCCAAATCTTTCTATCAAGGTAACTGCTTGTCCCAGTGAGTCCCCCGGGTCTTGAAGAAATAATAGGATGTCATCTGCGTACAACGCAATCTTCTCCTCAAAACAGCCATACCTAAACCCCTTAACCTCCCCGGCACTTCTCACACGTATTGCGAGAGGCTCAATCGCGAGGGCAAACAGGGGCGACAGAGGACAACCCTGGCGGGTCCCCCTGGTCAAAGCAATCCTTTCCGACCGTCCTCCATTCCCCTCACCCTAGCCACCGGTGAAGAGTACAACAACTGTGTCCAGGCAATGAAAGACCGACCAATTCCAAATCTCTCCATTACCAGCCATAAATAGTCCCACTCCATGCTGTCAAATGCTTTTCTGGCATCCAGGGAAACCACCACCCTACCACCCACGTTGTCCGCTGGTAGCTGCAAGTTTAGGTATAATCGTCTCAGATTGACAGCAGTCGATCTACCTGGCATAAATCCAGACTGGTCCGGATGAATCACATCCGTCACCACTCCCGAGAGACTATTTGCCAGTACTAATAAATTTGCATCCACTGACAGCAGTGAAATGGGCCTATATGATTCTGCCTTCGTCCTGTTTTTATCTTCCTTAGGTAGCACCACAATGGTAGCTTCCCTCATGGACTCTGGCAGCCGTTCTACAAGCGCCACCTGGAACA
This sequence comes from Allobates femoralis, assembly GCA_033576535.1. Classification (NCBI taxonomy): domain Eukaryota; kingdom Metazoa; phylum Chordata; class Amphibia; order Anura; family Aromobatidae; genus Allobates; species Allobates femoralis. Next base: position 211,507,240 of record JARQOC010000001.1, read on the forward strand.
CCAATAACCTGGGCAACAACACGTCTTTTAATTGTTTATACACATGGGGTGAGACACAGGGGGCAGAGAGCACATGGCGTGAGACACAGGGGGCAGAGAGGACATGGGTGAACACACTGGGCAGAGAGGACATGGGGTGAACACTGGGCAGAGAGCACATGGGGTGAGACACGGGCAGAGAGCACATGGGGTGAGACACAGGGGCAGAGAGCACATGGGGTGAGACACAGGGGCAGAGAGCACATGGGGTGAGACACAGGGGGCAGAGAGCACATGGGGTGAGACACAGGGGCAGAGAGCACATGGGGTGAGACACAGGGGGCAGAGAGCACATGGGGTGAGACACAGGGGGCAGAGAGCACATGGGGTGAGACACAGGGGGCAGAGAGCACATGGGGTGAGACACAGGGGGCAGAGAGCACATGGGGTGAGACACAGGGGCAGAGAGCACATGGGTGAGACACAGGGGGCAGAGAGCACATGGAGTGAGACACGGGGCAGAGAGCACATGGGGTGAGACACGGGGCAGAGAGCGCATGGGGTGAGACACGGGGCAGAGAGCACATTGGGTGAGACGGGGCAGAGAGCACATTGGGTGAGACGGGGCAGAGAGCACATGGGGTGAGACGAGGCAGAGAGCACATGGGGTGAGACACAGGGGTCAGACAGCATATAAAAGGTGAGACACAGGGGGCCAGACAGCAGATGGGGTGAGACCGGGCACAGGGGAATAGAGAGCACACATGGGGAGAGAGACCAGGCACGCCGGGGTAGAGAGCACACATAGGGAGACAGACAGTCACCTCCAGAGCTGCGGTCACTGTTCTGTGACATCATGTAACAGAATAGTGACTGCCGCTCTGGAGGTGACTGGAGAATATGACATCTTGTCTTATCCTCCAGTCACCTCCAGAGCTGGTCTCACTATTCTGCTGCTACATCATGTCATGTCCTCAAGTCACCTCCAGAGCTGCAACGACTATTTTGAGAGCGGATATAAGAGACACACATTGGGGGAAAGAGACATACAGTGGGAGAGTGGACATAAGAGACAAATGGGGGGAAAAGACATGCTGGGGGAGAACGGACATAAGAAGAGACACAGGGGAAAGAGACATGCAGGGGGAGAGCAAGCATGGGAAAACACGCTGGGGGGGGAGAGCGAGAGAGACACGCTGGGGGGGGAGAGCGAGAGAGACACGCTGGGGGGGGAGGAGAGAGACGAAGAGAGGACACGCTGGGGAAAGAGCGAGAGAGACACGCTGGGTGGAAAGAGCGGGAGAGACGACGCTGGGGGGGAGAGGCGGGAGAGACGCGCTGGTGGGGGAGAGCGGGAGAGACGCGCTGGTGTGGGAGAGCGGGAGAGACGCGCTGGTGGGGAGAGCGGGAGAGACGCGCTGGTGGGGAGAGCGGGAGAGACGCGCTGGTGGGGAGAGCGGGAGAGACGCGCTGGTGGGGAGAGCGGGAGAGACGCGCTGGTGGGGGAGAGCGGGAGAGGCGCGCTGGGGGGGAGAGCGGGAGAGGCGAGCTGGGGGGGAGAGAGAGGGAGAGGCGCGATGGGGGGGGAGGAGAGAGAGTGAAGGAGTGCCGATGGGAGAGAGAGAGTGTGAAGGAGGCCCGATGGGGAGAGAGTGAAGGAGCATCCAATGGGGAGAGAGAGAGTGTGAAGGAGCGCCCGATGGGGAGAGAGTGAAGGAGCATCCAATGGGGAGAGAGAGAGAGTGAAGGAGCGCCCGATGGGGAGAGAGGGAGAGTGAAGGAGCGCCCGATGGGGAGAGAGAGAGTGTGTGAAGGAGCGGCCCGATGGGGAGAGAGGGAGAGTGAAGGAGCGCCCGATGGGGAGAGAGGGAGAGTGAAGGAGCGCCCGATGGGGAGAGAGGGAGAGTGAAGGAGTGCCGATGGGGAGAGAGAGAGAGTGAAGGAGCGCCCGATGGGGAGAGAGAGAGAGTGAAGGAGCGCCCGATGGGTAGAGAGGTGAAGGAGCATCCAATGGGGAGCGAAAGAGAGAGTGAAGGTGCGCCCGATGGGGAGAGAGTGAAGAAGCATCCAATGGGGAGAAGAGAGTGAAGGAGCGCCCGATGGGGGGGGGGAGAGAGTGAAGGAGCGACCGATGGGGAGAGAGAGTGAAGGAGCACCCGATGGGGAGAGAGAGTGAAGGAGCACCCGATGGGGAGAGAGGGAGAGTGAAGGAGCGCCCGATGGGGAGAGAGAGTGAAGGAGCGCCCGATGGGGAGAGAGAGTGAAGGAGCGCCCGATGGGGAGAGAGAGAGAGTGAAGGAGCGCCCGATGGGGAGAGAGAGAGAGTGAAGGAGCGCCCGATGGGGAGAGAGAGTGAAGGAGCATCCAATGGGGAGCGAGAGAGAGTGTGAAGGAGCGCCCGATGGGGAGAGAGTGAAGAAGCATCCAATGGGGAGAGAGAGTGAAGGAGCGCCCGATGGGGGGGGAGAGAGTGAAGGAGCGCCCGATGGGGAGAGAGAGTGAAGGAGCATCCAATGGGGAGAGAGAGTGAAGGAGCGCCCGATGGGAGAGAGAGTGAAGGAGCGCCCGATGGGGAGAGAGAGAGAGTGAAGGAGTGCCCAATGGGGAGAGAGAGTGAAGGAGCATCCAATGGGGAGCGAGAGGAGAGAGTGATAGGAGCGCCCGATGGGGAGAGAGTGAAGAAGCATCCAATGGGGGAGAGAGAGAGAGTGAAGGAGCGCCCGATGGGGGGGAGAGAGAAGTGAAGGAGCGCCCGATGGGGGGGGGAGAGAGTGAAGGAGCGCCCGATGGGGAGAGAGAGAGTGAAGGAGCATCCAATGGGGACAGAGTGAAGGAGCGCCCGATGGGGGAGAGAGAGAGAGTGTGTGTGTGTGTGAAGGAGCGCCCGATGGGGGGAGAGAGAGAGTGAAGGACCGCCTGATGGGGGGGGGAGGAGGAGAGTGAAGGAGCGCCCGATGGGGAGAGAGAGAGTGAAGGAGCGCCCGATGGGGAGAAAGAGAGTGAAGGAGCGCTCCGATGGGAAGAGAGAGCGTGAAGGAGCTTTCCGATGGGGAGAGAGTGTGTGAAGTAGCGTCCGATGGGGAGAGAGAGAGTGAAGGAGAGCCCGATGGGGGGAGAGAGAGAGTGAAGGAGCGCCCGATGGGGGGGGGGGGGAGAGTGAAGGAGCATCCAATGGGGAGCGAGAGAGAGAGTGAAGGAGCGCCCGATGGGGATAGAGATAGTGTGAAGGAGCATCCAATGGGGAGAGAGAGAGTGAAGGAGAGCCCGATGGGGGGGAGAGAGAGTGTGAAGGAGCATCCAATGGGGAGAGAGAGAGAGTGTGAAGGAGCATCCAATGGGGAGAGAGAGAGTGAAGGAGCTCCCGATGCTATGGGGAGGAGAGACGTGAAGGAGCTCTCCGATGGGGGAGAGGTGTGTGAAGGAGCGTCCGATGGGGAGAGAGAGAGTGAAGGAGCGCCCGATGGGGAGAGAGAGAGAGAGAGTGTGTGTGTGTGTGAAGGAGCATCCAATGGGGAGAGAGAGAGTGAAGGAGCGCCCGATGGGGGGGAAAGAGAGAGTAAAGGAGCGCCCGATGGGGGGGGTAGAGAGAGTGAAGGAGCGCCCGATGGGGAGAGAGAGAGAGGTGAAGGAGCATCCAATGGGGAGAGAGAGAGAGAGTGAAGGAGCGCCCGATGGGGAGAGAGACCAGGGGGAGAGTGCATATGGGGAGAGAGACACGTACGGGGATGGAGAGTACATATGGGGAGAGAGACCAGGGGGGAGTGCATATGGGGAGAGAAACACGTAGGGGGATGGAGAGTGCATATGGGGAGAGAGACACGCAGGGGGATGGAGACAGCACAAATAGGGAGAGAGACCGTCACCTCCAGAGCTGCAGTCACTATTCTGCTGTTACATCGTGACTTATCCTTCTGACACCTCTAGAGCTTCAGTCACTATCCTGCTGTTATATGTCACTGGTACCTTAATCCATAACATGAAATGTCACATGACTGGCGATCCTTTACGTTTGCATCAACAGTGAAAATACAAATTACTAAATAAAACTGAAACATTATATACAAAATAAATCGTAACAACACAAGGACAATATTCAGTCCAGGCCTGGGCTGCAAAACTGACACTAGTATCAGACCTTGTTGCCTTAGGATCTGCATGTAGTTGTGTGTTGGTGCCACTTTGTGTCAACAAGAAATGGCTCCTCACTGTGAAAGACCCTAAACTTCATTGTCTCTTATCTGTTTGTTAACACCCAGAAGGGGAGGGGGGGGGGGGGAAACATCACACACTTGGAGCAGATCCAGCCCAGATTTTCAGCAGTCGTAATGCATGCCTGCTGTACACTAGGTTTTCATGGCAAATTTTCAGCAGCTGCTCCCCCTAGTGTTTCAAAGTGGAACATATCAAACTTTTTATATTATTTTTCATATTTTACTCCATTAAAAAAATATGACAATATTGTAAAAACAAATCAAAACATTAATACTTTACATTTTTTCAATTGTTTAAATTTCTCTTTTTTTGATGGCACCTTCCCTTTAATTCTAGAAGCCATAGCCGTGCATGATGCACTCTTTCCTCCTCATCCCTCTCAGACCAAGCAACTTTTCTCCCCAGCATCCAGAGCTGTCCCCAAAAATAAACACCCCTCCCATGCACCCCCACCTCCCCTCCCGTATACCCCCTCCTCACCCCCTCTTTGTTAATCTCCACAGAGAATGGGCAAAGCAGAGTCTCCAGCCTCCCACCTCCCACCAGTCACACCCCTCTGACATCTTACCAACTACCCACATTGCTCTCCCGCCTTTTTGTAACAGTCTATTCAACTATCTTATAGACCAGCAGCCACCACAGCTACCCCACCCCCCTTCACCACCCCAGGTCCCCCTACCCGGTCCTATATTTCAGCACATCCCCGTACAGATTTTTCCCTGAGTATAAAAACAAAACAGAAAAGCATAACAAATCTACAGTCTGAATCACTCATGGAGTACTAAGACCCCTCATAAAAAAGTACAAAATAGACGAAAATTGAGAAACCGTTTCCCCTTCAAAAAATAGCAGGATCCGGATTGTCCCAGCATATTAAGTTCCCATACAGGTACAAAATTGTCAACCGTCTCCACTTTCCCTCAGTTTCCTGTTATTTCGGTCCATCCATTCATCCACCTCCTCCGGAGACTGACAAAACTGGGCCTTGTTCAACGCCCTGACCCGCAATTTGGCCGGGTACAGCATAGAGTACCGCACTCCTAGGTCTCTCAGCCTGCGTTTATGTAAGAACATACCGTATTTTTCGCTTTATAAGACGCACCGGATTATAAGACGCACCCAGATTTTAGAGGTGGAAAATAGGGAAAAAAATATTTGTAGCAAAAAATGACTTTGATATGACACTCAGGCCCTGCGACCAGTCAGTGTTGGCGTCTGTTTCCTTCGGATGCAGGTGCAGCATGTGAGCAACACCAATGACTTCTGCTCCAGTGTCTGTTGGCGGGGAGACAGACGCCAGCACTGACTGGTCAGAGGGCTGAGTCTCATATCAATATCACATGGGACATGACTATGCAACTTCTGATAACGTTGGAACTGCTGCAGAATCAGGGGTATGGGTGCGTGCACACGATGAGTATACGCAGCCTTTTGGACGCAGCGTCTTGCTGCTGTGTCCAAAATGCTGCGTAGTACAGTACAAGCATAGTGGATGGGATTTGTAGAAATCCCATACTCACTATGCTTCATCTGACTGCAGCATTCTGACAGCTGCGGTGCGGGTTGCCACCATTCCGCTCCTTCTCAGCATGTTCATTTCATGCTGTGGAGTTGGAAGCAGCTCCCATCGGGGGACTGCAGGGAGAAGCTGCCCTGCACCCGCCGCACATGGTGAGTACAGGGCAGCTGGGGTCTCCCTGCCTCCACATGTGGCTTCACTTATGTCCGGAGGAGCCGCGTCCAACACACAGCTACTCCCGACTGTGAGCGCACACCCTTAGTATGGTCTTTATTACTTTTACAAGGGCCAACAAGATTAATGAGATGGGATTTGTTCATGTAGTAACAATCCCTTTAAGAACTATCACTCCCAGCATGTACTGTAGATCCTATAGCATGCTTGGAGTTCTAGTTAAGCACAGTATTGGTAGTGTTAACTTTACTTTATTAGTGGTTATGTTACATATACATGTGGACTCACTTTAATGTGTCCTGCTTTGCCATCACCCTGCTGAAATGAAGGAAGTGGCCATAGTCTGTATATAAAGATCTGATGTGCTGTACTGTATGAGGGAGGGCCAGGGAGGGGGGCTGTACACTGTGCTGAAATATGATGCTCTAGCCCTGTCTCCTAATTACAAGTCACCACAGAGCTTGACCTGTATGCAGGGCCAGGGGAGCTGTACACTGCGTTATATGCAGGCTCCAGCCCTGCTCTCCATACACTGAAGCTCCTGAACTGCAGACCGAGCTTCCTGCATTTCTGCTTGGTGTCAGGGCTCAGCAGGACACATTACAGAGAGCAGAGGGAGTGAGGCAGGACACTGACAAACAAGGTACCTGCTGTGATAAAGTGCCGATCTGCCCTGCTTGCCCCTGTCTTCATGGCAGTGAATCAGCACAAAGCTCAGTGCTCATTCACTTGCCACAGCTGCACCCAGCTCCTCTGTTCTCACTATCTGCAGCACACAATGTCCCCAGCAGCTGCAGGAGCGACCATGTGTGCCGGCTAAGCAGCTTCTCCTGCTCCCCTTGCTCTCACCTCTCCGCTGTCTTCAGTGCAGAGAGGTGGGTGGGGACTGGGAGCAGTGAAGTGAATATCTAAGTAGTTAATGAGCCGGGGACACGTGGTGCTCCTGCTGCCTGATTCTTCAGCAGGGACCATTCCCTGCCACTTCTGTCCCCAATTCACTGCTGTCTCCCCCTCCCAAGCAACTGAGGATGCTAGAAATGTTATATTCCTTTTATAAGACGCACCCCCACTTTCCTCCAAAACTTGGAGGGAAAAAAGTGCGTCTTATAAAAGGAAAAATACGGTATATATCTTCATTAATATTTACTTCAAATACTGGGTATAGTTATCAAAGTAATAATATATTATTTTATTCGTATATTGATCTGCTGATATTTGTAACGTACATATTGCTGACATGTAGAAGTATATGTATGGCCAGGCTATACATACATCAAGAGATTGCATCATCCCAGAAGTGTCTAGAAGTATCCATGTATAGTAATAATGTATGTCGCTGTCACTCAATAAGAATGAGCAGTACCATGGGTGGGGGCCTCTCCCTTCGGGGGACTCTCATTATACTCGAGGCTGTCCATTGGAAGACAACGTAACAGAACCATCATGCCGGACAGAAGCCGATCAGCAGTCTTGGTGAGATGGATGACCCCATACCCGTGGATCGCCACCAAGAAGAATACATAGATTATCTTTTTGTAACTATCTGAACATTATACTTTAATAAGTTTATTAATTGGCTATTTTAATACCAATTAAACTGAGAAGATCATTTTTATACATATTTTTCCGTCTTTTCTCACTAATTAAGTATATGACGATAAGCACGATAATTATGCACATATAACGGTATTTAACAGTTTAACATCTCCACACCGAAGCTTTTGTACAGCTGGGGAATAGTCAGAATAGATGGATATGTCCTGACCGTCAATTGTCATGTCATTAACGGTTCTAGCTCTTCGTAGTATGACATCCCAATCTCTGTAGTTCATGATTTTAGCCAGCATTGCTCGGGGAGCTGCTCCAGGGGCCACTGGACGCAAGGGGATTCTGTGGGCTCTCTCCACTACGAATACATTAGAGAGGTCGTCGGCTCCGATTTTTTGCAACAGCCAGTTTTCAATAAACTCGGTGGGGCGAGATCCCTCTGCCTTTTCCGGCACCCCGACAATCTTTGTTATTCTGCCTTGAGCGGTTTTCCAAATGGTCATTTTTGGCTATGACTTCCTCCAATTGCTTTGCAAATTGCTTATGGCCTTTCTGCAGCTTCACTATGTCCTCCTCCGCTGTACTGACACTGTCCTCAACTGCACCCGTTCTGATGTCTGCTTTCTGCATGGCCCTTTTCATGCTACCAATCTCATCTTGTATACCATGCACTTGTTTAGTCAGGGTGGTCAGGGTATCCTTGCAATATGTAACAGCAATGAATATGTCCTTTTAGGGTGGGCTCTGCATCACACACATTTTGTCCAGCACTGCCCTCACCCTGCGCCTCCTGCATGCTCCAGGCCGCTGTTGTGCCTCCCAGCTCTTCACTCTGCTGTGATTGCTCCTGATCCTCATCTGTGTCTTCAGCCCCCGATGCATCCTCCATCCTCCCCTGCTCCCCTTTCCCCTCCAGCCTGGCAAATCTTGCAAGCTTTGCAGCCGCTGCCATCCTGGACGCGCACGCGGCGTTCTCCCTCTCTGCCTCCTTCACTGCTGCGGCGCCATCTTGAACACTGTTGCCTTCTGTGATCCCGGCGTCCCGTTGCCTCCTGCGCGGCATCTCCTCCGCTCTCTCAAAAAGGCACCCTCGGGGTCCAGGGATCCTGCGGTGAGCACCCGGATGGTTTTGTGTGCTAACAAGCCGGCGGCTGCGGTCTGTACGTCGAGTCTCAGGCGGGAGAGCTCTGCGATGCGACCGCTCACATTGCCGGCTTAACTCCGCCTCGCCGAATTGATGCTTGACTTCTATAAGAGTTATATAGGTTATATAAGTTATTAACTATTTATTGCCATAACACGACCAGGGAGCAGAATACTGCTTGTTCCAGGCTCCACTCTCCCTTGTGGACATCCCGGCGACTGAGAAAATCTGCCTAAAGCTTTAGGGACCCTTTCAGGTGAACTGCAGAAAGGAACAGGAGGAATTTTTCGGCCCAGAGGAAGATCCGAGAGGACACTGACTTTAGCGAGCTGGACCTCATACTGCCCTGATGACGGAGGGGCGCCACAGTGGTGACATTGTCCAAATACACTAGAACGTGAGATTCCCTGACTTGAACTTGAGCAGCAAGAAGGGCCTCTTCGACCGCTCTCAGTTCCCGGTAATTGGAGGACCGGTAACTGATGGCGCAACTCCAGAACCCTTGGAGAGAGGTGTGGGCACCATAGCCCCCACCCCCTTTGGCCGGCATCCGTAGTGAAAGTGACTAGGGGTGTCTGATCCCTGGCCACCCCTTTGAGTAGGTTGTTTGGATTCAACCACCAGAGGAGGGATGAGAAGGCAATCCCCGGGACACTAACCTGTTGATTCAGCGATGAAGGCAGTCTGCCCCAACATGACAGGACATGGTCCTGAAGGACTCAAGAGGGGGCCTGACGGGATGTAGGACGTCATCGATCCCAGAGCCGACAGTCGCTTGACGTCGCAGAGCCGAAATCTTTGCAGAGACTCCTCCACACCGCCCCTGAGGGACTGAGGCGAAGGAGCAATGAGATGGAAATTGTCCAGATATGGCATAAGACAGATGCCGCAACCCCGTATGAAGGCAACGACCTCCGCCATAATGTTCGAGAAAATCCTGGGAGCCGAGGAGATCCCAAAGGGCATTGAATAGAAAGTGGTGGACTTCCCCCTTGTACAGGATTGCAAACCTGAGGAACTTCCTGTGCCGAGGATGAATGGGCACCTGAAAGTACGCGTCTTTCAAGTCCATTGGTGCCATCTGGTGGTGTAGCTCTATCAACTGAATCCCTGATCTGATCAATTCCATTTTGAAACGACTATCAGACTTGTTGGTTTAGGCATTTCAAGTTGATGGATCACATGAGCGTCTCCAGATGGCTTTTTTGACCAAGAAGAGTCGGGAATAGAGACCCATCCCCTCCTCTCGGTGTGGAACAGATGAGATGACATTTGTTCGAAGGAGCTCTTGCACCTTTGTGTGCAAGAGATTCAGAGTACTCTGAGGGCAGGGCAATGACCCGGAGACCTGGCAGAGGAGGCAACTCGAACTCGATGAGGAAACCTTCGGAAATGACCCTCAGAACCCACTGGCAATTGGTGATAGTCTGCCACTGGGGGAGAAAGGCCGAGAGTCGCCCCCCCCCCCCCCCCCACCTGGACCAAGCTACTGATTGTCTGGGTGCAGCTGCTGCTGACAAGGCACGAGGATATGTGTTCCACTACCTATTTGGTAACTCCACCGGCCTGTTTTTCCTTTTCCTTTGGGCTGGGAGGTCTGAGGCACTGAGTGACGAAAGTGTTGCTTTCTGGGGTGTTTCTGTTCCAGAAGAGCCTTGCGTCAGTCGCCTTAGCCAGAATTTTCATCAAGTGCAGGCCCAACACTAAGTCCTCTTTGAAGGGTAGAGAGCAGAGCCTCCTCTCAGAAGTGGAATCACCACTCCACAATTTCAGCCACAAAGCCCATCTAGCGGAGTTGGACAAGACCGAGGTCCTGGCTGCCAGACGACTACCTCAGCAGAGGCATCCACGAGAAAGCAGGTTGCTTTCCTGAGCAAGGGAAGGGAGTCGAGGAGCTCTTCTCTAAAGGTACCAAATAAAAGAAAGGGAAGGGGAACAAGAGGCGCAATAGTGCCCTATCACTCAGACACTTCAAATGTAGGTGGTATAAAGGGAACCACTCACCTATTTCAGTTGTGAGACCCACAACTGGTATATAGACATGTAGTGTTATATCCTGAAGGCTGCTGCTGGACTCCCACCGACCACTAGCACGTGGAATCACAGACGTTGTACGGGAAAAAATGGTGTTCTACAGTCCGCGCTGCCAAGGTCCACTTATTCCAAGGAAACACACGGGTAGGTGAAGTATATCCAAAATCCTTTATTGCATCATCACAGGTCCTGCTACATGATGCAATAAAGGATTTTGGATATACTTCACCTACCCGTGTGTTTCCTTGGAATAAGTGGACCTTGGCAGCGCGGACTGTAGAACACCGTTTTTTTCCCGTACAACGTCTCTAAAGGCACCGTCACACGTGCATAATATTATGCACAGTTAGATTGGTTATATAATATTCGTATATTATATAACCAATCTAACTGTGCATAATATTATGTATGTTTCCAGACTAACATCCATATAGCTAGATCTATTGTAATTGCCAAAGTCACCAATATATATTCTAAATAGAGGTTTATTTTGCTCTGTGTAATAGCTCTTACTCTTAATGTATCTCCACCTTTAATACCCACCCGGGTTCTGGGTAAATTGTATGATGTTGTGTGTGGCAGAGGGAAATTGGTTTTAATTGCTTTTAACACGCATAAAGGTTTTTTCTGTCTTGCACTAAATAAATATTTGTTTTTTCACCTGCATATTGGCTGTGCGCACTTCATACAGAAGCCCCTTCTTCTTCCCTTTTGCAGTTCACCTGCTTCTGTGTTGCAGCACCCATTTTTACCTCCAACCAGGCTGTGCGCTCTCTCACCACCCAACTCTCATCTTCCAGGCTAAGGTGGTCAGCCCTAACGCTTGGCACAAACAGGGCATTTATTGGACTTCCCAGAGGCTTTCCTGGGGGCAGATTTGTTTTCCTGAAACAAAGCACAGTCGAAGAGGCTATGAAAAACTGCCTCTATCGGCAGAAATGGGACCCTTCCCCCCGCCCCCCTTCTCTCCAGCAGACGCACTGTGGCAGGGGGAACACTGGGCTCTGCAGATGCAGGGAAAGACATGGCAGCACACACAGTACATCACCTTACCGTGGCTCAGAAATCTTCGGGGCAGCCTTCCCAAAGAAAGGCCTGCCCCCCAGTGTCTCCAATGATCTCCCCGCCTTCCGCATTGGGTCCTGAGCATGCCACAGTCAGCGGTGGCATGGCTGTATGCTGTCCGCTGGGTCCCGCCATCAGAACCCGGAAGAGCTACGCTCCCGCCGGGGAACGCATGGCTGGAAGTCCCACCCACCGGCATCACACGAAAGTGCGGGAAGCGGCTTGCGGGCTCCAGAACGGGGAGACCGCCGGCCAGGGAGCCCAGGGCCTGCATCACCCCAGAGGGGATCCGAAGGGCCAGGATAGGGGTCCCACATACGTGGGAGCAGGAGGAGGAGGAGGAGCCGAAGCCCGACCAACACTGCCCGGCTGGAGAACCAAAAAACAGGAACAAAAAGGTATGCTGCAGCTCGTCGGCCACCACAGCATAGGAAAGAAAAAACCACTCCATGCCCCATGGGGACAGGAAAGACACTTGCTAGTGGGAGGTGGGAGGATCCTTTTAACCTCTCTTGTTCTTTCTGTCCCGATTAGCGCGTGGTGAAGCAACCTCCTATGCGGTCATGGAAGGTGACTAGAGAAATTAAGGTTGCCTCTAGTCTCAGAGTTGGGAGGCAAGTGCAGTTCACGGTTTAATCGCTCTCGAAAACGTGTGCTCTAAGACACCACCATCGGAAACCCTGCAGTTCATGCCAACATCAACATTTATAAATTCGTAATTAGCATTAACAAGGGCCATCAGCATGACGCTGAAATAGCCCTTATAATTGAAGAAATAGGATCCGGTGTTCGGTAGTTAAGTGATCCGCACATGTTTCCTGTCCAAAGCCCCACCACAATTAGGGAACTGCCAAAGCTGCTCAAAATCTGTGGAAATATTTTTACATTTCTTCAGCGTTTTGGGAAACTGCATGTAGCTACATAGACTGTGGACAATCGCATTACATGTCTCCGGAATTATAACGCTGAGCAGGGACCTTGAAACAGCTGCAGAAAAATGGAAGTCTTGCAGTGAGCATCCGGTGGCCAGGAATTGCAGCGTGACTGCCAATCTTTCGTCTGCCGGACAGCAGCACGCATCGCTGTATCCTTCCATTGAATAAGTGGCGTAATACTTTCCAGTAACAGTTTGAAGGATTTGACATCTGCAGATGGTTGCGGAAATCCTGAGGATTCTTCTCCTGAAGCTCTCTTACAAGTTGCATGTGGGACACTTCGGACCTCTTCTGCAGCCACTCTCTGGTCCACATGCAACTCTTTCATTTGGAACACCTCTAGCATCCGTGCCTCATCTTGTTGCCGAGCTTCCTCAACCTGCAATGCAGCACACGCAACAGCACGCTCCGCCTTGTTCATGATATGCAAATTGCAAAAATAAAATGTAAAGATGAGACGTTTCAACAAAACAGTAACGCAATTATTATAACTGTACTTGTTAAATGTCATGGAAAACTGCATTCTATTCCGTTAGCGAGCATGCCACAAAAAATAAATTGCCACATGCGCAAAAGAATGTGTACAGCGGCTTGGGAAAGCACTGCAGTGGTGCATGTGGCTGTAGCAGAGGGACAAAATGGCTACCCATGCTAAATGGAACAGATAGAAGCATGGGCCTCCAGTATGGGTGTTTGCTCACGAGACCCTCCTAAAATGGCCGCCCATGCAAAATCGTATGTACACAGATAGAAGCCATCCATTTGCTTGCAAGCGTAGAAGCATGACCACAATGTAGAATAGGGCTATGATAGCAGATAATTGGTAGGTGTCCTATAAGTAAAAATGGAAACGCTACAAAGATTCTAATTTGAGACCCCAAATGATGCCTTCCTTGCAGACGGAGTATAGCTGTGTCAGAAGGCGCCAGATGAACCAGTGTGGAGTCGCAGCCCGGATAGCTCTAGTACGATCCGCAACCAGCGACTCTCCCTGTAGTGCACTAACGACTCCGACAGGGACGCTGAAGCAAACCGTGTGGCGAAATGGAGCTGTACTACGATCTGCAAACCACGCACTCAGTAACAAAGGACGAAAGCGCTACTACATTGGGTGTCCTTGCCGGGGAAGAAGGCAATCAGCACAGTAGTGGCCACCAATCGGAGCTGAGAGGGCGCAGAAAAGGCAACACAAAAGCACGCCTTGGTGGCTACAGTGTCAAACACTACGCCCCTAATCGAGGTCTGAGTCGTCAGACTAGCTGACAGGGTCCCAACGACCGCCGAGGTCGTTATACTGGTCGCTGTATCCTTACTGCGTGGTTGAGTAGATCTGACTGTTTGACATCTCACCAGCGACCACGTAGCGACGTTCCAGCAATCCTTACCAGGTCGTATCGTTGCTGGGATCGCTGGAACGTCGCTAAGTGTGACGGGACCCATAAGCGGCAACCGATCTGTCGCTCAAAAGATCTGCGGAAGCCAATCCCAGTTAGTCTAACCATCCTCCCCACACCTTTTCAAACTGTTGCTGTAGACCTCTTTTGGTATATATTTTTTCCATAAGGACAGTAAAATTAATTTTGTTAAACCCTCGCTCAGACGAGAATTGATCACCATGCAGCCAGTGCACTGCAATAAGTTTTCTGGCAGCATATAACAACCTGGCAATTGCCAATCTCCCCCACTCATCTATAGCAATGTCATCCATACATCCCAACACAAAGTCAACTGGTTACGTGGAATAGCTATTCCCATCACCTCTTGAATTAAGTTGAGGTTTTCTACCCAAAAGGCCTGCAATTAAGGACACAGCCACAGCATATAAAGAAGATCTGCACCTTCCCCAGTACAACACGAACACCTGGAGTCTCTCCACAGCCCTGTCCTTATCATCCAGACAGGCGTCCTATACACCCTATAGACAAAATACAACTGCGACACTCTCCTGGCCTCACTCATTGACACTCTCCGGATGAACTGCAGGATATTCTCCCTCTGAGATTCAGAGATTGGACCTAGCTCTACCTCCCATTTCTCTCGAAATGCCACTGGATGTCGTTAAAAGGTTTCCAATAATCCTCTATAAATTAATGTTATAAATCCTCTTGTTTACCTCCGTGGCCCTAGGAGATTCAGTAGACCGTCTGATTGTATAACTATGCACGACACCCCCAGTTGTTTCTTAATGGCGTGTCTCAGCTGCAGATATTGGTAAAAAAAAAGTGACTCTAAAGGTACCTTCACACACAGCAATATTGCTAGGCAATTTCACTGGCAATTTGCTGGTTGCAGTGAAATCATGGACACATTGTTCCATTTATACACAGCAACAAAATAGAACAATGTGTCCATGATTTCACTGCAACCAGCAAATTGCCAGTGAAATTGCCTAGCAATATTGCTGTGTGAGAAGATACCTTAAGGAAATTCTTTCCTGAGTTCTTCAAAAGTCTTGACCACACCACCCATCAGCAGCTGAGACACACACCAAATGCCCACTCGTCTCCACTAACCAAACCATCTTAATCTCAGCAACTCCGCCAGTCTAGGGTCAAACCATAGCAGTGTAAATTGCATGAACCCCATTAAACCTCTCCATTGTTTAGGTTTTTGTCAGATTTTATCAATCATGGCCACCATAGGAAATCTTCGGGGACTCAAACAAAATCTACCAGCCTCAAGATTAGCTAATAAAGGTCCTTTCCCCACCATAAATTCAAGGAGCTTCCCTGTTGCTGTATACTGTTCTGGTCTCCCCATCCCACCATGTGTCGGCATTGAGATGCTACATAATAGAGCCATGGATTCAGGACTGCCAGGCCCCTCTCCACCTTTGATCTCTGTAAATGTTCCAATTTAATGCGAGCCTGACCCCCCCTTCCAGATTAAGTCCCGAAAGAGAGAATTAACCCTATAAAATTTACTTTGTGCCAGCCATATCAGAGTATTATGGATTATATAGAAGAGTTGGGGCATAAGAATCATTTTAATCAAATTTGCTCTACTTGCTATCGACAGGAACAGCTTCTTCCAGGCCCCAATCTTTTGTTGGAATCTGCTGAGGGGAGTCCTCTAATTTAGCCGAGACCACAATACCCAGATATTTAAATTCGTTGACCACCCGTACAGGGATCTGCAGGCTCCAGTGCCAGGGGAGCTGCCGCATCCAAAGGGGAGTAACACTGACTTATCCCATAACACTGACTTATCCCAATTAATGGATAAACCGTGGATGACCCCAAATCGACTAAGTTGCCTTACCAGCCATTAATGACTTTTGCGGGTCTGCCAGAAACAGTAACACATTATCCGCATACAATGCCACCTTCTCTACATGATTACCATAAATAAATCTCTTAATGTCACTGTTACCTCGAATTGCTACTGACAATAGCTCCACTGCAATGGCAAATAGCGAGTGGGACAGAGGACATCCCTGCTGCGTTCCCCTATACAGAGAGAAGTCCTCAGACAACTGGCCGTTCACCCATATCTTAGCCCGAGGGGACGTGTACAACAACCACACCCAGCTGACGAACCGGTCTCCACATCCCATGGTCTTCATTACCTCCCACAGATACCTCCACTCCACACTATCAAACGCCTTAGCACGTCTAAGGAAACGACCACCCTTTGACCCACATTACCTGCCCTGGCTTGCATGTTCAAGAGTAGCAGTCTTAGATTAACTCCTTCCCGACGTATGACGTTGTGGGACGTCATAGAAGTCTGTGCCTTCCTGACCTTTGACGTCCCACAACGTCATAGCTTCACAAATGAATCCGTAAAAATGAAAAAAAGAAAATTTTTGTGGAAAAAAGTTTTTTTTCATTTTTACGGAGCAATTTGTGAAGCACCTTGGGGGTTCAAAGTGCTCACTATACATCTAGATAAGTTCCTTGGGCCTAGTTTCCAAAATAGGGTTACTTGTGGGGGAGCTACAATACTTAGGCACACAGGGGCTCTTCATATGCGACATGGTGTCCGCTAACAATTTGAATGGAAAATTAGCTCCAATTGTTAGCGGATACCATGTCGTGTATGGAGAGTCCCTGTGTGCCTAAACATTGGAGCTCCCCAACAAGTGACCCGATTTTGGAAACTAGACCCCCCCAAGAAACCTATCTAGATGCATAGTGAGCACTTTGAACCCCCCAGGTGCTTCACAAATTGATCAGAAAAATGCAAATGTACTTTTTTTTCACAAAAATGTTTTTCGCCTCAATTTTTTCATTTTTACATGGGCAACAAGATAAAGTGGATCCTAAAATTTGTCGGGCAATTTCTCCTGAGTACGCCGATACCTCATATGTGGTCATAAACCACTGTTTGGGTGCACGGCAGAGCTCGGAAGGGAAGGAGCGCCATTTGACTTTTTGAATAGAAAATTAGCTCCAAAAGTCAAATGGCTCTCCTTCCCTTCTGAGCCCTGCCATGTGCCCAAACAGTGGTTTATGACCACATATGAGGTATCGGTGTACTCAGGAGAAATTGGCCAACAAATTTTAGGACCCATTTTATCCTGTTGCCCATGTGAAAATGAAAGAATTGAGGCTAAAAGAACATTGTTGGAAAAATTAAAATGTCCATTTTTTCCTGCCACGTTGCTTTAGTTCCTGTGAAGCACCTGAAGGGTTAATTATCTTCTTGAATGTAGTTTTGAGTAGCTTGAGGGGTGCAGTTTTTGGAATGGTGTCATTTTTGGGTGTTTTCTGAAATGTAACACCCTCAAAGGGACTTCAAATGTGATATGGTCGCTAAAAAATGGTTTTGTAAATTTTGCTGGAAAAATGAGAAATTGATGATGAACTTTGAACCCTTAACTTCCTGACAAAAAACAAACATTTTTTTCCAAAATTGTGCTGATGTAAAGTAGACATGTGGGAAATGTTATTTATTAACTATTTTGCGTCACATAACTCTCTGGTTTAACAGAATAAAAATTCAAAATTTGAAAATTGCAAAATGTTCAAAATATTCGCCAAATTTTCAATTTTTTTTCAAAAACGCAAAAATTAGCAACCTAAATTTACTACTAACATGAAGCCCAAATATGTCACGAAAAAATAGTCTCAGAATCGCTAGGATCCGTTGAAGCATTCCAGAGTTATTACCTCATAAAGGGACACTGGTCAGAATTGCAAAAAATGACCAGGTCATTAGGGTCAAAATAGTCTGGGTCATGAAGGGGTTAAATGCAGTGGATTTATTGGGCATAAACCCAGATTGGTCTTGATGTATCAAAGACTCTATAACTTTAAGGTGATTAGCCAGTATTTTAGCCAAAAGTTTAACATTAAAGATCAACAGTGATATCGGACGATACGAGGCTGGATCTACCGGTTCTTTACCCTGCTTCTTCAGTACCACAATTATGGTCTCCCTCATTGACCGTGGCAACCCCCCATCCCCCCCAAAAAAAAGCAGCATTATACACCTCCAGCAGAGTAGGAAGCAACGTTCGCTTAGTTCTTATATATCTTCCCTGTTATTTCATCCACCCCTCGGGCCTTGTCGTTTAACATGGCGGCTAGAGCAGATCAAGTTCCTCCAGGTTGAGTGGCTCTTCCAGTGCTCCCGGTCATCTGATAAGACCACGGGAAGCTGCAAACCTGCCAGGAAGCCACCAATCTCCTCCGACGACGACTGCACATGAGACTTATATAAATCCGAATAGAAATCCACCATTACCCCCAGAATCACCCTGCCACAAGTATGCTCACGCCCATCCTTCCCCCTTAGTTTAGGTATATAAGAGGAGTCTCTGAACAGCCACAATAAGTGATAAAAGATGACCTGCCTGCTCTCCCTCCTCAAAAAATTAGTTTGAAACAACCGTTTTCCTTCCGCAGTTTTCATTGCCATCTTACACACATTATCTTGTGCCACCCGCAACCTTTCATGAGCCTCAGTAGTTTGATCCATTACTAATGCCTCCGCTGTCTCCAAAGTCCTAACTAGTTCCCTATACCTCCTACCCGTTTCTGCTTTCACATGGGAGATTTCTTTTATGCATAGCCCTCTAAGATAGGCCTTCATGGTTTCCCACATCGTCAAGACTGAGGTGGTCCCTGTATTAATTCTAAAAAAGGAGGGGGGCGAAGGGGGTGGAAGAAAGGGTAGGCACATCAACAATCAGGGTAGAGTTCTTCCTAGACAATACCGGTCTCCACTTCAGTCCGCATCACATACACGGGAATGTCAATATGAAACTTTCTGAGCTCACCCCTTCTTTTTATCTCTCTCAGCGTTCAATTTCTTGTTATTAAGCTCCAGCCATTTCATGGCCTCCTCAGGTGTCTGGAAGAAGAAAACGTTATCCAGAGCTATCACTCTGTTTCGCCGGATACAACGTGGAGTATGAGATATCTAAGGCCCTTCACTTTACTGTAACACATCCAGCGTCTTTGCACCTCGGCGAGTAAACGGGGTAGAAGATGTCCCTTCCGTCAATAGATAGTTCTTTCACAGTTCTGGCCTTCCTTAATATAATATCTATCACGATAATTAAGGATTTTCGCTAAAATAGTGCAAGGGCCATCTTCTGGAGGTGGGGGTCTCATTGGGACATGGTTTGCCCTTTCCACAGTGAAAAACCATGTCAGTTTCTCCGCTCCAAATTTGGACAGCAGACAGTTTTCAATATATAGCGTAGGGTCGCTCCCCTCCACTTTCTCGGGCACCCCACTGTTCGGAGCAATTCTCCAAGTCCTCAGTCTTTGCAGCAATCTCAGAGATTCTTTGTGCAAACATGGGGACGCAAGTGCCTGCGCTCAGGTGCAGATGGCCATGCGCACCCATTGCCAGCAATATGTGATTTGTGCGCATGCGGATGCTTGTGCACAAATCAGTCTCATCTGCACCAGGAACGCGACATGTAGGACTCCTATATACCGTAGCTGTTTGGTTTATAAAGTGAGTGTCAGCGAACCATGATTCACCTTACAATGTAATGGGGAAATAAGCCTATTTTTTAGGTGTTAACTCACCTTACAGTTACTTAACCATATTAAGCTATACAACTACATAGTGAATTCTCTTTTCTCACCTTAAGAATTTTTTTAATCACCACTTTCACTATAATGTAGTTTCACTATATTCAGCAATATGAACTGAACACATGTTCTTTTTTACATTGATTCATGACCATTTTTTCTTTAGCCAATTGACCACTGAAGTAAACCTGAATTAATTATACTTATATATCCACACCTGTGCATAATACCCCTGCATACCTCAAAAAACAAGGTTTATTCTGTCCCACGCCATATTCTAATTCCTTGATCGGTGTCTGTAGATTGCGGTCAGCGCCGCCCCACTCCATGCAAACTCCACCCCTCCTGACTGCGAGTGGATGATGTCGCTATGTCATCCACACAATACTCTTATGACGCGCCTCACTGTGCCCTATTGAACAGCCAGTGATTCTACTGCGCAGGCCCGAGACTTCACTCTCATCAGCCACACAGTGCCCAAAGTGCGCAGTGCAATCACTGGCTGTTCAATAGGACACAGTGAGGCGCGTCACTGCGCAGGCGCAAGACAAGTATTGTGTGGATGACATAGTGACGTCATCCACGTGCACACAGTAAGAAGGGTGCCGTGTTTGCATGGAGCGAGGTGGTGCTGACCGCAATCTGCCGAGACCAATGATGAAATTAGCATATGGCGCAGGGCATAATAAAACTTTATATCTGAGGTATGTAGGGGCACGTCTGGGGATATAAAGGGGTTACAGGAACCCCAATTACATTATATTAAAGGTGGTGGGCAGAGTTTCGAACCCCCAAAATTACTGACAGGTGCACTTTAAATCTTACAAAACTATATATTTGCCTGTCTGCCCCCTGCTCTATAACATGCCTACAGATTAGATGTCTTATTTATATTTTTTTGTTTTCTTCACTGACTACTGCATTTGACACTAATTTCACACTTTGTTCCAATAGGCAGCTACTCCAGCCACGGAAAAACAAGGGAAAAAAGCTGCCACTCCAGCTAAGGCAGCAGCCAAACCCGGGAAAAAGCGTGCTACTGCTGCAGGAGCCAAGAATGGTAAAAAGGCAAAAAAGCAAGAAAGTGAAGATGAGGAGCAGGATGATGATGACGACGATGAAGAAGAGGAGTCCGGTATGTATTTTGCAAAATATTTAAATTTGGAAAGCCTTTATGCCCCAAAAATGGCGTTCACTCGCAGCTAAAATGTTAATCTGAAGGTTAATATCATCCTGAACCTGCCCAGCACCCAGACGAACAGCCCAGCTGCCAAAAGTCAGTAAACTTTATTCCTATTGCTCTGTTCAGCTTCCAGTCACATGACTGGTGAAGGTTGTCGCCACTCAGTGTATAGTGAGCAGCTGCTTCGCACTCCCTGGGCTGATTGACAGTTGCCTCTGCATTAGAGCCCTTTCACATCAGCGGTTTTTTTCGCGGCCGCACCTGCCGCAAGTGCAAAACCGCACTTGCCGCACCTGCCGCAAGTCCGCCTATACTTTGCATGACAAAAACCGCAACCGCGCCGCAAGTGCAGCCGGTATGCGGTAATCGCGGCAGATGCGGTTTTTTCACCGCATCTGCCGCGATTTAAAAAAAAACGCTGATGTGAAAGGGCCCTTAGACCAATCTGTCAGTCAGTACTGAAGGTGGAGTTACAACAGCTGCTCACAATACACTGACTAATGACAACCTGCACCAGCCCTGACTGAAGTCAAATGTAGCAGGACGAATAGTCAACTTGTGCTGTAAGTGGGGGTGATGGGTAGGTTCAGAACTCTATTAACCTGCAGATTAACCCCATATTTGCATGATTTCACAGGACAGGTTTACTTAATGTTTAACAATGCCAACTTCTTTTTTTCCTGTAGAGGAAGAAATGCCTGTTGTCAAGAAGAAGCCAGTTGCCAAAAAACCTGTAGCTAAGAAGGAAGAGTCTGATAAAAATGACGACGATGAAGATGAGGAAAATGACAAGGTGGAAGGTGACGACGAAGGTATGATTAATTAAAAATTAAATGCACCTTTGTAACTGTCAACTGTTAAACATATTACTATGCAGAGGGTGTATTAAAGGGCTTATTAGGTATTTTAAAGGGAACCGGTCACCCCAAATAAGCTTTCTAAATTATTAATACTTGCCACTGCAGCCTTAGAATACATTGTAACACATCCCTGCCTCATGGGCGTCATTATACAAAAGCAGAGCACGGGCATGATTTATCGCATGTGCGAAGTCTGCCTGTAAACCCTGCGACCTGATGAGATGCGTCCCGGAGTCACATGACCTTGTCACAGAGTGTATTACAGCAACGAGGCAGGGGTAGCGCGGCACAAGGGGACCCGCCTACCGGTCAAAATGCCTTCAGGAACGCCCCTCTGACAACATTTTTGTAAGTTTGCAAACTACATTATAGTACTTGTAGATTACTACAAAAGATGGGGCAGGGATGTGTTAAAATGTATTGTAAGGCTGCAGGGGCAGGTATTAATAGTTTAGAAAGCTTATTTTGGGTGACAGGTTCCCTTTTAAAGAGCTTTTTGACTTAAGAAAATTGAAAACTCCTTTTAAGTACCTAATAGAGCAGGTACTTGCCTTCCCCAGATCTGGCACTGGTACTCCGCTATTTCCCCAGTCCATTCTGGTTCCAGCAGTAATGTGCGATAAATGTGGTCAGCTGCTACCACAACACGAAGTAGTGGCTGAGAGCCAGCACTGGTACTGGGGAGGGAAGAGTATGTGCTCAGCTATGTTAAAGGGAACATGTCATGTTCCCAGCCAGCAGTATTCACATCTGTACTATTACATTTCTTGTGTAACCAATCCTGTATCATGTAATTCACTTAACTCGTTGGTTAAAAGTATTTATAACCTCTGCTTTTCCTATTCTGATTAGGGCTTTGATTAGTTCCCCCAGACTAGTGAGCCATGTTATTACGTCTCTGGGTGTGTAAACATGATTTTAACACTGCGTCATCGCCAGCCCCTGGAATTCTCACATGCACTAGACTCATTTCGGCAGTGTGTGTGCACTGTGCTTGATCGGAAGAATGGCTTTCAGAACACTCAAACCTGGCTTCATAGGCACAGTGACATTGCTGGAATGAGCCTGCACATGTGCGAGATTTCCAGGGGCTGGTAATGACATCTGCTGTTATTACACCCAAAGGGGCGTGATAACCTGGCAAGAGGGCCGACTAGTCAGTCATAATCAGCATAGGAAATGCAGAGGTTATACATTTTTATTTTTACTAACCATTAAATTAAGTGAATAACTTTTGTACAGGGCTGGTTAAGCAGGGATGTGAATGCTGCTGGGCTGGAGGCCTTAAAAGACCGAACACCCTGAAGGAAAACAGATCTCCAAATGCTTTTATTTACTTGGGGAAAGTCCTTTAAGGTACCTAAATTGTTCTTTTAAAACTGCATGCTAAGACCAGTCTTCAGTTGAAAAATATCTCACTAACCATAGCACAAATGATGAATATTTTATGGGACTTAATACTGAATAACCCATGATGAAATATTTTACTGATGTGCTATTTAGTGCTTACTGGACAATGATATTTAATCATTGGAGGAGATATACCCAATCTTCATAGCAGCATATTGTAAACTGTCACGGTAAGGGGTTGTGCAATGAACAATTTTACATTTTTAATTAATAAATCTTAGATTAAAAATTCCACAATTGGATGTGTAAAAAAAAAATGTTCCCGTCTCGAAATATTCTTATACATGCCCCTGTGTAAGGCTGCTTTCTCATTGCGATTTTCTGGCATCCGTGGCTGTCCGTTGTAAAACGGACAGCCACGGATTCGATTTGGCCCCCATGTATCCCTATGGGCAACGGATCGAATCGTATTTGGCCTTATTGCCATCCGATATGTGTCTGATCTGATTGCGTCTGATTTTTTGCTGTACCCAGAATCTGAGACTGTTCTAATTTTGGGCACAGCGGACCACATCGGACCGAATTGGATCCAACCCGATCTGCGGCCATTAACATGGGGGCCTATGGAGCATGGATCCGATGAAACAGCTGATTGTTTCTCAGACCCGATTTTAGTGTACTGAGCATGCTCCGTACACTAAAACTGCTCTTTACCGTCTAATTTCACTTCCGCAATGTATATACATACATTGTGGAAGTGAAATTAAGTAAAAGCAAGTGTTAAGATAAAAAATATATATGCTCAGCTCTCCGGCATGTCCCCGATGTTGCATCTATCTTCCCACTTTGAGGACCTAGGTGATTGTTTCTCAGACCCGATTTTAGTGTACTGAGCATGCTCCGTACACTAAAACTGCTCTTTACCGTCTAATTTCACTTCCGCAATGTATATACATACATTGTGGAAGTGAAATTAAGTAAAAGCAAGTGTTAAAGATAAAAAATATATATGCTCAGCTCTCCGGCGTGTCCCCCGATGTTGGCATCTATCTTCCCCACTTTGAGGACCTAGGTGGGCGAGGCTAACCGATCAGGTGATCAGTCACATGACCGGTTACAGCGGTAACTGCAGTCATGTGACCGATCAGCTGATCTGGTAGCCCCGCCTCTCCAGGTCTTTCAACCCACGGGAGCTAGATGGAGCGCATCGGGGGACTCACTGGAGAGGTGAGCATATATATTTTTTATTTTTACCACTTGCTTTTACTTAAATTCACTCTCGCAATGCATGTATATACATTGCGGGAGTAAAAGTACCTGGCTTGCCTGCACTTTGCAGGCTCGGGCTTTCTGTGTCCGGATCCGTGAAAATCAGGGACCCGGACACAGAAATGGCACCCGGAGGTCACCTCCCATGCGATCCTTTTCCTGTCCGTGGGGTCCTGCAAAAAATAAGGATCCCCACGGACAGAAAAAAAATCGCATTGTGAAACCAGCCTAAGGTACATGTCCGACCATGCAGGAACAGGTCGGATATGCCACAGCTCCTGGGCAGGGGAGGTAAAAAGTATACAGTCGGGGATAGCAGCTGATTGTTTCTGTAAAGAAACTTATTTTACATCGCAGAGAATCAGCTGTGATCCCGGCTGTAATGTCTGTATTGCCTTACTCCCCTGCCCAGGAGCTGTGCTATATCCCACCTGTTCCTGCATGGTCGCACACATTACACAGGTGCACATTTATAAGATTACAGGGACAGGAACTTGTTTGCTTTTTTTTTTTTTTTTTTTTTTGCTTTTACGCATCCAATTGTGGAACTTATTGTTTTAAGATCTATCAGTTTAAAATGTGCAGGGTGGGCCATTTATATGGATACACCTAAATAAAATGGGAACGGTTGGTGATTGATGATATCAACCTTCTGTTTGTGGCACATTTAATATATGGGAGGGGGAAAACCTTTCCAGAAGGGTGGTGACCACGGTGGTCATTTTGAAGTTGGCTATTTTGGATCCAACTTTATTTTTTTCAATGGGAAGAGGGTCATGTGACACATCAAACATATTGAGAATTTCATAAGAAAAACAATGGTGTGCTTGGTTTTAATGTAACTTTATTCTTTAATGAGTTATTTACAAGTTTATTTTTGTTTACAGCCATTGACAAGTCACAGAGGTTAACACGTGAGGAGCGGATAAAAATTGTGTTAATGTCTGGTGAACGCAGTACCCAGGTCATTGCAGCAGATTTCAATGCAAGACACCCTACGAGACCACCCATCTCCCATGCTACAATTGGCAAACTGCTTGCCAAACTCATGAAACAGGTTCAGTGTAGGATTTGCCAAAATGTGAACACAAGAAAACTGTCAGTAATCATGTAGCAATTTCAGATAGCCAGTAGCATTGAGGTTTCCATTGATGAAGAATGGCCCCACTAACTTTGTACCCCATATACCACACCATCAATTTTTGTGTTCCAACACTCTCGGAGGGATCTATCCACTGTGGTTTAGACCAATAGCGGTGGATTTGTTTGTTAACTTCACTATTCACAAAAAAGTTTGGCTCAAAGACACAGTGAATATTGTATTACTAAAAACTGCAAAGAAGCTCTTGTAGTGCTCATACATTGTGTCCAGCTCGTGCTTCTGGTGAAACACACACCATAAATTAGGCAGGCTTCCTTACTACAACAGTACCAAACATGTGGACATTACCTGTAGCTAGACATTGTGGGGCTCAGAAGGGATGGTTATCATTTTGAGGGGCGAAGAGCTATAGTGCCTTTACAGAGCCTTTGTGCTGCCAGTAACGTGGAAGCCCCCCTTTTCTCCTTCGTATCATTGGGGGACACAGGACTATGGGTGTATGCTTTTCTGCCACTAGGAGGCGACACGAAGTAGAGATTAAAATTGAGCCCTCCTTCCTGCAGTATACACCCGCACGTAGGCGTAGATCTTCAGTTTTAGCTTAGCGTCGCAGGAGGAACATGCGGTCTGTAGCTCAGACCACATCTACCATTTTTTACGCGGAATTTTTATTAATTATACAATTTCATTCTTTAATTTTACTACCGCTCTCCCATGAGCATGGGGACCCGAAGGCAGCACCTCACGCAGGGACGACTGATCCTCATAAAGGACCCTGCTCTCCCAGCCCAGAGCCAGCAACAGCCGCGTGTCATAACTGCATCCCCCTGCAAGACAGAGGGATGCACAGGCCAGCAGCACCCACAGTGCACGATGCCATCCCCCTAAAGGACAGCGGGACCCACACAGCACATGGACTGCTCTCGCCTCCTCCAATAAAGGAGCAGGTGATTGAGCCCAGCAGCCAGCACACACTGCGCACCGATCTATCCCTAAGGGATCTGGTGTAGCAGCGGCTGCAGTATTCTCACCTAGCTCAGGCTCCACAGCCAGGGAAGCCTCCTCCTCTCAACCGCGGCGGCCCCAGGCCGGGAAGCGCACTGCCAGTAAGTTCGGGGTGCGCGCCCAGGGCAGAGAGCCGAGGCACCACATCCCTGCACCGCCGCTACCGGACGCCAAAGCGGGCACCCGGCACCGCTCCCGGGAGCCTCAGCTACTTTAGGCCCCCGTCTGGGCCTACATCTAGGTGCCGCCCATGGCCCCAGCTCATTGGCTGCACGCGCGTCACCGCCCTGCCTCATAGGGCGGGCATGATGACGCGGACAGCCGCACTATTGTTGGCTGGCCAGCCCATCACTCAGGCTCAAGCCCCCAACTCATTGGCCAAGCCTCATGTCACGGCCCCGCGTCATAGGGGCGGGCGCAAAGGCAAGGCCACAACCCCAGCACCACAATTGGCCGCTGAGCAATGTCGCCCAAGGACAAAATACTTAGTAATGACACAGCCCCCAACCACCTGCGTGAAATTCACAGACAAAGCAGCTACAGCTGCAGAAATACACAGCCCTCAGGTAATAAACCTGGAGCTAATACCTGCCTACCCCTCCCATAGTGTGGAAACCAACTAAAGTAGGGTGGGCTTAGCCCCCTCACAAGGGGGCCGCACAAAGCCCACATACCACCCAGGGACACATTCACGTCACAGTCCTTTTGTTCCAGGGCCTCTTCAAGAAAGAGACCCCAGCACCTCACGGACGACATAACGGGACACAGGATCCGGGTAAGCTCCATTAGGAGACCCTCTTTCCTGCAGATTTCCACCCTTGTCCAGTGGCAGCTCGCCTGCCCCCATAACAAACCAGTTAGTACACTGCAGTGCCATCGCTGATAGTAATCTGGTACACAATGGCAGACCCCAAACCATCCAAAGAAAAAAGCATTGCAGGGAACAAAGCATCCTGCACCAGTTGCCAGATCCCGCTCCCACGCAAACATGCATCCCAATGGTGCAAAGACTGTGAACCTGAATGTCCCACTGAGACTTCCACTGACGTAGGTCCCAGTACGTCTGACGTCCCTCCATGGGGTATAAAGAGATTAATTGCCGCGACACTGATCATGTTGTAAATGAACAAGCATATGGCTATGTTTAAGGCTATGTACAGCTAAGGTGGTATATATGACAATGAAACACAGTAAATGCTGCTATAGAATATAAGGAAAAAAAGAGAGTCTTAGCTTCAACAATAGCTCATGGGGTATGACACTGTCACGACAGCTAGACTCAATAGTCCAAATATTGCAATCCTGTTCCGACCCTTACACAGCCTGTGACCACAAACGTCACCGCTCCCACTCCAGCAGGGAACATTCCCAGCCTACGGTACCCCCGCCCTCTTGAAGACTGACTAGTACCCGCCCGTCCCAGAGACAATCTCCCAATATGTCAAATCAAAGTAACAAGTCCCGCTCCCCTTCACCTCGTCACTCCGAATCACGCTCCGAGGGCGAACTTTCAGAACCGGATGCACAATACGAGAGTGACACCACGGACACCCAGGAATTAGTTAACAGCCTCATTGAAGCTGTTAACAGGACAATGAACATTAAAGATGAGTGTGTCACCACACCAGAGCGCAGTTTCTCATTCACAAAGACCCTCGCCGTGTTTTCTCTAACCACGAGGAGTTTAACGACATAGTCCAACGACACTGTGACAGGCTTGACAAGCGCTTCACAGAGGCCGCAAGGCCATCGAAGCCAAATATCCCTTTTCCCCAGACCAGCAAAAAAATGGGCCGAGTCACCAACCGTGGACCTCCCAGTGTCGTGCCTAGCTAACAAGACCTTGCTTACTCTCTCTGACAGTTCATCTATCAGAGATTCAAACGACCGCCAACTCGACAGTCTAGCGCGCTCAATTTTAAAAGCCTCAGGAGCAGCTCTCTCTCCCTTGTTCGCTATGGCGTGGGTAGCCAAAGCAGCGGGATCCTGGATCCAGGACCTGCAAGATAAGCTGCAAGACCCCGACCAGAACCCAGTCGAACTGCTCTCAAAAGCACAGCAGTACTTCCTACTAGCGTCTATAGATGCAGCTGCTCCGCACTAACGGCATCAAATGCCATTTCCATGCGCCGAACCCTCTGGCTCAGGGGCTGGCACGCAGATTCAGCCTCAAAAAGATCCCTTATAAACCTAGCATACCAGGGAAGTCGCCTATTCGGCGAAAAGCTTGACCAGCTCATCTCCGAAATCCCCAGGAGGAAAAAGCAAGTTTCTTCTCCAACAAAGGTCCAAGCGGCCTTTTCGGTGCCCACAGTCACACTCAAGCTCCCAAGATTCCCTGGGAACACCGAGGTGGTCCAGCTCTAATTAACACAAACAATGGTCGGCCGACCCGTGGGCCCAACAGCTCCCCACTCTCGTTCCAGACCAACCAAACATGGAAGGGCCGCTCGAAACAAACCCACTCTAAGGGCGGAAAACCTCAAAGGTTTAACGCATGACTCCTCCCCACAACCGCCCGACACCAACATAACAGGCGGACGTCTCCAGCTCTTCCGCCACTCATGGCTCAATGTCGTACATGACAATTGGGTCAGAGAACTGGTGTCGTCAGGCTACAAGATAGAATTCTCATCCCGGCCCTGAACGTTTTTTCCTATCGCGAACCCCAAAAAGAGACGCCCAACCATTCTTCGAGGCCATTAATTCCCTACTCAAAACCGGGGTCATAAAACTAGTACCACACAACGAACGGTTCAAGGGTTACTACTCAAACCTGTTCATCGTTCCGAAAAAAGACGGAACACTGCATCCCATCCTGGACCTCAAACTTCTCAACAAGTTTCTAAAAATCCGACTGTTCGTGAATGGAATCCCTACGCTCAGTTATTGCGTATTTAGAAAAAGGAGAGTTCCTGGCGACCATCGACATGCAAGACGCATATCTCCATATTCCCATCTTCTCCCCCCACCAAAAGTACCTGCGGTTCGCGGTACAAAAACGGCACTTCGAATTCGTCGCCCTGCCCTTCGGCTTGGCAACCGCACCCAGAGCCTTCACGAAAGTCATGCCGGCCGTCATGACCATCCTCCACTTACGAGCAGTAGTCGTCTTGCTGTACCTAGATGATCTACCGATCAAAGGCCCATCCTTCCAATCATGCCTAGACAGCGTCCGAATAACAACGGATACTCTCTCTCGCCTAGGATGGCTCATAAACCTAGTAAAATCATCCCCAATTCCGGCCCAGTCAATAAACTTCCTCGGAATGACCCTAGACACTGCAAGAGGGCTAGTCATACTCCCTCAGGACAAGGACACAGCAATCCAAAAGGGCGTACACACTCTTCGCAGCCGTTCACCCCAGTCCATCCGCTTTGGCATGAGAGTCCTGGGAAAAATGGTGGCCTCCATGGAAGCAGTTCCCTTCGCCCATCTACACTTTCGAGCTCTGCAACTCTCACTCCTCTCAGCCTGGGACAAAGGTCCTTCCAGCTTCAACCGCAAGCACCGCCTATCTGCCCAAGTCAAAAGAACGCTGAAATGGTGGACACAGCCATCATCACTTTCAAAGGGAAAATCCTTCCTCCCACTCCAGTGGCTGGTCGTAACCACCAATGCCAGCCTACTCTGCTTGGGGGCAGTCTATTGTCGGCACACGGCTCACGGCCACTGGACGCCCCAGGATCCATTCCTCCCAATCAACATCCTAGAACTGCGAGCAATCAGATTAGCACTCCAACAATTCCATCACTTCCTGGCCGGACACCCCATCCGCATCCAAGCAGACAACCCCACGGCAGTAGCGTACATCAATCATCAAGGCGGCACACGCAGCGCATCAGCAATGCACGAAGCGGAACACATCCTACATTGGGCTGAAAAGACCTAGTCAATCGTATCAGCAGTCCACATCCCAAGGGTGGACAACTGGGCAGCAGACTTTCTAAGCCGCCAGGGATTGCCCTCAGGAGAATGGTCCCTACATCCAGACGTTTTCCAACAAATCTGCAGGCGCTGGGGAACTCCCGACGTGGACCTCATGGCGTCAAGAATGAACGCAAAAGTCCCGACCTTTGTAGCCAGGTCCCGGGACCCACTGGCCCTAGGAGTGGACTCCCTAGTCCTTCCTTGGCGCCAATTCCAGCTCCCGTACGTCTTCCCTCCACTTCCGCTAATCTCTCGAGTGATCAGAAAGGTCAAGGCAGAGAGGGCTCAGGTAATCCTCATCGCCCCGGACTGGCCACGACGGGCATGGTACGCAGAGCTGGTACAGCTCCTCACCGAAGCGCCATGGCCACTCCCAAACAGGCCAGATCTCCTATCCCAGGGCCCCTTCTACCATCAGAACTCAGGAGCCCTGTCTCTAACGGCGTGGTGATTGAATCCTGGATCCTGACCCAAGCAGGGTTTTCACCAGAAGTCGTTACCACCATGGTCCATGCCCGAAAACCAACGTCCTCACGCATCTACCACCGCACCTGGAAAGCCTATTTCAAGTGGTGCGAGGACCGCAACTGTAACCCTCTCCATTTCTCCGTCCCCTCAATTCTAGAGTTCCTTCAAAATGGCCTTGAAGCTGGCCTAGCTCCAAACTCCATCAAAGGCCAAATCTCAGTCTTAAAGGGAACCAACCACCTCAGATGACCTCTATAAGCGGTTAATACATGTCCCTGGAGGCTACCTACATCATTGCAGCTATCTTTTTGCTAAGAAAATTGATAACTGCAAACCGAAATAAACAGTTAGTAAACTTACATGACTCCAGTACGAGAGGGCGTCTCCCTTTGGCTCCAGAACGAGAGGGCTGTGTCTTATGCAGGCTGAGTGGCTTTCCTCCCCTCCCTCTCACTTTGCAGCTTGTCACTGAGGGGCGTTATATTATGTTATTGTGGGCGGGCACGCAAGCCAGCTCCCGTCCGTGCACGTCATCGCAGGGAGACAGGGTCACGTGCACTAGCATCTTCACTCCCTGCGATGACGTGCACGGACGGGAGCTGGCTTGCGTGCCCGCCCACAATAACATAATATAACGCCCCTCAGTGACAAGCTGCAAAGTGAGAGGGAGGGGGAGGAAAGTCACTCAAGCTGCTGGAGACACAGCCCTCTCGTTCTGGAGCCAAAGGGAGACGCCCTCTCGTACTGGAGTCATGTAAGTTTACTAACTGTTTATTTCGGTTTGCAGTTATCAATTTTCTTAGCAAAAAGATAGCTGCAATGATGTAGGTAGCCTCCAGGGACATGTATTAACCGCTTATAGAGGTCATCTGAGGTGGTTGGTTCCCTTTAAGCATCCTTCTACAATGCAGGATTGCATCCAAATCACAGGTCAAAACATTCATCCAAGGAGTCTCCCACACATGGCCCCCTTACAGGACACCCGTGATGGTCTGGGACTTAAACCTAGTTCTGGGCACCCTCCAGGAGCCCCCGTTCGAACCTCTGAAAGAATTCCTTCTAGCCAATCTCTCGTACAAGGTCGTCTTACTAGTCTCAATCACGTCAATCAGGCTCGTGTCCGAGCTGGCCGCCTTATCCTGTCGGCCCCCCTACCTATCCTTCCATAAGGATAAAGTAGTCCTCCGGCCTTCTCTGTCCTTGTTGCCCAGGGTAGTATCCCACTTCCACCTTAATGAAGACATCGTCCTCCAGTCCTTCTGCCCAACTCCAGTACACCGGGTCAAAAAGCAGCTCCATACCCTCGACCTGGTAACGGCCCTCAGACACTACATCTCCCGAACAGCCCCATTCCACAAAACAGAAATGCTGTTAGTCATCCCCGAGGGACCCAGAAAGGAGATGGCCGCGTCTAAATCCACATTGGCACAGTGGATCCGCTACGCAATCCAAGAGTCCTACCGCACCAAGGGTATGCCAATTCCAAAAGGAATCAAGGCGCACTTGACCCGGTCATTGGGCGCCTCATGGGTCATTTGCCACCAAGCCTCGGCCACTCAGGTTTGCAAAGCCACAACCTGGTCCAGCCTACACACCTTCACCAAACACTGCAACATCCACACCCAGGCCTATGCAGATGCAAGCCTAGGTAGAAAAATCTTATAGGCAGCGGTCGCGCATCTGTAAGCAGCTGACGCATGATGCTAGACCACCATTAATCAAATACCCACCCAGGGATTGCTTTAGGACGTCCCATGGTCCTGTGTCCCCCAATGATACGAAGGAGAAATAGGGATTTTTGTGTACTCACCTTAAAATCCTTTTCTCCTAGTTCATCATTGGGGGACACAGCACCCACCCTCTAACTTGCCTATAGCCTGCACAGTACACTGGCAGGTACTAATCGTACCGAATCTGTGCAGTATCGTACCTTACGCCATTTGTACCTTATTACGTTACATGCTCTCCTACTGCTTTACTACTAAACTGAAGATCTACCCCTACATGCGGGTATATACTGCAGGAAGTGGGGCTCAATTTTAATCTCTACTTAGTGTCGCCTCCTAGTGGCAGAAAAGCATACACCCATGGTCCTGTGTCCTGCAATGATGAACTAGGAGAAAAGGATTTTACGGTGAGTACACAAAAATCCCTGAATTTCTGTTAAGAGATGACGGGGACTTGTTCTTTTGTGGGCTGAATTTAATGCAATGGATGGCAATTTGGAAACAGAACATTTTAGATCCATTCACATTTATCCTGTGCTTAATGCTGACAACTTACATCAGGGTTTCCAGCTACATCTCCAAAATACATGCATCAGGTGAAGCCCTAGACCTAGACAGATCCATTCACTAATGAAGCAGCATAGTTACTCTGGACCCTGTTTGCCCTCCGTTCAGCTACGTCTGTCTTGTCAAAGGTGCACAAAGCTGTAGTTAACCGCACTTCTATGCACGTCTAAAGACGCAGTAAAAGATGGATACTGCTGGATCACAGGGCAGGTGGGTGTTTAAAATTACTCCATCTTCCTCATTACAGTGAATTTTCCGTAGGTTTTTTTTGTCTGAATCACATTTTTTTAAAGATTTGCACATATTCTGCTGAATTTTGAAGGCTATAGGTTTTTTTTTATTTTTACCCAGTCATGTGGGGGCTTTTTTTTTTTGTGGGATCTGTTGGAGTTTTAATTGGTGCCGTTTTGGGACACATAATGTTTTTTTGATCACTTTCTGTTTCGTTTTTGTGAGGCAGAATCAAGAAGAAACAAACATTAAGGAGTTGTTTTTTTGTTATTTCCCATGTTGCAAAAGTGAAAAAAAGGTTTATTCTTTGGGTCAGTATGATTAGTGATACCACATTTATATAATTTTTATTTTATATTTTGCTGCTTTTACACCATAAAAACTATTTTATAGAAAAAAAAACATTTTTTGTATTGCTGTATTCTGAGAGCTTCTATAGCTTTTTTTATTTCTTTGGTGACGGAGCAGTGTGGTGACTTGTTCTTTTCAGAACAAGATGAGGTTTTTAGCAACTACCATTTTTCTTACTTAAGACTTTTTTTATAGCATTTTATCCCAGGTTTTTTGGCGGCATGATGAAAAAGCATCATGTTTTTTCTTTCACAATGTCCATTAAAAGGGTTAACTAGTGTGACAGTTTTAGATTGGGTCATTCTGGATGCAGCGATAAAGTATATGTAATTTTTTTTTTTTTTTCGTTTCTTTTTACATAAATATATGTATTTATTGGTATCATATCTTTGTGGCTCTTTATTTTGTTGTGTGTTGTCAATCTCTATACAAGCACTGAGATCAGCGACTGACTAGACTGTTGACGTGACATTACCAATCTAGGCACAAAACCGTGAAGGCAGAAGTGGCGGCGGGAAACTGGCTCTGGACCCTGATGGGGGGGGGGGATTACTTGATGAGTTTATTGTATGCATGTAACGCCCCTTTAATCCACTGCCATGGGCAAGGTGTTCAGTAGTTCTCACCTTAATATAGCACAGTGCCTCGTTCTGAGTCTTGCTAGGGGCTCTAGAGGAATGCAGAAGGGTCTTTGTCTTCTGCTAGGGGTCGACTCGGGAAACCACTGTCCACGCTCTGTACTCAGAAGAGATGAGGTTTTAACAGATTTATTTACAGGAGGATAAAAAAGTGTCAATTGCAGGGGCAATAGCAAGTAACAGTAAGCAGGTAGTGTTATGCAGTATTCTACAGAAATACAAGAGGTACTTTGTTATAGAAATGAATGTTAGATGTTATGCTTCCCTTTTCTCTCTTGCCTTCATTGGGGGACACAGACCAGTTTCAGCTTAGTGTCAGCAGGTGGCAGGTGTGACTCTGAACCCTTTTATTCAGAGCACACCTGATATATTTTTTTTTTTTTTCCTTTTTATTCTTTACTTTTCACCAGATGTCAGGCCAACGAGACAACTCCAGGGTACCGTTCGCCCACAGACAGCGACTGTGGGGCACTTGGAGTGTCGCCTCTTAGTGCCCACAGCGCCGGCCGGACCTGCTCTGGGTCACCCTTGGGAGTGTTATTTCCCCTTGGGTACCCAGATGCCTTTCTGGGTCAACCCAGCCGTCCATGCCCAGCCCTTGTCTCAGCACCCGTGCTGTACAGGGTGTGCTGAGAGCTAGGTGGACTTCCCCTCTCCCTCCCTCTCCGGTCGTGGAGCGAGGGGTACTGGTTGAGATGCTCTCCCTGCATCCTCGCAGCTTCCTCCTCACAGCAGGGGGAAGCAACCAGGGGAGCAGGGAGCCACAAACAGGCTTCTCCCACACAGGGGAGAATGATCAACAACCCGGAGAGCAGAACGAGGAGACCGGGCACGGGGTTTAGTAGCACAGCGCGGTGTCGGCGACTGCCAGGCCCCAAATCCAGGCCCTGCCATTGTGGCCTAGACCCGATTATCTCTGCTCCCAGCCGGCGGGCCGTTAATCGAGCCCCCGACTTCTGCGGCCTACATCGTCGCAGCTCCGCTCTACCCCACTTCTCAGGGGAAATGCGCTTCTCGCAAACAGCGAGATCTCTTGTGCACCCTGGCATCCCCTATAGCATGCCCCATCTCAGGTCCCCAGGAGCCATTTTGGACGCTGGCCAGCTGCTGGTAACAGCACAACCTGGCTCTCAACAGCGGACCATAGCGCCTGCATATACCACAGCGCTCCCTGCACTTAACCACAGCACTGCATCTCCTGAAAAGTGAAAAGGGTGGCTGCCTAAAGGACATCTTCCACAGTGGTTGAGCATATTACCATCCGCAGGTCGGGTAAGCTGATACTCTGCAGACACTTAGCATCACCTCTGCAGCACACAGACCACTTACAGCATAACTATGCCCAACTCAAAGAGCTCTAGACCCACCCAAGGAACACACTGTGCACTATATTAACTGCTCAACATGCCAATCAAGGCTGCCCCGAGGTCATTCCACCCCGTACTGCCAGCCATGTACCCTAGAGCTGGACCAACAATCAGCCGCTGAACCAGGGCACACGTCCCTCCTGAGTGGGTGTCCTCACTGGCCCAGAAGGTCATTCAGACCATTGCTCAGGCCCTACTACATCTTCCAAACCTTGCGGGACTCCCCGTAAGGGTCCCCATGGACCACCCCATTGCAGGAGACTCCTCTTCTGATTGGGGTCTTAGTTCAGTCACATATAAGTAGGTATAGTTCAGTCACAGTCACTGAATCGACTAGAACAAGAGGACATAGGAGTTCATTCCCCCAGCCCCTCTTAACGCCTCAGAATTGATGGCCCCCGAATTTGGCCCTCATTCCCCAGGGGAGATCTCTGATTCGGACTCTGTGTCTGAAGATGACGCAGCCAAGAGATCCAGGCGCGCGCAGAAGTCCTTTTCAAATCATGACAAATTCAAAGACATTCTACAAAGATACAGGGAGCATCCAAATAACGAAGTTTACCGGGCGCAGGCTCATAGATTTATATTACTGCCGATTTATGCAAGGAAATGGGCTGACTCCCCGGCCGTGGACCCCACAATTTCAAGGCTGTCCACAAAGACCCTTCTGTCCCTGCCAGACAGAGCATCCCTCAAGGACCCCACGGATAAACAGATTGAGATCCTCTCTCGTTCTGCGTTCGAAGTAGCGTGTGCAATTCTCTCAACTTTCTTTGCCTCTGTCTGGGTGGCCAAGGTCCTGTCATCTTGGTAAGGCTCCCTCTGCCGGGAGATACAAAGCCGCTCATTCCAACAGAGCTAGTCGATCTGGCGTCTCAAATCTATGTAGCCAGAGATTTTCTGATCCATGCCTCCCTTGACGCAGCAAACTCTGCGACTCAAACTGCCAGCAATAACATTACCATCCGCAGAGCCCTTTGGCTTAGAAACTGGAAAGCAGACAGGGCCTCTAAAAAAAAAAAATGGCTATATGGCTTTCCTTACCAGAGCGATTGCCTTTTCGGGGAAGGCCTCGATAGACTTATTGCCGATATAACAGGAGGTAAAAACACCTCTCTTCCGCAACTCAAACCTACACGGTTCGCTTCCAGACGTCAGCCGGTGTGCTTTTGACCCTCTGATGAATGTGCCAATCCACAGACTGCTTCCAGATTAGCTAGTTCCCCTCCCCCAGGACAGACCGGGCCAGCCATCTTTCAAGATGAACGCTCCCTGGCGTTCCCGCCCCAAGCCTACCAGGAATCGGAGCATGGTTCCGCAGATTCCAAATGGCATGACTCGCGTTCCCTATCGAAAAGCGACACCAGAGTAGGCGGCTGTCTACTCCTCTTCAGCCAAGTCTGGCTTTCCGTAGTAGAGGACGAGTGGGTCAGGGATCTCGTATCCTCCGGATACAAAATAGTTTACAGTCCTACAGCCAACAGATTCTGCAAGTCCTGTCTCCCGAAGCCTACTGTGCGGGCTTGCGCATTACATCGGGCAGTTGACTCTCTGCGACAAGCCAGGGTAATCACACCCATCCCAAATGACGAATGCTTCAAGTTGTTCTACTCCAACCTATTCGTTTTACCAAAGAAATACGGATCAGTCTGTCCAATTTTAGATTTAAAGCTCCTCAGTCCAGTCCTTCCGCATGGAATCTCTACGGTCAGCGATAGCCTCCATGGAGAGCGGGGAGTTCCTGGTGTGTCTAGGACGCCTACCTCCACATTCCCATCTTTCCTAGCCGTCAAAAATTCCTTCGCTTCGCTGTACAGTCGAAGCATTTCCAGTTCAAGGCCCTACCGTTCGGCCTGGCCACGGCCCCCCTAGTATTTACCAAGGTCATGGCGGCCGTCATGACCATCTTACGGTCCCTGGGCATCGTAGTCCTTCCTTATCTGGACGACCTTCTCATAAAGGCGCCATCCTTTCGGACTTGTACAGATCACCATCGACACTCTCTTGCCTAGGTTGGATGGTGAACCTAGAAAAATCTTCTCCAACCCCAACGCAGCATCTCACCTTCCTAGGGATGGTCTGTTGATACGGCCCAGGGATTAGTTTCTCTCCCACCAGACAAGTCAGCAGCTCTCCGCTAAAGAGCTCTTGCCCTCTGATGCCCGACACCGCTCTCCATCCGATTTGGGATGAAAGTCCTGGAATCATGGTGGCGGCGATGGAGGCAGTCCCTTTTGCCCAACTACATCTCCGACTCCTACAATTGGCACTTCTAGCCTCCTGGGATCAGAATCCCTCATCCCTAGACCAGAAGTTCCACTTGAGCCCTCAGGTCAAACGCTTGCTCTCGTGGTGGACATTGTACACAGTACATTGGAAGGTGGTCACCACTGACACCAGCCTCCTAGGCTGGGGAGCGGTGGTCCTCTAGCACACCGACCAGGGAAGGTGGACTCCTCCCGAGACCCTACTCACAATCCACATTCTTGAGATAAGGGCCATGCTACTAGCACTGCGCAGGTTCCATCACCTCCTAGCAGGTCACCCCATTCGGGTGCAATCTGACAACGCCATGGCCGTGGCATACATAAACCACCAGGGAGGAACCCGCAGCAGGGCGGCCATGCGCAAAGTGCAGAAGATCCTTTGTTGGGTGGAGACCCACCAATCGCTCATCTCGGCAGTGCACATTCCCGGTGTCAAGAACTGGGCAGCCGACTTCTTTAGTCGCCAAGGTTTTGCGTCGGCGGTGGAGTGGTCCCACCTCCTGGAGGTGTTTCATCAAATCTGCAACTGGTGGGGGACTCCAGATGTGGACCTCATGGTGTCTCGGCTGAACACCAATGTCCCTGCATTTGTAGCACAGTCTCGCGATCCACTAGCCATAGGGTCAGATGCGCTCGTCCTCCCATTGGGAGGGTTCAAACTTCTGTACATTTTCCCACCTCTTCTATTGATCCCGAAGGTAGTGAGGAAGAGAAAAACATAGCAGGTCACGGTCATCCTGGTCGCTCCGGACTGGCCTCGCCGTCCATGGTATGCAGAGCTGGTCCAGCTTCTAGTCAACACTCCCTGGCATCTGCCAGACCGGCCAGACTTGCTGTCTCAAGGCCCACTTCACCACCAGAACTCAGGGGCCATGAGTTTGATGGCCTGGCTGTTGAGACCTGGATCTTGACCTAGGCCAGGTTTTCGCCCGGAGTGATCAACACTATGATCAGAGCCTGAAAACAGTCATCCATACGTATCTGGAAGACGTTTTTTTTCCTGGTCATATCTAGAGGGTTGAGAATGCGCACATAGGGTCTTATCCTTTATAGACAGGTAAATGTAGAAAAAAAATCAGATTTGCTCACCTGGTCCGGTTGTGTAGCACACAACCAGCGTAATCGCTCCAAAACAATGCAGCTGCTGCAGGGACTGTACTTCCACAAGGTGCGGTGAAGTGATCAGGTTTTTCGGACGAAGTACCTTATTGTCCGCGCTACTGCCAGAGAGGTGAAGACACTAACGACACTAGACGTCTGAGTGTTGCTGATATGGGTTTATTTCCAACGCGTTTCGGAGCCACGTACCGAGCTCCTTCCTCAGGGAACAACCCAGGTTTTTGCCTGGTGTCAGTCATGGTCATTCCCCTCTAGTTTTCTCCATCTCGAGGATTTTGTCTTTCCTTCAATCCGGTTTGGACAAGGGTCTGACCTTGTTCTTTGAAAGGCCAGATCGCTGCCTTGTCAATCCTCTTCCAGAAGCGACTGGCCTCACGTTCCCAAGTTAAGATGTTCATTCAAAGAGTTTCCCATCTAGCACATCCCTCCCTACCCCCCCTCGAATCCTGGGACCTTAATTTGGTATTGAATGTTCTACAGGGACCCCCCTTTGAACCCTTGAGGGATACATCACTATTACGCCTCTCCTGGAAAGTAGCCGCCTTGGTAGCTATCATTTCCATAAGGATAATATCAGAGCTGGCGGTAGGTCACCATGTAGGTCACCATTGCGTGTATTCCACCAGGACAAAGTTGTTCTCCGACCCTCACCAGATTTCCTCCTGAAGGTGGTTGTCACGTCCTACTGACGGACTCCACACGTGGACCCACTGGACCGCGTAGAGCGGATGCTGATACCGGGATGACAGAGAGACGGACCAGTACAGTAGAGTCAACAGGTTTATTTGAACAAAACACACACCCACGCCCCAGGGGAGGGCCACACGGCCACAGCACCGGAACACCACCGACGGAGGCCCCGGAGCGCTTAACCCCTATACAGGGATACCGCCGGTACCAACCTCGGAGGGACCGATGTAGCGGACACGGGTGTTAAACCGACCCAAGGCAGCGTGGGAAACAATACAGCAACCGGGTATAAGATAGAACACGGGGAATCCGGAGCCAGGCTTGAGACAGCGGTCCGCTTGGAAGAGATCCGGGAAACCAGCCAGGAATCGCGGCAGTCAGCAAGGAGCCGGCAGGGCAGGAATCTGTGGGAAGGAACACACAGAAATCAGGTAACAAGCCAAATAAGGAACAACCTGACCAGACCAGAAATGGCAGCTCCACTAGGGAGAAGTTGCCCTGGCCCCGACTGACTGGAAACAGGAAGTTTATATCATAGCAGGGCAGTCCTGATTGGCAGGACACAGAAGCATGGTGATTGGCTGAGGGGAGGAGCATGCTCCCTGCAGTCTCTCAAGCAGAAACAGGTTTGGAGATGTAGTTTCATGTGCACAAGCAGTAGCCCCGGAAAGGGAGGAGAAGAGCAGCGCTACTCCAGCAGAGGGTGCTGGAGCCCTGCGGCAGACCCCCGAGGGGTAACAGTGGTGTCCTCCTTCCATTTGAACGAGGAAATCGTGTTGCCTTAATTTTGTCCAGCACCGTCCAACAGTCGAGAGACCTCCCTCCATTCGTTGGATCTCGTCAGGGCTCTTCGTTGGTACGTTTCTCATACTGCTCCATTCAGGAAGACAGACATCATCTTCGTCCTTTCCAAAGGCCATAGAACAGGCATGCCGGCCTCTAAGTCCACGATTGCTCGTTGGATAAGATCGGCGATTCAAGACTCCTACAAACTCGAGTGAAGAGCGGTCCCACAGGGTCTCAAGGTACACTTCACAAGGGCAGTGGGTGCCTCCTGGGCCGTCAAGCATCGTCACTCTTCAGGTGTGTAAGACCACAACTTGGTCCAGCCTGCACACCTTCTGAAAACATTATAGAGTCCATACTCGGGTATCAGCGGACGCAGTCCTGGGACGAAAGATCCTGCTGGCAGCAGTCGCTCACCTTTGAAGGAGGTCGCAGCGCCCCCTTTTTCCTTTCTAATTAATGTTTAAATTTTTGCAGTTAGTATTTCTGTTATACAGTGTGTGTTTTTTTTTCCTGGTACCCCACCCAGGGACTGCTTGGTCTGTCCCATGGTCTGTGTTCCCCAATGAAGGCGAGAGAGATTTTTGTGTACTCACCAAAAAATCTTTTTCTCTGAGACTTCATTGGGGGACACAGCACCCAACCCCACTACAACCTCTGGACGATATATTGAGTTCATGTCCTTAGTTTCCCTTATCATTGAGTGGTGCATATATATGATGCTGTATAGTGTTGTGTGTTTCCTACTACTGCTTGGTCACCAAACTGGCTTCAGCTTGAGTCAGCATGAGGGTGTACGCTGCAGAGGAGGAGCTAGTCTTTTTTGTCTACTTAGTGTCAGCCTCCTAAAGAAAGCAGCATAACACCCATGGTCTGTGTCCCTGAATGAAGTCTCAGAGAAAAAGACTTTTCAGTGAGTACACAAAAATCTCTCTGTAACTTACAACCACACTACTAACTACAATTAACCTACAAATGGCTGCAGCTTTGTAAATGACACAGTCCCAAATTGAGGCCCCAGTTGTCGCGGATATAAGTGCCCTTGCTGTACGGTGGTGCACTTAAGATTATGAAAGCAATATTCCCTCCGAGCTGTCCTATATAAACTCCTAGTTAGTGCAATCAAAAGTCCCCTTAGCATGACCTTGTAATTCGCTTAAGCATATTTCTCAAACAGTAGAGTTCCGTTCTGGACCTGAACTTTATTGGAAGTCATGGATTGGGCAGTTCACCTCTGTCCACATACAGCCAGTCATAAACAAAGCACTTCCAGGGGAGGGAGAGCAGGATTTTGTATTTTCATTTTTCGGTACACACTACATCCAATAATTGTAATTTTACCCCTTGTGCGAACCATTCAAACAAGCGACTCGCCCTGGAATGAGCACCAAGTGTACCCAAGCATAGCAATGCTCACTCCAGTGGTTTGTGTATGTAAAGTTCCCGAATTCCAAACCCAAGCACTGAAAAGTTTAGTAAAGTCTGTGTTCGGGACAAATACTGAGCTTTAAAGTCCGGTTTGCTCATCTCTAATGGTACCTTTACACGCCGCCACAACAGGATGCATACAACCCGCTACAGGCTACAAATGTAGCTTGTCGAGCCAATATTGCCCGTAGTAGCGGCGTCTGAAGACGGGACGACACAGCCGGCTACAGATACCTCTGTATCCGTGCACTGCCCATAAACATATGGCAACATCGCCGATTGT
The DNA here is from genome assembly GCA_033576535.1 of Allobates femoralis. Lineage (NCBI taxonomy): Eukaryota > Metazoa > Chordata > Amphibia > Anura > Aromobatidae > Allobates > Allobates femoralis. The sequence goes on from JARQOC010000001.1 coordinate 211,549,467, forward strand.
AGCGAGCTGTATCGGCGTGTAAAGAAGGAACAGAAGGGAACTCTGGACACCCGGCGATGTAGCTGCAATGTAGCTAAGGCGTGACCCAGGCTCCGGGATACCACGCCCCTTCAGCGATCATTGGAGGAAGCTCCTTCGTTGCGATTGGTTGTCGCTGCACAGGGAGGCATATTTAAGAAGCTGACCAGTCACACTACGCAATTGCTCGAGCGTCATGTATTAATCAGCCTCCTGCGCTGGCTGCCCAATCATGGTATTATTGCTTTGTCCTATCAGCGTACGGACGTCTCGTAATCCACAATTGTGGCACGCCTATGTGCTGTCCCTCCTGCCCCAGGTCCGCCCATATTAGCTTGTTATTGCGGTGTGTAAATGAGGTACGCTGAGCTACAGACGGCTACTTGCGACACCCGGCGATGTAGCTAGCTGTAGATGTAGCGTAGCGTAGCGCACCTTGTGGCGGCGTGTAAAGGAGATGCGATTACCGTTTGTAACCGTTTGGCCGTGCTCGTGCACGTGAAGTTGCCGTTGGTATCCATCCTGTTGTGGCGGCGTGTAAAGGTACCATAATGCTGACAATCTCTCACTCTTCTGCAATGTGGGAGTAGACAGGACAGACACAGCAGGAGGGGGGCCAGCTGTAGGCTAAGGGTACCCGTCACACTTGGCGACGCACCAGCGATCCCGACAGCGATCCAACCTGCCGGGGTCGCTGGTGAGATGTCAGTCAGATCTCACCAGTGACGCAGCAATGATCCGGAATGATACGGAGGTCGTTGGGACCCTGTTTCTCAGACCTGTAGTATTGAGATCGTTGGTCGTGGTCCCTGTCAAACACAGCGATGCATGCTGCCCAGCGGGAGCCCGACAACCAAAAAAATGGTCCAGAACGGTTTGTAACGAGCAGCGATCTCGCAGCGGGGGCCTGATCGCTACTAAGTGTCACACAAAGCGAGATCGCTGTTGAGGTCACTGTTGCGTCACAAAATTTGTGACTCAGCAGTGATCTCTCTCGTGATCTCATTTAATGTGACGGGGGCTTTAGAGGAATGACATCCCCAGCAAGGAGAAGGAGGCAGACTTAACCCCTTCACTGCTCATCCGCCTCCACTTCGTCCTGCTCGGCTGTCTGCTTGGCACTAACGTGCTGAGGAAGCACACAGCCATGAGCCACACAGCATTGGCCCATGACCCACATGTAGCTTACAAGCTACAGGTTCGGGATCTCGACTCTAAATCATAACGTCCCTCCCAGCACCACAATATATGGAGATATAGCAAGTAAATGGCTAAATGGGGATCCACTGCATGAATATCAACATTGACTACCAAGGACAATCTTTTCTGCAGATTTTTACATAATGGAGGTGTAGTTTGAAGCACCAGATGTCAATTAAAATTTCTACCTTTCCTATCAGCTGGCAAGGTGAAGAATCAGCATATGTTGTTCTGCTATAGAGTTTTCTTCTAAAAGTACTCTGAATATGCCTGAAATATAAAGTGATTCAAGCAGTTTGATGAAACAATATTCATTATAAATCCTGCGTGTGTAATTTTAATCTAATCTAATGATTCCTCTTTCATATTTCATGCTCGACCTACTTCCACATATAGAAAAATCCCATTAATTTATAGCTTACTCTTGAATTCCTAAAGAGTGCATCATCTGCCATGTTATTAGAACAATGGTTATCCCAGTATCACAAGTCATTATCACATATAATGTAACACAATTGTGTAGATATCAGTTTACATAGAAATACACATCTCTACTAGAGAAAGATATTAGACATTTAGGTTGCTTAAAATTATTAATTACAGGCATTGTATTACAGACCTGCCAAAATATTCATATATCTAGTAATATTCTCTAATGCCATTCCCTTGATTACCAAATCCCTGTAATTGGGCACCAGATGCCGTTAGTGCAAGACATTATAAATTGGTACTTTAGAGAGTTGATGATTAAATACTCTTGCCAGGATGCTGTAGTGACACATTGTACTATGGATCTACAATATACCCACTGGCGCATGGCTGAGTAGGATTCAAACATCAAAGTTCTTAGTTTATAGCTTAAAAAAGAATAGCAAACTAATTTACTAGGAGCAAACTGAGATATGTGACTTTCATATATGCTTTATAATTGTTATATATTACTTTTTGTAATATTAAACTCAAACTACACTATACTGCTATCAAGGCTATGTGTCTACACAGCTATTAAGGGCTATATTTATGTCACTTATTAGACCTAGTGCCCTGAGCAGTTACAGAGAAAATCATTTTTAGTTGTGTTAGATATGAAACCCAGCTGGGCCCCTCTGGCCATGCAGTGTAAGGACCTGGTGAAGCAGAGATTTCAATGGAAATGTTGGAAAGTAACTAAAATAACAAGATATTTTGAAGAGATTTATTGCAACTGGGGCTGCAGGACATCTCAATTTTTACGGCATCAAATTTGTTAAACACAATAATTCATTTTATAAGGATTAAAAAGAAAAAAAAATGTTCTGCTCAGTGATAAAAAAAAAAACACAAAAACAAATTAAACTGATCAGCGGGAACAGATGTCAGAGTACTCTTAACACTTATTTCTATGCCAACGTCAGGTCTCATCACCAGGGTGTAGAACCTACATCTATTACTGACCAACATGTGCATAGCTGATCACTCGCCTCCCTTCTTATCTCCTTATATATTTTTCAAATATGATTCTTTCATCTTGTAACAATAACTTTGAGACTACATGGCCACAAGCTTTTGGTGAGTTTGAGGTTGCTGAATTTCTAAAGCCTTTCTGCACCTATTGTTTAAACTATGTCACTTAAGTTTTTTTCAGTCCTTTTTTGTGTTTCGTGCATTTTTTTGTCTCTTGTTGGAATGTCATGCTTTAAATAAATCTGGTTTGTTTTTGGTACTTCCTAGTAATTTGGCTTTGACAACTTTATTGATATACCTAGGTGTGGATTACTGTGTTTTTGATGCATTTTTGCTGTGGAAACCCACTAAAAACACATTGAGTTTTTAACCTACATATTTTCCATATATAATGCAAAGTCTATAGGGAAAATCTGTACAGAAAACTACCGTATATACTCGTGTATAAGCCGACCCGTGTATAAGCCGATCACCCTACTTTTGCCCCCAAAAACTGGGAAAACTTATTGACTCGCGTATAAGCCGAGGGTGGACTCCAGCACAGGTATACAGATCCCAGCACAGGGTATACAGGCCCCCAGGCACAGGGTATACAGGCCCCCAGGCATAGGGTATACAGATCCCATCACAGGGTATACAGGCCCCCAGGCACAGGGTATCCAGGCCCCCAGGCACGGGGTATCCAGGCCCCCAGGCACGGGGTATCCAGGCCCCCAGGCACGGGGTATCCAGGCCCCCAGGCACGGGGTATCCAGGCCCCCAGGCACGGGGTATCCAGGCCCCCAGGCACGGGGTATCCAGGCCCCCAGGCACGGGGTATCCAGGCCCCCAGGCTCGGGGAATACAGGCCCCCAGGCTCGGGGAATACAGGCCCCCAGGCACGGGGTATACAGGCCCCCAGGCATAGGGTATACAGGCCCTCAGGCTCGGGGTATACAGGCCCCCAGGCACGGGGTATACAGGCCCCCAGGTACGGGGTATACAGGCCCCCAGCACGGGGTATACAGCCCCCCCCATCCCTCACAGTATGGCGCCCCCCCCCTCCATGCTGCTGCTGCTTAGTGTACAATAAATACATTGTTATTATCTCTCACCGGCCCGGTCTCAGTGCATTCTCCCTCCTCCCTGCGAGGCTGCGTGTCATGTGACCGGGGCTCACGGCGATAACGTCACCGGCCGGTCACATGACACACAGCCTCGCAGGGAGGAGGGAGAATGCACTGTGACCGGGCCGGTGAGAGATAATAACAATGTATTTATTGTACACTAAGCAGCGGCAGCATGGAGGGGGGGGGCGCCATACTGTGAGGGATGATGGGGGCTGTATACCCCGTGCTGGGGGGCTGTAAGGCGATATGCACTGCTCCCCCCGCGGATGGGCGGGGGATGCAGTGCATATCATGAATAAGTTATGAGCGGCTCCACGTCATGAGCCGCTCATATTGCAGCCTTCCCCCCCACCTCCTCCTGCCTCCTCCTCTGCTCCCGGACACAGCCCCCACCTCGCACAAAAGTATATACTCGTGTATAAGCCGAGGGGGGACATTTCAGCCCAATTTTTGGGCTGAAAAAGTCGGCTTATACACGAGTATATACGGTAAGTGTATTTGCAAGAGAAATTAACATGTTGCAGACTTAAAACAGGCACCACATGTCCGTTTACGAGTAAATAAGCACAGTGGGCAGGAGATTTCTATATATCCCGTCCACTTTGCTAGTACTGCAAAAATACGCAGCGTCACAAACTCTCCAAAAGCTCAGTTGGAATGTAGACTAAGCATATTTGACCTATAAGGCCACGTGCACACGTTGAATATTAGGTGAGGTTTTTTTACATCAATATTTGTAAGCCAAAACGAGTCTGTAAAAACTGCCGAGGTGGCGACGTGTATTTATTATACTTTTCCTCTGATTGTTATACTTATGCTTTTGGCCTAAAATGCTGAGGTAAAAAAAAAAATTCACCAAATACCCAATGTGTGAATGTGGCCTTGTCCTAAGACAGGGGTGGGAAACACCAGGCCTCAAGGGCCGCCAACAGGTCATGTTTTCTCGATTTCCTTAGCATTTCACTGCTCATAATATAATCACCTGCACTGGTGATGATTCCAACCCTTGTGTAATGCTAAGGAAATCCTGAAAACATGACCTGTTGGTATCCCTTGAGGCTTTGAGTTTCCCACCCCTGTGCTAAGATATGATTCCTCTGAAAAGCTGCTGTTGGCATTGTATCACAAAGCAGTTTTGTGTCCTGTCTAGTGTGTAGTAAATGTTTTTCTGCATTATGCTTGAAGACAATATAAGACATTGCACTCACCTACAGTACTGTCTGCAAAGTTTACTCTTTATGACAGACTGGAAGCATACATACACTAGTGGCATACATACACTAGTGGCCAAAATCGAGGCAACACCCTCAAAGATTTCTGAATTTTAAGCATTTTGCCAATACTTTAAGGAATTATGGGTTACCAACTTTTAGTTTTGTTAAAACAATACTTTACTAACAATTACTTAATAAGGTCATAGACTTACATAGAAAAGACATAACCAACAAAAACAAACTTTTGAATTCAAAGAAGCGGCGTATGACAATGGGGGATCTTGCCCTCCTCTGTTTACACCTACCTAGCAATGAGGGATTTTCACCCTAAGGTATTTGGTGCCTCCATACCACATCGGCTAACCCTCATCTTACCCTGTTTAGCTTAATAGGGGATTCTTGGGGGAAAAAACTCTCTTGATACCACTTAGCTCATAAGTTAAACGATTGTGGTCTTTCAAGAGAAGTCACACACTTCCTTCTTTACAATTCAAGATGGATGCAGTAATTCTCCAATCTTTACGGGTTTCGTCCAACCTTATATTGTCGGACTTATCAGAAGACGGAGAGGTGGATACTGACTTGCCTAAGAGATCAAAAGACAAACAAAAACAAATCAGTCCTTCGCCAATGTCGTTTATACAAGTATTGCATTACTCCGGTTAATACAGCTATCAAAACCCGGTCCTGACATTTATAGATGTTTTTAGCGTATCATTAAGGTGTATTATCTCTAAACCTACATAGATCTATATTAGAGAACAGAATGTGGCAAGGCATATCAGAGATCTGGATGAATTGCCTTTTAAGAATGCAAATGATCCCAGTGTGTGAAATGCGGAGACCATCAGGAATCATACTAAAGAATAGTCAAATATTCAAATATAATAGGTGCAGAAGACTAGGAGAAAGGTATAATATATTTGTCTAAAGATATGCATAAATATTGTCAAGAATATAACCAATTCTTAGGATAGTCCTTACCTGATTAGACTATGAAAGGCAAGAGGACAACCATGATATGACTGGCGTTTCGGCAACTACGTTCTAAAAATACAAATGTAAGGATTCTTTGTTTTTCGGAAAAGGGGAGGGGGGGAAGAGGAAAGGAATACAAAGAAAGAAACAGTGCACAAACCTTACTGATGCAAGGGTGAGGGGTGGAATCTCCCAATATAGGTGATTACCCTAACAAAGGTGTCATACTTTGGGCCAAGAGAGATCTAGGCAAAAATTACAGATATAGGCAAGATGTTAAATGGAACATAAAGGGGCACCGTATATACTCGTGTATAAGCCGACTTTCTCAGCCCAAAAATTGGGCTGAAACGTCCCCCCCTCGGCTTATACGCGAGTCATATACACTATAGTGTGGTGGGGGCTGCAGAATGAGCGTCACGTCACGTGGTGCCGCTCATTAATTATGCATGGGGAGCAGCGCATAGTACATTGCTGCTCCCCTCCACAGTATAGCCTCCCCCACTGTCTCACCGCCCCCCATGTATACAGAGTCCCCCCCAGCAGTGATCTAACTCACCCTGGATCTGCAGGCACCCGGGTCCTTCAGCTGCTCCATCTGCGTGCCCCGCGGCTTCTAATACCGGCTTCCTCCCGCACTTCCTGTTTGAGTTTGGGTGAGTTAGATCACTGCTGGGGGGGCCTCTGTATACATGGGGGGCTTCTGTATACATGGGGGGCGGTGAGACAGCAGGGGAGCTGTATACCAGTGCTGGGCCTGTATACTAGTCCTGGGGGCTGTATACCACTGCCGAGGGGCCTGTATACCACTGCTGGGGGCTGTATACTACTGCTGGGGGCTGTATACCACTGCTGGGGGCTGTATAGCACTGCTGAGGGCTGTATAGCACTGCTGAGGGGCCTGTATACCACTTCTGGGCCTGTATACCAGTCCTGGGGCCTGTATAGCACTGCCGAGGGGCCTGTATACCACTGCTGGGGGCTGTATAGCACTGCTGAGGGGCCTGTATACCACTTCTGGGCCTGTATACCAGTCCTGGGGGCTGTATAGCACTGCCGAGGGGCCTGTATACCACTGCTGGGCCTGTATACCACTGCTGGGGGCTGTATAGCACTGCTGAGGGGCCTGTATTCCACTGCTGGGCCTGTATACCCGTCCTGGGGGCTGTATAGCACTGCTGCTGGGCCTTTATACCACTGATGAGGGGCCTGTATACCACTGCTGGGGACTGTATATCAGTGATGGCGGCAACTGTATACTAGTTATGGCCACTATATACCAGTGATGGCTGCTATATACAGGGATGGTGGGCTATATACCAGTGATAGGGGGCTTTATAACAGGACCGTGGTCTGCTGTATTGGTAGTTTACTGTTTCTATTTAAAATAAAAGTTCAACATTTTATTCGTATCTATTTTCATTTTAAAAATTTTTCAGTACCGGTAGCTGCTGCATTGTCCACCCTCGGCTTATACGGTTTTCCCAGTTTTTGGGGGAAAAGTAGGGGGTCGGCTAATACACGGGTCGGCTTATACACGAGTATATACGGTATATAAAATCCCATAAATGAACCACCTAAAATTAAAAAAATACCTTATATTTTTCTTTTTCACCAGCGTATGAACTAATGGGTTCAGAAATTGTCGATGTTTATATATTAAAAAGATCTCTCAAAGTCTATGACAATTAGATTAAAAATCAGTTAGTGAGGATGTGACGTAAGAGGGGGTAAGCTCAAAAATATGTTATCAGGGATGTATATGCATAAATGCACTTACACTAGAACTTAATGATTGGCTTGTGGTCATTTGGTCAGATAAGGAAAAGCTCTGCACTTGTCGGATAAAGTCTTCTAGCAAATAAATCTCCCAGCCAAATAGGGGTAAATAGTATGTAAAGCCCAAATTGGACAAGCCAAAGTTTCAGAGTAAGGGCTGAAACCTAAAATAGTGTTTCCTCCCCCGAGAACAGAACTACCCATTCAAAATAGATTTTTTTGAGCTGTTTCAAAAAGGAGAACAAAGACCTATATAGAGAGTTTCTACCTCAAGGGGTTGCCGCTATTCATTCGTGGTGTGCATCTATATTACACAGGGGGTGCCTTTTTATATGTGTTATTAGGTCCCTGATTAACCAAACTCCGGTGTTCGGCATAGGTTAATCACATTTACTCCGGAGAGTGACGTTGCCGGAACAGCGTCATCTGGAAATGACGCCTGCGTTCCACCGCAGTGGAACGCAAGCTAATGCGCATGCGTTCCTAGTGTAGCGACGTCTTTAGAGCGACGTCATCTGGATATGACGTCTGCGTACCACCATTTAACCCGTGGTGGAACACAGAATAGAGCGCATGCGCGAGGCGTCATTCTAGGATGGTGGAATGTAAAATCCACCACACTGTGTTTACGCATATTGAGCATGTGAAACAGGTAATGCACGCATAATACAATAAAGGTTCTTCCAACAAGTTGCAGTGCCTACATGTAGTATTCAACACCCCGCAGATTTAGGTGGTTTGATAAGATGCAAATAAGTTAGAGCCTTCAAACTGCAAACGAGAGTAGGATTTATTAACAGAAGCATAAATCTTACAAACCAAAAAGTTATGTTGCTCAGTTGAATTTTAATAAATTTTAAACAAAAGTGTGAGTCAATTATTATTCAACCCCTAGGTTTAATATTTTGTGGAATAACCCTTGTTTGCAATTACAGCTAATAATCGTCTTTTATAAGACCTGATCAGGCCGGCACAGGTCTCTGGAGTTATCTTGGCCCACTCCTCCATGCAGATCTTCTCCAAGTTATCTAGGTTCTTTGGGTGTCTCATGTGGACTTTAATCTTGAGCTCCTTCCACAAGTTTTCAATTGGGTTAAGGTCAGGAGACTGACTAGGCCACTCCAACACCTTGATTTTTTCCCTCTTGAACCAGGCCTTGGTTTTCTTGGCTGTGTGCTTTGGGTCGTTGTCTTGTTTGAAGATGAAATTACGACCCATCTTAAGATCTTTGATGGAGGAGTGGAGGTTCTTGGCCAAAATCTCCAGGTAGGCCGTGCTATCCATCTTCCCATGGATGCGGACCAGATGGCCAGGCCCCTTGGCTGAGAAACAGCCCCACAGCATGATGCTGCCACCACCATGCTTGACTGTAGGGATGGTATTCTTGGGGTCGTATGCAGTGCCATCCAGTCTCCAAACGTCACGTGTGTGGTTGGCACCAAAGATCTCGATCTTGGTCTCATCAGACCATAGAACCTTGAACCAGTCTGTCTGAGTCCTCCAAGTGATCATGAGCAAACTGGAGACGAGCCTTGACATGACGCTTTGAAAGTAAAGGTACCTTACGGGCTCGTCTGGAACGGAGACCATTGCGGTGGAGTACGTTACTTATGGTATTGACTGAAACCAATGTCCCCACTGCCATGAGATCTTCCCGGAGCTCCTTCCTTGTTGTCCTTGGGTTAGCCTTGACTCTTCGGACAAGCCTGGCCTCGGCACGGGAGGAAACTTTCAAAGGCTGTCCAGGCCGTGGAAGGCTAACAGTAGTTCCATAAGCCTTCCACTTCCGGATGATGCTCCCAACAGTGGAGACAGGTAGGCCCAACTCCTTGGAAAGGGTTTTGTACCCCTTGCCAGCCTTGTGACCCTCCACGATCTTGTCTCTGATGGCCTTGGAATGCTCCTTTGTCTTTCCCATGTTGACCATGTATGAGTGCTGTTCACAAGTTTGGGGAGGGTCTTAAATAGTCAGAAAAGAGATAATTAATCCACACATGTGAAGCTCATTGTTCTTTGTGCCTGAACTACTTCTTAATACTTTAGGGGGACCAAACAGAATGCTGGTGGTTTGAGGGGTTGAATAATAAATGACCCTCTGAATTAACTTTTAATGCTTTAAAAAAAAAAAAAATTAATAAATAAAAAAATCTTTTTGGCTGCAGTGCATTTCCCACTTCCAGGCTGATCTACAGTCCAAATGTCACAATGCCAAGTTAATTCCGCATGTGTCAACCAGCTAAATCTGCAGGGGGTTGAATACTACTTGTAGGCACTGTATATAAAATGGGGCAAATATTAGCCAGAGAAAGAAAAAAATGGAAATAGTGAGAAAACTATAAAGTGGGGATGAAAAAGAAAGGGAAGGGGGTTGATAGACTTAAAGCGAACCTGTCACCCCCTTCAGGCATCTAAAGATAACATAGCCACCTTCTGCAGCACTAAGGCTGCAGTCTGACAAGGTGTCTATAGCATTTATGCTCCCTTGATTCACTGAAATAAAGACTTTTATCAAATCTGTTTCAAACCAGATCCAAGACCGGGAGGTGGGTTGTCAAGCGTCTATCTCCCTCCTCTGTGGTGTCAGTCATCCCTCTCTGCTCTCTGTGTGCCGCCTCCAGGGCCACCTCCCTGCATTACAGAGCTTTGTCAGCTCTGCTAGAACATAGAGCTGCTGTTATAGGAGACCCCACAGTAGTAAATCTAGCAGGAGGATCGTGAGCAGAACAGCAGACAAAGCACTGCCTGCTACGTAGCAGCCCTTGAGCTGAGCAGTTTTCACTTTCAGTTTCTTGTACCCAGCAGCATTGCTCCGTCCTCAGCCCCTGATCTAAAGCACAAACTCAACTCTGCTGCACTGCTGACAGCTCAGCTCAAGGGCTGCTATGTAGCAGGCAGTGCTTTGTCTGCTCAGGGTCCTCCTGCAAGATTTACTACTGTGGGGTCTCCTATAACAGCAGCTCTATGTTGTAGCAGAGCTGACAAAGCTCTGTAGTGCAGGGAGATGGCCCTGGAGGCGGTGCACAGAGAGCAGAGAGGGATGACTGACACCACAGAGGAAGGAGATAGACACTTGAAAACCCGCCTCCCGGTCTTGGGTCAGGTTTGAAACAGATTTTATATAAGTCTTTATTTCAGTGAATCAAGGGAGCATAAATGCTATAGACACCTTCTGAGACTGCAGCCTTTGTGCTGCAGAAGGTGGCTATGTTATCTTTAGATGCCTGGAGGGGGTGACAGGTTCACTTTAACCAAATGCAGGAATAAATCAAGGCTAAGGGACATGTGCACAGTTTGAAACCTATAATTAAATGAAATGAGAATAAGTTTATAAATAAAGATATATCCTCATATATCAATGTAACCCTTCACGGGTGATGAAATTATATAGCAGATTCAACTATTCTAGAACCTAGTGGTACACTAACATCAAAATGACAAGATAGGGTGGGTTTCTCTATAGAAAGCAACTGTAGGTCAACTGCTCATTCATCCTTTCAGGGGATACACTATCAAAGGTAAAAATCCATCTTGCTTCTTTTCTAAGTAGCAAGTTATCAAGGTCGCCTTTTCTGGGTGAAGGCTTTACAACTTCCAACACCCGAATTATTAGGCAGTCTGATTTTCCACCATGCATCTCATGTACGTGTCTTGAAACTGCAGTATCTCTCATATGCCTGATGTCACCAAGGTGCTCACCCAAATGTTTCCTTAGCTCTCTAGAAGTTTTCCCTATATAATCCAGCGGACAGGGACAAGTGATGATATAAATCATTCCCTGTGTGCTGCAATTGGCAAAACTTCGAAGCTCATATGACGTTTTGGTTACGGAACTAGTGACTAACTTCGAGGGAGACACCCAAGGGCAAAATTTACAATGTCCACACCTGAATGTGCCAATTGTTCTCAGTTTTTCAAGCCAGGTGGGTGATGCTTTTGGGCCCTGGTAGTAGCTATGTACGAGCCTATCACCTATGGATCTTCCTTTTCTGAAAGTTATCGCAGGGTAGGGAGGTATCAGATCCTTCAAATCTGGATCTGCTTGCAGTACACCCCAGTGCCTTCTAAGGAGATTAAAGTCTTTATTTCGGGAGTCCTACGTACCTATTATCCTACTTAGAGATGAGCTAACATTCTGTTTTTTTATAGTTGTTTCATTTGTAGTCAAGAGGGACTCTTTTGTCCGTGTCAGCATTTCTGTATGCTGCTGACAGGACTTTTTTTTTTATATCCTCTATCAAGGAATCTACGTTTCATTAAGCCAGCCTGTTCATGAAACTGATCCAATTGTGAACAGTTCCTCCGTAGACAGAGGTACTGTCCTTTTGGTATACCTTGCTTTAAAGGGACAGGATGATGGCTTTCCCAATATAGTAAATTGTTGGTTGCTGTTGGCCCCCCCCTTCCCCCTCCTTTTTTTTCCATCCCCACTTTATAGTCTTCTCACTATTTCCCTTTTTTTCTTTCTCTGGCTAATATTTGCCCCATTCTATATAACTTGTGGGAAGAACCTTTATTGTATATGCGTTCATTACCTGTTTCACATGCACAATATGCGTAAACACAGTGTGGTGGATTTTACATTCCACCATCATCCTAGAATGACACCTCGCGCATGCGCCCTATTCTGCGTTCCACCGCGGGTTAAACGGTGGTACGCAGACGTCATATCCAGACGACGTCGCAACACTAGGAACACATGCGCGTTAGCTTGCGTTCCACTGCGGTGGAACGCAGGCGTCATTTCCGGATGACGCTGTTCCGACGACGTCACTATCCAGAGTAAATGTGATTAACCTATGCCGAACACCGATGTTTGGTTAATTAGGGACCTAATAATACATATAAAAAGGTCCCCCTGTGTAATATAGATGCACACCACGAATGAATGGCGGCAACCCCTTGAGGTAGGAACTCTCTATATAGGTCTTTGTTCTCTTTTTTGAAACGGCTCGAAAAAATCTATTTTGAATGGGTGGTTCTGTTTGCAGGGGAGGAAACACTATTTTAGGTTTCAGCCCTTACTCTGAAACTTTGGCTTGTCTAATTTGGGCTTTACATATTATTTACCCCTATTTGGCTGGGAGGAGATTTATTTGCAAGAAGACTTTATCCGACAAGTGCAGAGTTTTTCCTTATCTGACCAAATGACCACAAGCCAATTATTAAGTTCTAGTGTAAGTGCATTTATGCATATACATCCCCTGATAACGTATTTTTGAGCTTAACCCCTTGTTACGTCACATTCTCACTAATCTAATTTTTATAGACTTTGTTTGAGAGATCTTTTTAATATATAAACATCGACAAATTCTGAACCTATTAGTTCATATGCTGGTGAAAAAGAAAAGAAATATAAGGTTTTTTTTTTTTTAATTTTAGGTGGTTCATTTATGGGATTTTATATACCCCTATATGTTCCATTTAACATCTTGCCTATATCTGTATTTTTGCCTAGATCTCTGTTGGCCCAAAGTATGACACCTTTGTTAGGATAATCTCCTATATTGGGAGATTCAACCCCTTGCCCTTGCATCAGTAAGTTTTGTGCACTGTTTCTTTCTTTTTATTCCTTTCCTCTTCCACCCCTCCCCACCTTCACTTTTCCGAAAAACATAGACTCCTTACATTTGTATTTTTTAGAACATAGTTGCCAAAACGCCCATCATATCGTGGTTGTCCTCTTGCCTTTCATAGTCTAAGCTGGCAAGGACTACCCTAACAATTGGTATATTCTTTTGACAATATTTATGCATATCTTTAGACATAAATATATTAGACCTTTCTCCTGGTCTTCTGCACCTATTATATTTGAATATTTGACTATTCTTTGGTATGATTCCTGATGGTCTGCGCATTTCACACACTGGGATAATTTGCATTTGCATAAAAGGTAATCCAATGAGTTCCTGCTTGTTTGAAGCCTACTGTTTTGACACTGGTGTTTTGAGCCGAGCCCAGAGATTCTCAATAGGGTTGAGATCTGGGCTATTTCCTGGCCAAGTCATTAACTGGACATTATTGTTCCTTAACCAAGACAGACATTTTTTTAGCTGTATGGCATGGGGCTCCATCTTGCTGAAAAATAAACTGTGTCCCTTCACTAAATACATCACGTGCCGAAGGAATGAGTTTACTCAAAAGAAATAGAGAGTCCAAAAGATTCTTTGTGTCCTTTTTATTGTGAAAAAAAAATATATGACAGAATATGGACTCCTGTCCGACATTTCAACCCTTCATGGGTTTTCGTCTGGGGCCTTACAGACTGGTTCATACATGAAATAAAACAGAAAAGAACAAGAATCAGTGACATGGCAAAAACACACGTGATCCAAATATCATATATATGACAGTTTTGTCAAGGAAAAAAATACAATCAAAGAAACATATTTACAGCGTTCCCACATGGGATCTTATTACGAATATAGTTAACCCACATGAATATGGTCTATATACAAAAATATTGTATGAATAGAGACAAGCAAGGGAAAATGTAGGTTTCTAAAAGGACAGAAGATAGAGCAGGTGGTAATGTCCACAGGATTGTGCATTAAATTTTATTACAGCATGAAAACCACCCTTGTGTTTATATGATTATAAAAAAAGAGAAATGATACCGTTATATAGATCTGGACACAATGCGGGATTAAAGTAACAGTGTTGTAGGCAGCAATTGAGTAACCTGTCAGTTAGAAAAGCTTGAAATCAGTTATGCAGTGTAGCCATAAAATACAAACTAGACAATGGAAAATAACACACCATAAGGCTAGATGTGTCAAATTTGTATGGCCACAACCAGAGTAATATGTGGAATAGACACAGGCTTCACTATAATAGAGATAAAAAGAAAACCTATAGGAGGTACAAAGTTAAAATCTCATGTGGACCAGAACCTAAAAGTATCCTCCAATACAAATTCCTGTATAATGGGTAGTGGAGCAAGCTCCAGGAAATGGTTAGTGACCTATGAAGAATATATAGATATAGGTAGTAAACATCCATAACATCTTAGAGAACCGTGAAAGTGAATAAGCTAAAACATTACCTCCAGGTTCTTTGGGCTCTGTGGCGTTGTGGCATGGTGTGTAATGAGGAGAGATGTTAAATAGCCGTGCTGGGAGAGCACCAGCTTCCTGTTCTGTGGAACACAGGATCCAGTCTGTGAACCACACGCCGTCACATGCACAATACCACTTTGCGGGAGATGCCGGTAATGTGCATGTGTGGGATCCTTACATAGAATAAGTTGTACTCCTTATAGGAACATACAAGATGGTGAGCGCTCGCAGTGCATTTCAAAAAAGGATATTGGGTTAGGTGTATCCCCTGTGTATTTACCACAATAGATATTGAGAAAGAGAATAGGTGAATATATTTAGGACATTGGATATATCTGCAGGGAGACAGGAGAAAAAAGTTAGTTTTGCTGGGTAATCTACAAAACATGAAATTGCATAAATACAACAACATTAGACATTATCCACAATTACAATCAATGTCGAATGAAATTTGAAAACCTCAATATCATTGAATCATATTACAAGACCAATTTACACAAAAAAAGGGTTGTATAAAGAGGAAGATAGGATTAGAGTTTCAGGGAAACAGTTATGTATGAACCTCGTATTCACGGTTCAACCCATGAGGTTCTAGCGTCCTAAGAGTATGTATCCAGAACGCTTCGTGTTCTTTTAATTTGCCAATCCTATCTCCTCCCCTTCTCCCGATAGGGTACATGGTCGATGACCTGGAATCTCAACTGTGAAATGTTATGATGGTGGTCAATGAAATGTTTCAGAATAGGTAGTAAAGTATGTTGGCGGGGGCGTGGCTTAGCGGGTAATGTGAGCGGACGCAGTGTGGAGTCCTCCCGCCGACCGATCTGCTGTACCGCCGCATACCCCCATCTGAGACCCACACTGCCTGGCATAGTAGGTAAGGCTGCCTGGAGCCGACCGCCGGTGTTTTGGGGCCCGCACACAGCAGCAATGACGAGACGGAGGCAGCACGATGTGGGGGCTGCTGGAGGAGGAGGCTCCCAAGATGGCACCGCAGCACGGGAGGCAGCAGAGAAGGAGAATGCCGCCTGCAGACACAGAATGGCGGCGGCTGCTAAGCTGGAGCGGTTATCCAGGAAATCTGAGGTGGCAAAGGTGGGTGCTGGAGGAGAGGGTGCCAGTAGCCAGGTGGTGGAGGAGGAGGATTCCCACTCAGAGGATCAGGCAGACCCAGACATGGAGGAAGTTGCTGGAGACACAGGAGACCTGAGGTGGATGGGGAGCCCACACTGAGGGATGTATTCTGCCTGGTATCCTCCTGCAAAAAGACACTAACCACTGTAGCTGAGCAGGTTCATAAATTGCAGGGGGAGATCACCAACATAAATATAACCCTTAACAAGGCTGATAAGCGCATGTCTGCAGTGGAGGAGAGAGTGGGGAGCAGCAGAGGATATCATCGCAACCATGCAAAAAGCTGAGAAAAGGCACAGTCAGCAGCTAGCAGAGGTGTTCGCAAAAAACGATGACTTGGAGAATCGTTCACGAAGGAATAACATCCGTATAGTGGGCATACCGGAAAAGGCAGAGGGGAGAGACCCCACTGCTTTTATAGAAGCCTGGCTAAAAGGAAAGATTGGGGAACATTTCCTGACTAAATATTTGCGGTAGAGAGAGCCCACAGGGTGCCAGCACAGCAAAGACCACCAGGGGCGGAACCCCGCACTGTGCTAGCCAGGATCCTCAACTACAGAGACTGGGACATTATCCTGAGGAAAGCGAGAGATGCAGAGGATTTGACAATTGACGGGCAGCAAATTGCCATATACCCAGACTATTCCCCCACGGTGCCAAACTAAGGATGCAATTCAAGGGGGTTAAGAGACACATGCGGGACATGGGGGTGCAGTACTCAATGTTTTTCCCTGCAAGGCTGAGAGTGTTTGCGTTGGACAAAGTTCAATTTTTCATGACGCCGGAAGAGGCTACCCACTGGCTGGATGTTAATGCTAAAAAACTTAAAGCTAAGGACGGTTGAGCAGAGGAAGCCGTTGGGATTAGAGTCGAGTAGCAATGTTCCCGGGTGTTCCATGGGGACTGGTTGGGATGTTCTGGAAAAAATGGATTAGCTGGGTTTTATATCCATGAGTTTCCGTTTATGGTCATTAGCGTAAACGGTGGTTTGTTTGCCCTATTTTTTGGTTCTCCATTTCTGCTAAATCCTAATGTGGGGGTGAGGGGACTAATGGTGAGTCCAGGCGGCCTCTGAAACATTTTAAGTTTGAGGGGGTGTCTGGATGGTGTGGGGGTGTGTGGTTTGTATTCTACTGTAATTTTGCATTATTTGTATTACATATAGTTCAAGTTGTACAACTGTTTGCTTTAAGGCGGGAGGAGGAAGGAGGATTGCGGTCATAAGTTACGAGGTACCGAGCCGACTAGGCGCTAGGTATTGGAGACCCACTCTCGGTGAGAGACGAGACGTTATGGGAAGGGAGGGGAGGAGTCAGGTGGGAAGGGAAGGGGGGCAGACTATCCTAGGGAGAGGGGGGAGGGACAGACAGCAAGTGGCATGGGATATATCGCACATACCTAACCATGCCAGAGAATATGGGAGAATTTATTAGAGTATTAGGTTGGAACGTAAGAGGCCTATCTGACGTGCCCAGACGGATAGCCATTTTACAATATATAAGAGACCAGAAACCGGCAGTGATTTGCTTAATGGAGACACACCTGGTTAGAGATACACAAATAGTTTTACAAAAAAGATGGATAGCTGACGCGTACCATGCCACATACTCCACATACTCTAGAGGGGTGTCTGTACTGATCCCTACGACTACGAAGTTCGAACACGTGGTTAATCACATAGACACGGAGGGGCAATATATAATTTTGGTGTGTAGGTTGTGGGGGGTATTTATAGCTATTGTGGCCATGTATATACCACCTCCATACTCAAGTAAAAAGATTAGTGAGGTAATGGGCGTGGATGGGGCGATTTGGGAATATTCCCCATCTATTAATTGGAGACTTTAATAATGTCCAAGATGACTTTTGGGACAAACACAAGACTAATCCAGACAGGACGCAAGGTCATATAACGCCTTTTGGTAATTATATTCGGGAGCTGGGACTGAGGGACCTGTGGAGAGTAAGGAACGAGGGTATACGGTGTTTCTCGTGCTATTCGTCAACTCACAACACTTTATCCCGCATAGATATGGCACTGGGAAATGAACAAATAGAGGTGTTGGTAGCAAAGGTGGAGTACCTGACAAGGATAATATCAGACCATAAACCCATCTGTGTTTGTGTTCAGCTGGCGGAGTCTGGGATGGGGAGGTATGGAGGATTGAGACTCCATCCAGCATGGCTGCGCTCCATGGACAAGTTGGCCACCGAAGTTGCTGAATACTTTGATCTAAATGAGGGAAGTGCAGAGCCACAGATAATATGGGACACTGGGAAGGCATATTTGAGGGGACTTCTCATTAGAGAAATTAGTCGTTGTAAGACAGACTTGAGACGTAGAGAGCAGGATGTGGTAGAGAAATTGAGAGATGCTGAGGAAGAGGTGATCAGGGTTGGTACACCGGAGGCTGGACTTAGGCTGCAGGAGGCGCAAAGAGAGGGTAAATCAGATTCTCCTGGAAAAAGCACAGAAGAGGTGGGAATTTCAGAGGTCCACATTTTACGAGGAGGGGGAAAAGGTGGGTCACATGTTGTCGGTGGTGGCTGCGGCCCAGAGGAGGACTCCATTTGTATACTCAATTCAGACGAAGGGTGGTGACCTGACTACGGATTGCGTGGAGATAGGCTCTGTCTTCACGGACTTCTATAGGGATTTATACTCCTCTGGTTCGGGTGCTACCGGCGAGGGTGTGGTATCGTACTTGGAGAGTGTTAAGCTGCCTAAATTGTCGGAGATGGAAAGAGAGGGATTGGATGGACCATTGACTGATGAGGAGTTGAGCGTAGCGCTGGCGTCTATGGCCAACGATAGGGCTCCAGGGGCTGATGGCCTTCCGATAGAAATATACAAACAAATGGAGGAGGTGCTGGTACCCAAACTTAGAGAAGTATTGGAAAGATCAAGGGAGGGGGAGGTGTTGCCCGCATCCATGAGAGAAGCGATTATCATAGTGCTACCAAAAGAGGATAAAGATTTGAGACGCCCGGAATCCTATAGGCCGATTTCACTTTTGACATCGGATGTCAAACTTCTGGCAAAGGTGCTGTCTAACCGGTTGACTGGGGTTATTAATAAATTGATCCATCCGGACCAATCAGGCTTTATGCCTAGCAGGTCGACGGCAATAAACATACGGAGATTATATTTAAATATGCAGCTGCCGGTCGGCAATGCCGGCCAGAGAGTGATAGCATCCTTGGACGCCCATAAGGCATTTGATAGTGTGGAGTGGGGGTACCTATGGGCAGTCATGGAAAAGATGGGCATTGGCCCACAATTTCTTTCGTGGGTGCGGTTGCTGTACTCTCACCGGTAGCCAGGGTTCGAGTGAATGGGGTATTGTCGCAACGCATAGATCTCTGCAGGGGTACGAGGCAGGGGTGTCCTTTGTCCCCCCTCCTGTTTGCCCTGGCGGTGGAACCATTGGTGGCCACATTAAGAGACACACAGGAGGTAGTGGGGTTCAGGTACGGGCAACTGGAGGAGAAGGTGGCATTGTATGCAGACGACATACTGCTGTTTTTGGAGGATCCGTGGGAGTCCCTGAGTTGTGCCATGAGGCTCTTTGAGAGATTTGGGGATGTGTCCGGTCTACGTATTAATTGGACCAAGTTACTCTGTTTGCCTTAGACGATGAGATGCCTAGTGATATGGAAGTGGGGGGACTACGTATTGTGGACAAATTTTAAATATTTGGGCATATGGATTTCAACCCCAGTTACGGATTACCTCAATGTCAATCTATCCCCTGTTTTGGACCTTCTCAGGGCGAAGGTGGGAGCATGGAGCACACTATGCCTTTCTGTGGTAGGTCGTATAAATTTAATTAAAATGATTTTGATGCCTAAGCTGCTATATGTATTACATAATGCTCCCATCTGGGTCCCACAGAAGAGATTCAAGCAGATTAACTCCATCTTTAGGAGCCTAATATGGGGGAAAAAAACAGGCACGTCTGCGGCTTGGAGATTTTGCAACGGCCTAAGGATGAGGGGGGTCTTGCACTGCGAATCCCTATCTTTATTTTTTGGCAGCCCAGGGCCAGCATGTGAGGGGATGGGTGCAGCGTGCAGGGGACCCAGTAGTCCAGAGGATATTGGAAAAAGTGATGGAGAAATGCCCGCTGGTACATTGCTTGGAGGACGGTTCCATGAGTTTAGCTTGGAGATCATGCCCTATCCTGCTCTTATTACATAAAGTTTGGGAGAAACTGAAACAGACGAGAGGAGTAACACAGCTCACCAAATATTCTCCACTATGGAATAACCATAACTTGCAGGAGATACGGGAGATGGGATGTCTACATGAGTGGCAAAATAGAGGCATTGGGTGTGTTTACCAGGTAATAGATGGGCACAGGTTAAAGTCATTTCCACAACTGAGGGAGGAATTTGGTTTAAAGGAGTCGGGGTATACCAATACCTACAGATGAAGCATGCTTTCCAGACACAACGGAAGGTTAGGGAGATTTCCATACAACATGACATAGTGTTGGACTACGTGTGCGGTGACGGACCTACGGGAGGGGTGATTTCCACTGTTTATGGGGACCTACTGCACACCTATCTGCTTCAGTACCCGACACGGGCGAAAACGCGATGGGAGGTGGAGGTGGGAGCCATTGATGAGGACACATGGACATCCATTCTGGAGTGGGTACCGAATTTGTCCCTTAATGAACCGGGCAGACTGTCTCAGTTATATTTGATTTATAAGTTTACCGGTCTCCGGCCTTTTTGTTTGGGGTGAATTTGAGGCCCACTTCGGAGTGTCCTAGATGTAAAACGGAGGAGGCAGGGATATTTCACATGATGTGGACGTGCCCGAGACTATCAACATATTGGCTACTGATACTTACTAGGCTAGAGGGGGCATACAAATGTGTTATACCGAGAGAGCCAGTGGTGTGCCTGCTGGGTTACGTGGACGAGATTCGTGTGGACACCAATTAAAAAATAGCCATTGCCAGACTGCTATTTATAGCGAGGAAACTTATAGCCAGATACTGGATCAGGGAGGAACCTTCGTCCAGGAGAGAGTTTCTGTTACAGGCGAATCATGTCTCCAAGTTGGAAAGGGATATATACCATAGACGCGGGAGGGAAAATGTGCACACAAAAATTTGGTCTCCATGGCTAGAATATGGCACGTGAGGAGGGGAGGATACACCATGCGCTAAGCAGGGTTGTGAGGGGGGCGTGGGTAATGGAGAGATGAGAAACATATTGCGATACAAAAAAAAATTTTTGATGATATGGTTTGTTACAGGTGCTTGCTGTCTGGGTGGGAAAGGGAGGAGGGAGGGGTGCGGAAATGGGGTTTCGTTGTCATAATAACAAAATGTATATTCTGTTCCTTTTCTGTATGATAGGTCATTTGTTTAATAAAAATTTATCTGATTAAAAAAAAAAAGTATGTTGGCATCTAATAGTGGACTTATGCTTGCTTATGTGGTCCCGGATATGCTGGGTAGTCTTCCCAAAATATCCGAGTCTGCACGGGCATTTGATCAAATATATAACAAATGATGATTTGCACGTGAAAAATTCCTTAACAGCTAAATGCTTACCCGTCATAGGGTGGGTGAAACTACCTTTCGTCATATTGCACAATGTCAGCAACCCAGACAAGGGTAATACCCATGCGTGGTATGGCCAATGTCATCTGTCTATTACCAGAGTTAAGACTTCCAATGTCGGCTTTTATCAATTTGTCACGTAAATTGGATGGTTTCTTATGACACAATAGAACAGGCTCTTGACATTGACGAATAGTGGGGTACGATTGTCCCAATAATGGCCAATGTCATCTAATTGAGTTATTGATAAGTCATTTACCTCAGATCAGGAAAGATGATATGATGAGATGATTTTTTAGAAACCTGAGACTGAAGGTCCATTTCATGTCTAATGACGAAGTAGCAAGACCTACTGTAGACGTAGTTACTGTTAAATTTACATTGAAACAACTTGACCTGAGGATACCTTCAGTATGAATCCTCCTAAACACTACCATCCCGTTGAGACTTGCATCTCACTGGTTGGTAGGGACATTGATAAAATTACACGAGATATTGAGAAGGGTCAAATTAAAAGAACGCAAAGCATTCTGGATACATACTATTAGGACGCTAGAACCTCATTGGTTGAACTGTGAATACGAGGTTCATATATAACTATTTCCCTGAAATATAGTCCTATATTCCTCTGTATACAACCTGTTTTTTTATGTAAATTGGTCTTGTAATATGACTCAATGACATTCAGGTTTTCAAATTTCATTTGGCATTTTGATTGTAATTGTGGATAATGTCTAATGTTGTATTCATGCAATTTCGTATGTTTTGCATATTACCCAGCAAAACTAACTTCTTTTTTCCCCACTCTCCCTGCAGAAATTTCCAATGTCCTAACTATAGTGCCTTTTCACAGTATTTGGCCCCTTTGAACTCTTCAACCTTTTGTCACATTTCAGGCTTCAAACATAAGGATATAAATTCTAATATTTTTGTGAAGAATCAACAAGTGGAACACAATTGTGAAGTGGAACAAAATTTATGGATATTTTCAAATTTTTTAACAAAAAACTGAAAAGTGGGGTGTGCAATATTATTCGGCCCCTTTACTTTCAGTGCAGCAACTCACTCCAGAAGTTTTGAGGATCTCTGAATGATCCAATGTTGTCCTAAATGACTGGTAATGATAAATAGAATCCACCTGTGTGTAATCAAGTCTCCGTATAAATGCACCTGCTCTGTGATAGTCTCGGGGTTCTGTTTCAAGTGCAGAGAGAATCATGAAGACCAAGGAACACACTAGGCAGGTCCGAGATACTGTTGTGGCATAGTTTAAAGCTGGATTTGGATACAAAAAGATTACCCAAGTTTTAAACATCTCAAGGAGCACGGTGCAAGCGATCATATTAACATGGTAGGAATATCAGACCACTGCAAGTCTACCAAGATCCAGCCGTCCCTCTAAACTTTCATCTCGAACAAGGAGAAGACTGATCAGAGATGCAGCCAAAAGGCACATGATCACTCTGGATGAACTGCAGAGATCTACAGCTCAGGTGGGAGAGTCTGTCTATAGGACAACAATCAGTCGTACACTGCACAAATCTAGCCTTTATGGATGAGGGTGTCAGGAAAGTATGAATTTGTTTCATTATTGTAGGAGGTTGGAATCACAGCCAAAACCTATATATAAGGCATTCTCTATCCTGAGGGGTTTCTGTAGATCCAATTCTACATGCAACCCCCCACTCTCTCTCTCTCTCTCTCTCTCCCCTCCGCTATCCAGTATTTACGACCGCAGACCAATAAATACCTGAAGCAGAGCTAAAGTTTGTATCTTTCCCTCCAAAAAGTTCTTTGTCTTGAAAGATAGTTTTGTGAATGTCAAATTTAAGAAGACTCGTTCATACCACAAACACATAATTCATAATTTTGAAATGTTCACATGATTACAGATTACATGAAATGTCTTGTATATCTATGTAACACTCAGGAACCTGGGAAATGCGTTCTGGCTTTTTGAACATCATAAATATGTCATATTTGGTATCAATATTCTCTGAATTAAATGAACGTAAAAATGAGGTGTGTATCATGGATGTGGGCCCACCCCATACCCAGATATGAAAAATGAAGGTTATTTGAGCATGGTGAAAGAGAAGGGTCTCAGAGGAGCATCCCACCAGGGAGGGGAAACCTACGAGGGGGGCTACAGTTTTACTGATTTTATTAAAACTAGAGCATCCATGTTTGGGCTGATTTCACCCTGGGCACGGACACAGCAGGACCCTATCGCTGTGTGGAGGAATCATACATTTCTGAGGAGCCGCCTCCCCCCCAATGGATCTAAGTTTGTCACCGCGTGGCTAGGTCTGGCAATTTCTTACTTTATTCCTTTTATTTTAATAACTTATTTTAATAACTGTTTATGCATATCTGTACATTGTCTCTTATGTAATATCGTGTATATCTTTTTTATAAGCACTGCCAACTTTGGGAGTAAAATATTATAATTTACTAGTTTCGTTCTTCATGTTCTATGACTATCTGACACGCAACCCCGCTTTTACACGTTGTTTAAAGCCTGAAATGTGGCAAAAGGTTGAAAAGTTCAAGGGGGCCAAATACTTTCACAAGGCACTGTATATTCACCTATTCTCTGTTATTTTCCATTGTCTAGTTTGGATTTTATGGCTACACTGCATATCTGATTTCAAATTTTCTAACTGACAGGTTACACTATTGCTGCCTACAACACGGTTACTTTAAAGTGATCCTGACCTCACAAACTGACCCCCCCCCCCCCCGCATCTTTAGACCTGTCCCTGCACCCCCCCTTATCATTTCTAGCCATCCCTTTTGCAGAAAAAATCGATTTTGTAAAGTAGAGAAAAGTTTATATTCACCTCATCCTGTGTGAGTTCTCTGTTTCTGAAGAAGCCGCAATAGGCAAGCCTGTCTGCTGCTCCCTTGTAATTATGCACGCCCCTCTCTGCTTGCTAAGAGCCTAGCCATGTCATGAAAGGGGCGGGGCTCTGGTATGACGCAATTTTAGCCCCGCCCCTTTCATGACGCGTCCAGTCTCTTAGCAAGCAGAGAGGGGCGTGCATAATTACAAGGGAGCAGCAGACAGGCCTGCCTATTGCGGCTTCTTCAGGAACAGAGAACTCACACAGGACGAGGTGAATATAAACTTTTCTCTACTTTACAAAATCGATTTTTTTCTGCAAAAGGGATGGCTAGAAATGATAAGAGGGGGTGCAGGGACAGGTCAGTTTGTGAGGTCAGGATCACTTTAATCCCTCATTGTGCCCAGACCTATATAACAGGGATCATTCCTCTTTTTTTATAATCATACTCTAAAAATAGTATTTAATGCACAATCCTGTGGACATTACCACCTGCTCTACCTTCCATCCTTTTAGAAACCTACATTTTTCCTTGCTTGTCTCTATTCATACGATATTTTTGTGTATAGACCATATTCATGTGGGTTGCCATATATTCTTAATAAGATCCCATGTGGGAACGCTGTAAATATTTCCCTTTTTTTGACTATTTTTTCCTTGCCAAAACTTTCATATACATATTTGGATCACGTGTGTTTTTGCCATGTCCCTGATTCTTGTTCTTTTCTGTTTAATTTCAAGTATGAACTCAATTTGTAAGACCCCAGACAAAAACCCATAAAGGGTTGAAAAGTCGGGCAAGAGCCTATATTCCGTGATATATTTTTTCTTTTTGCACAATAGAAAGGACACACAAAGTATCTTTTGGACTCACTATTCCTTTTGAGTGCCAGATCATAAGCTGCTGCATAATCTACTTTTTTGTATCTTGGCACCTACTAAAGCGGTTGAGCAAAGTCTATCTCTATAAGAAGAAATTAGTTTAGGCTGAAGCACTTCCTTGATGTACTTTTAAGCATTAACTGTTCCTTCAATTACCTGCAGCCTACCAACTGCATCTCTGGACATGCAGCCCCATACCATAACACTCAGAGGATGCTTCATGGTGGGTACTGTACACTCAAAGCAATCCTTTCCAGGTCATCGTCGAACGTGCCAAGATGGATATGCGTGCCTCATCGTTCCATAAAACATTTCTCCATTGCTCAATGGTCCATGTAGAATGTTCTTTGGCCCACTGCAGACGTTTCTGACGCTGTCAGGCATTAAAAAATGGCTATGTGGTATTCTGGTTCTAAACCCCACGTTTACCAATTATGGTCGAATCTTCCAATCGGACACTGTGACACCAGTGTTGACAAGCTCCTTTTGATGTCAACAGCAGTTGATTTCCTGTTATTTAGGGTGATTCTATCAGTCTGAGGAGTTATAGCTTTCTTCCTTTCTCTACCTGGTGTGGTGCAGCAGTTGACTGCCATACAGATGTCGGTGCTGGGACTTGTAGTTTCACGACTCTGGTAAGGCATTGGATGTGTTAGGCTGCAGGTTGAAAGCCAGGGGTTGGAGACCTAGAAAGTAGTAGCTGCCCGGAAGGGGGTTAAGCATCCCAGTGGAATAGGGGTGGTGCAGACGGGCTGTTCATCTGGACAATGGTACTATAAGTGTCCGGTCTGTCAGGGGGACTACGTACCAGGGGAGGTCTGCACTGAGACACGGTCAGTGACGCTGATGGGTGGTAGGTTCCTGAGGGAGGGACTTTGGTGGCGGTCTCCTGTCCCGGGAGCTGAGAGGCACACCCGTCGAGTGATGGGCTCCTGTGTAACTGTGGGTGATACTGCCCCAGGGTTTAGTTTGTTCAATCCTACGGGCTTTAAAATGAGGGGGAGGATATGTGGTGCAGCAGTTTACTGTCATACTGGTGTCTGTGCTGGGACTTGTGGTTCCATGACTCTGGTAAGGCATTAGATGTATTAGGCTGCAGGTTGAAAGCCAGGGGAGTGGCTGTCTAATTTGGATTGTCCTGTGGGTGTAACACATCAGACATAAGCAGACTCCCTCTTGGTCACATGGTTTGGGAAGTCAGAAGAAGTCCTGCACCATGAGATGTAGAGGAGCCTTGCGACCAGAAGGACACAGAGCCCACAATAGGTGAGGAGACCTAAAGAAAGCCTGGATCAACCCGGACTCGGGGAGCTTGAAGCTGGTCTGAGCCCGGACCAGACAAGAGTCTGTGATCCTGCAGAGGCAGCATCTCCTCATCATGGACTAAGGTTAGTGATCACTCCTATGGACTAAGGTCAGTGATCTCTATTATAAACTAACCGGGACGTGCTGTATGTGTCATCCTGGCCATTCAGACAGTCTGAAGAGACATAGTTATGTACTATATGCAGTTTATGAGACATGTGAATAAACTGCTGGACTGTGTGTCACTTTAAAACAGTTGTTTGCACTGTTTTCTGCTGCCAAGCACTCCCCTCGGTGTGCGCGACACCACACTGGTTTATTCTTTATCAAACTAGTCTCTTGAAACTGCTTACACACTTTGAGAACACTGGCCAGTGAGATCCCTTTTCCAATTCGTGCTGCAATTTCCTGATAATTGTACCCTTCTTCTCTTAAAGTTACAGCTTTGGCTCTCTTCTTAGGTGACCACTCCTGTCTAATACTTCTGGCCATTTCAAAAATCTGACATTTAAAGGAAAACATGGTGAAAATCACTTAATATGTCTTATTGCACTGTTAAATCGCAAATGTAATTAATTATTAAATTGCAGCTTAATTTTTATTAGCTAAGCTACCTTACAAAGATGCAGTCATTAATGCTGCACGTAAAATAAAAGCTAAGCAAATGCGTGTCAATTTTATATAATAAAATTCAGAGACCGTATAACAATAAAAACATGTAATTGCTTACATTTTTATGACAAACTGGCTTTAAAATATAAAAAACATCTTTTAATCGCAGAATATCAGTCTTAAATCACACCCAGGTCACTATTAACAAACATAGAATACATATAGCAGAAGAGGGCATGTGTTCAAGTAAGTATGTCAGTAAAAACTTTAATTAAATATTGGTGATGGTGAAAAACTGCAGGTGTTGCCTCAATTTTGGCCACTAGTGCATATATGTAGATTCTGCAGCACAGTTCAGATGGTATCCTCATCACTCTTTATCTTCATTGGACCATAATCCAAATTCTCTATCTGTATGTTTTTGCAGTATAGGTGAAAACTGGAGTACCCTCAAGATACCCACAGGATACCCTTTAATTCAGATCCCATAGGACCAGACAGGAACCACTTTGTTGGATAAGGCAGGTTATCCAACAAGAATATTCTAAAATTACTCTGAGTAGATGTGATCTACAAAGACATGCAGCACAAAGAGTCTGTGCTAATATTGTTTTGCATGTTTTACATACCTTTCCCAATAAAGGTTTATTTGCCTGGGGTCCCTGTGCTTCCTGTAACCAATAAAAAAACAGGCATGCAGATCTTTACCTCGCCAAACAGCCCTACTTCACCGATCTGATCTACTCACTATCGACCAACCCAAAGAAACCTTTTGACACCTTTCACTCTCTTCTTAATTCTAAAGTGCAGGGCCTGATCACTGATGATCTGGCTTCTTACTTCATTTAAGAAAATAGAAAATATCTGATAGGAAATCAACTCCCAACCTCAAAGCGCTGTTACTCCTATCCCCACATGTCCTCTTGCTCACTCTCCACATTTGACCCAGTTACAGAAGACGAAGTCTCCAGACTCCTCTGTTCCTCTCATCTTACTACATGCACCCCATTCCCTCACACCTACTCCAGCGTCTCTCTATGGTCATCTCTACTCGCCTAACCAAAATCTTCAACCTCTCCCTCTCTTCCAGCATCTTCCTCTCCTTCAAACATTCTATCATTACTCCATTAAAGAAAAATTCTCTTGACCCATCCTGCACAAATAGCTGCAGACCAGTCTCCAATCTCTCCTTCATCTCTAAACTCTTGGAGCACCTGGTCTACACCCGTCTCACCCGTTACCTGTCCACTCACTCTCTTCTAGACCCATTACAGTCTGGTTTCCACCCCCTACATTTTACAGAAACTGCCCTCATCAAAGTGACCAATGACCTACTGATGGTAAAATGTAGTGGGGACCACTCTCTGCTTATCCTTGTTTACCTTTCTGGAGCCTTTGACACTGTTGACCGCCATCTCCTACTCGCTATGCTATACTCCATTGGTATAAAGGACACCGCTCTCTCCTGGTTCGCTTATCTTTCTGACCACTCTTTCAGTGTATCATTTGCTGCCTCCACTTCTCCCCTTCCGCTCACTATTGGGGTCCTCAGGGTTTGGTCCTTGGCCCTCTTCTCTCCCTACATGGCACCTATTGCGTAGACCATCAGAAGATTTGGCTTCCAGTACCATCTTTATACTGATGACCCACAAGTATACGCCTCATCCCCTAACCTTACCCCTGCTGTATTACAGAACGCCAATGAGTCTAACTGCAGTTTCCAATATCATGTCCACTCTGTACTTGAAACTCAACCTTTCCAAAACTGAGCTTCTTATGATGCCACCCTCTACTAACCTCCCTAAATCTGACATCTCCCTCTCGATGTGCGGCATCACTATAACGTCTAGGCAGCAGGCTCACTGTCTAGGTGTCATGATTGTATATTGGAAGTGAATGAAAAATCAGCATCAATCTCTCGCCCACTCTTGACACCTGCAACTGATGAACATTTCTAGGATTCGCCCCTTTCTCATCATGGAAACAACTAAAACCCTCACGGTGGCCCTGATTCACTCCCGCCTTGATTATTGCAAGTCTCTCTGAATTGGCCTCCCCTTCTCTAGACTTTCCCCTCTCTAAGGCATCCTTAATGCAGCAGCCAGGTCACTTATCTAGCTAACTCGGATGCTTCTGCTCTGTGCCAGTCATTGCACTGGCTGCCCATTATAGGATCCAATTCAAATTGCTTGTTCTCACCCACAAAGCTCTTCACAGTGCAGCACCTCTCTAGCTTCATCTCTGTCTGTCACCCCACCTGTTCTCTTCGCTCTGGGAGTGGCTTGAGACTAACCTCTGCACTAATCTGAACCTCCCATTCCTGGCTCCAAGACTTCTCTCGAGCTGCATCAATCCTTTGGAATGCTCTACCCCAAGAAATTAGGACTATCCACAATTTGCACAGTTTTAGGCGCTCCTTAAAAGCACATCTTTTCAGAGTAGCCTATCATTCTCCCTAATCAAAGTAATTTAGACATGGGTTATCCACTATTTCCCTAAACCTAACTGTCAAACTCCATCAGACCCAAAAGCTGTACACAGATTGGCTGGTGGCCACTTACTCCACTCTTATCTATTCCATACTTGCTCAAGATGGTTGGACCATGATTGCAAACAAGTACCCGTACTTTGTGTCATCCCCACCTTACTGTAGATTGTAAGCTCTTGCGAGCAGGGTTCTACCTTAGAACCGCATAGTCTATCTGAATTCTCCTTTAAAATGAGAAATGGTATCTACCAGGGGTTGAGAGAGTGAATTTTCCACTCTTTTCAGTACCTGCTGAAGAGCTACCCACCCTCCCTTTTGTGTACCTTTTGTGTCTTGTATGTTGATGGTGAGTTTCAAGTCACATCTGGCAGTTTGGAAAGAATATGGAGCCAAAGATGGACTTGTCCTCCGGGAGTCAGTTGGTACATACCATCTTGGGTTTGGGTTTTGAGAAAATGTTTTATGGTTGGAATAAGAGTGTTTTAATAAAACGAGAATTAATAAAGCTGTGGCTGACCCCAGCCAACAAAAGAAATGAGTTGTGTTGTCTTAATTTCTGTGAAAGGTAAAAGGGAATGATTTATGTGATAGTTGGGGGTGTTTATTTTAACAGTCTTGGCAGGCACAGCTGTTGAAGGCCAGCTGTAGAAAACGTCATCCAGAGGATACACTGATCACAAACCATTGGAAGATACATATGAAAGAGCTGAGTAGTCTTTACATGTGTTTTCTATGTCAAAGTGAGGGGATGGTCCAAGGAGCAGAGTGCAATGCAAGAGCAGTGATAGGAACTTATTAATGGTGCACATGTTCATGACACTTCTATGGAGATACTGTATGACTGCCTGTTCTTTTTTTTAATAAACCTAAAGAAGAAATCAAAGCATAACTGTAGACCTCATTCACACATTAGTATTTTTAATCAGTATTTCATCAGTATTTGTATACCAAAACCAGTAGTGTCTCCAAAACACAGAAGAAGTGTCAATCTTTCATTTGGGGTTTTTCTCTGTGATTTCCACTTCTGGCTATGGTAAATAAACATGTGGCACCCCTACTGTTCGGTTGCCACAGGAACATCTGGTGCAGGGAGGGATTTCCACATCAGGTAAACTTACACATGCAACACCTTCCACCCCAGACTTGAAGGGGGAGCTCTACTTGCCGACTTCAGGCAAGGTCCCTTATAAATTCAGGCCTGAGGGAGGAGTTAGGCAGTGCAGTTCCAGGGAGGACTATGAAGACATCCTGGTGAACGGAGCAGCGCTGGACCCGTGCCAGAGGGAAGCCTATCCAGTGTAAGGGACCCAAGAGTGAGGGTCAGAGGCAAGGTGAGATGGAGAGGGGGCAGAGGATCCATACCGCTTCACCCCAGAGAAGCAGCAGAAGCAACCCGGACACCGCAGTCCAAGTCTTCAATTGTCCAATTAGCCCAGCAGAAAAGACCGTAGGGCCATGGAGACTTCAGTCTCCTAGCAGACCCTTGTAGCACAGCCACCAACAGAGCCAGGGACCGCTAAGGAGTAAGCGGGCCCAACAAAAGCTTCTCACCACCTGCTATACTAGTGAGGGACACAGGAGAGGTCAGGGCCAGGTTTCAGACAGGCCAGGACTTAAGCACACACACACAGAACAAAAAGGCCTCACAACTCATCGGGTGTGGAAATCCTGAACTGCCCCCCAACCACCTGGACAGTACCCTTGATGTTACCTTGCTTCAACATTACCAGTAAAAGGTACAGAAACAACTTCCAGCATGTGTGTGTCTGTTATTGTGGCCCCAGATCCTGCCCTTAACATATACTGTCTGCCAGCGTCTCCACCTGCAGAGCCACCTTCCTTCCTAGCAGTGCTGACAGGCCAGCCTGAGGAGCCGCACACTTGTTCCCTTGCTAAGACTGTGACAGAGCTGCCTCCCTGTGTAAAATCCCTACTCATCCAACACTGCCCCAGGGACCCCATTCCACTTATGGGGAGTGTTGCCAACAAAGCTGCCTCATCATCACCCCAGAGGTGCGCAAGCAGCGCTGGTATCATTACCATAGGTAGCGTCACAAACTTTATATTTTATTTTAACCCCTTTTTTAGTGACCACCAGGGCCACGGGACTGGGCACAGGCCCCCTGTGGCATCCCAAGTTAATTAATGCCCGGAACCAAGCACCCCACGGCCCTGGGGTGGGTCAGCTTTTGACGTCATGAACAGGATCCCGTGCCTGGTAGAACCGGGTACTGTGTGTCATGTATTGACTTTATTGAACTGTTAAAATTGGGCTGCCATAACTGCGCCACAGAGTGGGAAGAAAGGGGGTGTAACGGCTGAAAGGGCATGAAAACAAGCCCCGCCCTGCGCTCTGCCAAGAGCTGACGAAGCGCAGCAGCCCGATTCGGAAATACCTGAAGCGCTCAACTCCCTGCCTGAGGAGCCGCCGACTGCTTTTTCTTTTGTGAGAGACTGGCTAAAGTTAACCAGGGGGGAGCCGATTGCAACAGTCCTTAACCCAAATCTTCTTGGCAATGAAACACCAGCCAGGACCTCAGCTGGCGGAGCAGCCACAGCACCTGGATCTGTGACACCGATCATGCCAATCTCCCTGCCATATGTCCCGGGACCGGGGTGGTTACCACACTACGATGGCAAACCAGATACCCTGGCTGGATTCAAGAAAAAGATTTGCAATGTACTTGATATGTATGCAATGACTGGTAAGCAGAGAGTGTCTATTGTAATAGGACAATTAACAGGTGCAGCAGAGCTTGATGTTGAGTCCTGGTCAGATGTAGCTCAGAAATCTTTGATAATCTGAAAACTGCCTTTGAGACCCGCACTGAGGTTGAACTGTGAAAGGCTGCAGAACAATATGAGACTATGCTTTACGCCTCCAGGAGGCGCTGTGGACCCTAAAAGCAGGTAGATCCTGCCAGTGTGCGGGAGGAGAACAAAATGCTGATTGAACAGTTTATTCAGTGGTTACAATAATCCACCGATCATAAGTAATTGTGCCTGTGGGCCTTAGAACATCCAGATGCAGACTTTGTAGTCCTGAAGGACCGGGCGAAGGACCGGGCCATTAAAGCACTGAAAACCCTGTGACCGCAGACCCTGCACCCAAGTCGTGGCAAGTCAGCACCTCCCCTCTGAAAGTGTCGCCCTCTTCTTTAACCGCAGCAGAGGCTAATGGACAGGCTGTGACACCTATTGCCCCTGATGACCTACGCTCCCAGGTGGGGCAGTTAAGTAAGGATGTGGCCATGATCTTAAAGGCCATGCAGCTCAAGCCGGACCCCAAGTCGTCAGAGAAGATCCAGCTGGTCGACAGCCCTGAGGACGTCCAGTGGATGCGAAGGAGGACCCCATTGTACAGAGGAAGGACCAACGACCGCTACAACTCATCTGGACAACCCATCTGCCGCCGCTGCAACAAGGCGGGCCGCTTTGCCAGGTCGTGTTCTTTAAACCAGCAACCCCTGGGGCCGAGGGCCATCCCCCAGGAATAATACAACGAGGCCCGTCAGACTGGCGTGATATGTGGTAGGATGGCCAATCCTGTCTATCACGCTGGATGGTATTCTCACACCTGCACTGTTGGACACCGGTTCACAGGTGAGGTGACAACAATACCACATATGCTTTATAAGAGATTCTGTGCCAATACTCAGCTCACCGTCCAGATCCGGACCTCACTATATGTGCTGTAAATGTGTTTCCAGTAACCCAAGTCGGGTTTAGAGAGGTATAAAAGTGGGGAGGGTGGAGCTAAAGGGTCAAGAACTTATTGTGGTAGAAACAGATCCTAATGAAAGGAATCCACAGATGATACTAGGCACTAATGTGATTGAAAATTGTCTAGGTGAAATGCTGTTTTTATTCTAACGGATCGCTGAAACTGTAGGCATCGGGTAGAAGAAGTTCCTACAGAAGGAGATCATAGCCCTCCTGCAGAGACAACAGGTAAACCTGTCCGGTGGAGAAACTAGCAGTGTACAGGTGACAGACCCAATCCCTATTGTGTTAGCCCCGAGAAGTGAAATAATAATATGGTGTCCGGCAGCAATAGGCCTCAGAGGGCAGGATTACCAGGCAGTGGTCGAGACCGTGTATTCAGAGAATAGGCCTACTATCCTGACAGTCAGAGGGGTGATTGATGTATGCAAGGGAAGCGTACGCGTATGTGTATTAAACTGTGGAGACGAGGAAGTCAAACTGCCCATATATTTTACCGTCACCAAGCTTTTCACTGTCGACAACAACACCATCTAGGCAGTGGAACCCTTGACCCTGCCAAACTTGGCAGAGGACAACAATTCCAAGGGACAGCTGGAGGACTGGTGTCAGGACCTGCATGTAGGCACTGATTCCACTCCTCAACAGAAGCATGGAGTCTATCGGGTGGTACAGGAGTATGTGTTCTTTAGTAAGCATCCACTTGATTTTGGGAGGTTTAAAGGGGTACACCATCATATACCCACAGGGAACTATCCACCCATTAAAGAGCGATATAGGACTGTACCACCACTATCACCATGCTCACTATCAGAGTGCCAAGGAAATATTACAGGACATGAAGGACGCAGGGGTCATCAGAGATAGTTGTAGCCCCTGGGCAGCTCCATTGGTCCTAGTTAGAAAGAAAGACGGTACTATGAGAATGTGTGTTGATTACAGACAAATAAATCGCATATCACATAAAGATGCTTACCCGTTACCCCACATAGAAGAGTCACTTGCTGCCTTAAAGGCTGCTAATTGCTTTTCAACCCTAGATCTTACTAGTGGGTATTGGCAGGTCTCCGTTGCAGAAGAAGACCGGGAGATGACCGTGTTCACAACACCAATGAGCCTGTGTGAATTTAACAGCATGCCATTTGGACTCTGCAATGCACCCAGAATGTTCCAAAGACTGATGGAGTGTTGCCTGGGGCACTGAAACTTAGAGACCGTGCTACTCTTCCTAGATGACATCATAGTGTACTCCAAAACCTATGAAGAACATCTGAAGCACCTGGCAGAGGTATTTGAAACATTGTCAAAGTTCGGGAGGAAGCTGAAGCCCTCAAAGTGCCATTTGCTGAAGCCAAAAGTTCAGTATCTCAGGCATGTGGTCAGCACAGAAGGAGTGGCACCAGACCCTTATAAAATCACTGTCATAAGGGACTGGCCAAGACCAACAACTGTCCGAGAAGTACGTCAGTTCTTGGGGCTGGTAGAATACCACAGGATATTCATAAAGGGCTACACGAAGATGGCAGCACCGATGCAAGACCTCCTGGTAGGCCAGACCAAGAAGGGCAAGACCTCAGGCCCTCCGTTTGAATGGGGTGAAAAAGAAGAGAACTCCTTCAGACAAATGAGGTGGGCCTTGACGGGTGAAGAAATCCTGGCCTATCCTGACTACAACTTACCATTCGTGCTGTACACTGATGCCAGCAACGTGGGATTGGAGGCTGTCTTGTCACAGAAGCAAAATGGCAAAGAACGTGTAATTGCTTATGCCAGCAGGAAGCTCCGTCCTACTGAGAGGAATCCAGAGAACTATAGCTCTTTCAAGTTGGAATTCCTGCCTTGGTCTGGGCTATCACCGAACGGTTCAAGCACTACCTGGCGGCTGCCTCTACTACCTGGTCTATCTCTCTACTCTTTTCTAACTTAATACAGAATGGGAAATGCCTTGTTAAAAACGCATTGCACATGGACACATGGATCAAAAAATTGATGTCACTCTCCTGGATAAGAAATGGTAAACTTTTTCACACGCTTGTGTGATTCCAGCCTAAGGCTGGTTTCACACTGATATTTTTTCGCTATCAGTGTGAATTCGTCACAAACTGGATGCACCTGCATCCATTTTCAGCCTCATTGACTTTCAATGTGACCAGAGACGCTTGCGGGTACATCCAGTTGTGTATGGTTCGTCCTGGATCCAGGGGGATGAAGGTGTCCACAGATTTTTCACTGTGACAAAATATGCATCTTGTTGTGATTTTGTTCTCCGTTAAAAAATGTGAAGCCAGGGATCCAGGACACCATGTGTGAAATCTGGATGGGTGCCTATGCGACATGGAATCAACCGGACTCCAGATCTCGGTGGAACCCTTTGTCTGCTGCAAGGATAATGAACTGTTTTCTGGGAAGAGGATCCAAGATGGCTGCTGACTGAGGTGGCTACATCTATCACAGCTCCTCAAGGACTTGTAGCATCCGCAGCCATCACTCACAAGAGAGCCCTCAATCTGCCTATTACCACCATCGGCAGCTCTTTACTTCATCACAGACCCAGGAGACCCGAAAAAAGAGACTTTGAGCCTGCACTAGCTAATCCTAGGTGGGTCTGTCACGAGCCCCGGACCCCGCCATATTGGTCCCAGCACTGTCCCATCCTGCTCTCTCCCGCCGATTCCCGCCTGCGTTACCCACTTCATCTTCTGCCGGTTAACGCGGGTGGCAGCTGGGGAGCCCGCTGACGTTGCGGGGTTGTGGAGGGGAGACACAGACGCGGTGTGCAGTGATTGACACCCGCGACGCCTGGAGGCCACCCCTCCGCATTCTAGCTGCTGACGCTGCTGGTGCTCTGCGGTGCACTGCCGACGGCCCTGAAAATCCTGGCGGTCGGTGGGGGAGCGGTGCGGTTGTGCGCCCGAAGGGGTGAGGGGACTGTAAGAGCGTGGGAACGCGGAGATAATAGTGCACAGCACTCAGCTATGGCCTGCCGCCATTGCCAGCGACTTTATCCACATTTAGTGCTGTGCTCCATATGACAAAGTGCTGAGGGGCAGAGGTGGGGAAACAGGCAACAAGGCATCCTTATAAGTGCCTAATAGCCATCGTTTTAACCACCATAACTAAAAAGGACTGACCACCATAGCTAAAAGGGTCTGACATGCTCTATACTAAGAAGAGGGCACCAGCACTCACTGAATTTATCAGGGACTTTACACTATCTCAGCTGAACCATCTAAGTGAGCATAATATCTGCTTGCATATAACCCTGATTAAGTGATCTGCTGCATCTTTTGTTCTCTAACCCTGGTGCATTTTACTTACAGCACCAGTAGGATCTTCTCATTGCTGACGGGGCAATTTAACTCTTCTACTCCTCCACCGGTCACTCCAAATCAGACTATGAACATATGGTACCAGATAAGAGTAAATCAGACGGAGAATCTGGTTCAAACTTATAATATGTTCGTTGCTTTATTAAGCATTGGCAAGATATACACAGCAACTGAACTGCACATCCGGGTACACCATCTTTTATAGTCCAGAAGATAAGCATGTAAATGTCCAAAACGGGGTGTATTTATGCTAAGAGTTTAGGTGGGATTACGCTAATGTCTATTTGTTAGTAATAAGTAATTCTTTGTCTTTCGTAAGTCCATCCTCCAATCAGTCCAGGTGTCATCTCTTAGCCTCTGGTATGCAGCCATCTCCAGTTTCTCATGGCACAGCCTGGCACCGGGACAGTAGTGACCAATCAGCTCCTTAGTTTCCTGGGCACCTCCGTACACTGTATTTTCTCTTCACACATCTGAAAGATACTTTGTTTTCACATAGCTTTGGTTCATGGATGAGAGGGAGAGAAGAAAGAGAGAGAAGAAAGAGAGAGACATAGAGAGAGAGAAGAGAGAAAGACCTAGAGAGAGAGGAGAGAGAGACATAGAGAGAGAGAAGAGGAAAGGGAATGAGAGAGGGAGAGAGATAAATAGATATATGTATTTATCTTGAGTACATACCTGAACAGAAGAAAAACTTATTGTTCCATTTAATGCTATAAGCCAATATATTAGTTATAAAAGAAAAACAAATATAAAAGTATAAATGACATAGATATATATATATATATACTATCAAATATAGGTAAAAATATATCTTTACCATATCTTTACCTCGACATTGCTACTTCCAGTTTAACCCTTGCATACATCCATCTACGCATGGCATGCTAATACACTCCAATGCCAGCAGGGGGAACTATTGACTCACACTTCATTTAATCATTATACGAAAATCCAGCTTAAAAATGGGGAAAACAGGCATTAAAGTCCCAAAGAGTACATCTAAAGTCACTCTGATACAGGTGCCTCTACAAAAGACTCCACTGTAACCAGGTCCTTTATTAAACGCATCTTAGCAAAAGCGCTGGAGCCCATAGGGAAGGAGCTGGCGGAAATCAAACAAGACCTTAGTCTGCAGGGTCAAAGGGTTGAGTCTCTAGAAAACGCCCTGATGACGGTGACTCACTCTAACTCTCTCCTTGACTGCCTTAACTCCCATGAGCAGCAACTTCACACAATACATGCCACACTAGAAGACTATGAAAATAGGGAACGCCGAAATAACATCCGAATCAAAGGCCTCCCTGAAACAGTGGCGTTTGAAGCTCTGGGAAAAGCAGTGCTTGAAATATTCACTGCTCTACTAAAGAATGATGACCCTCAGGAGATAGAACTAGTTCGGGTGTACAGATCTCTTTGCCCTAAACCAGCGCAGGGAGACGTCCCTCGTAACGTGCTCTGCCGATTTCTGGATTACCGCACAAAGGACTTTATCCTAAGAAGAGCTGGAGAACGACAGGAAATCACATATGTAGGCACTAAAATACTGCTTTTCCAGGACCTATCAGCCATCACCTTAATGAAAAGACGGCTGCTGAAACCTTTCACAGATACAATTCTTAAAAAGGGCCACAAATTCCGCTGGCTGTTCCCCTTTGGTATACACGTCACCACAGGAGACAAAAAGATCACTGTCGTGTCATCCGCAGATATTAAAGCAGCATGCTCTAACCTAGGCATTGCCTTGGACTCCTACCCAGATCTTGAATCCTTCCATTCTGCCTCGCTGCTCCACAATATACCAATTCCACCACCCTGGCAACAAGCATTAACACCGAAGGCACAAAGATCCAAGCGGGAGGCCCAGAGGATGCTACCTGACATGTACCTCACCAAGTGCCCTGGTGCCCGCATGCCACCGTTTCTTTTTACAGCTTAACCTGCAGTTTCTTTTGACTTCAAACGATTCTTTTGCCTCTTTTATATTTTTCTCTCTGGGGGGCCTCTACTTGAGCCAAACTTGAGGTCCACCATTTCTAACTACTGCTTACTCATTGGTTACATTATAAGATATTATAGATGTGCTAGTTAATTTTTACGTTATGAACTCATCTCTTGATTTCTAGTTACTACTGTATTTTTTCAAGTCCGTCACAGTTTAAATATTGTAAAGCCAATCTAACTAATTGCCTGACCACACATAAGGTGAAATTGACCGGGTACACTGAACTTTATCCCTCTATCTCCTTTCCTATCCCTTTTTCCTACCCGCCCTCTTCCCATCCTATCCCTTCCCTTCAACCACACTTTATCCACTTTACCACTTACACCTTCCCCCTCTACATTCGGTTCCATTGTCCTGATCTTTGACTTCTCATCCCAAGTCCTGAGTTTGATTATTAAGCTAATTGTTTACTCAATATCTCTTACAAAAGCATCCTAACCCTGTGCTGGCAATTGATGTCCATTGCCAATACAAATGTTACTTCCTAAAACTGGAATTGTTAAGTATGCATATTTGTTTTTGATTTTCTCATTCACCTGTGTTTCTTTTCTCACTATTCTTTCACTTACTATCTCTCTATCCTCCCAATCTATCTTCCCTCTTCCCCCATCCTCACTAGGCACAAAGAATTCTCGCCAATCAAATGGACCAGCTTCTTCAATGCACCCAGCACCTATAGACACTATTAAGATCTCTTACACTAGCCTCATTAAACGCACATGGCATTAACTCGCCAAGCACAAGACATCCAACACTGCACAAACTTAAAAAACAGGGGGCAGACCTCCTTTTCATACAAGAAACCCATTTCTCGCCAATCAAATGGACCAGATTCTTCAATGCACCCAGCACCCATACACACTAGTAAAACTCTTACACTAGCCTCATTAAACGCAGGTTACTAATTGCAGGAAGGGGGAAGGGGAGACCTGCAGCCAATATACTCATAAGGCTCCTCCACTGGATCTAGTGGTTGGCGTCCACCTCAATAGTCATAAGAAATTGTAGAGACGATCCAGTGGCATGCTTCATATTCCTTTTATTATGAAATTATAAAACCATCACAGCGCACAGGGGGTGCCGCTGGACACGTTTCGGAGGAAACAGCCTCCTTAATCATCAGCAATATTCAAAATGAAAATACAGACATATATACAATTAAAAAAAGTGAACTCCCGTGCACAGACGATACCAATCAGTGAAGGATCTTAACTATTAGTTTGCCTGACCCAGTAAATGACCCAGTATAGACACACAGATATACAATCTTATTTCTTTATGAAATGATGTTATTCTCAAAACTCTTTCTACAAGAAACTGCAGTATGGATGGTAAATGGAGAGAGAAAAAATTTATATGACAGTATGGCCCAACAACCCCATTAAAGGGAATATGGCCAAAAATCTTATTATTATTGTGTGCTTAATCTATGTACCGTATATACTCGCGTATAAGCCGAGTTTTTCAGCCCAAAAATTGGGCTGAAAAGTACCCCCCTCGGCTTATACGCGAGTCAGTGACGGCTTGCGTATACAGGAGCCCCAGCAGCCTCAGTAATCCAGGGCCCCCCCTCACGCTCCGGAAACCTGTAAAGTAAAATCTTTATATTTATCACTGTCCCCGCCACTGCCGACATCCGTCCGTCTTCTTCCGGCTTGCTGTTCGTCGCAAGCAATGACGTCATTGCCTGCGACGAACAGGAAGCCGGAAGAAGACAGACGGATGAAGCCGGGGATCGTGATGTCGGCAGCGGCGGGCGCCGGGGACAGTGATAAGTATAAAGATTTTACTTTACAGGTTTCCGGAGCGCAAGGGGGGGCCCTGGATTACTGAGGCTGCTAGGGCTCCTGTATACTACCACTGGGGCTGCTGGGGCTCCTGTATACTACCACTGGTGCTGCTGGGGCTCCTGTATACTACCACTGGGGCTGCTGTATACTACCACTGGGGCTGCTGGGGCTGCTGTATACTACCACTGGGGAGGCCTGTATACCACTGGGGGGGGCCTGTATACCACACTGCTGGGGGCTGTATACCTGTGCTGGGGTCCACCCTCGGCTTATACACGAGTCAATAGGTTTTCCCAGATTTTGGGGGCAAAAGTAGGGGGGTCGGCTTATACACGGGTCGGCTTATACACGAGTATATACGGTAATTATAGTATGTAGTAAATAATATTAAACTAAAGTTTAGTATTCTATTAACATACATATTATTTATAAATTTATTTATCGTGAATATTAATACAAGTAGCATACGGTGTCCTGCAATTGTTATTGTTTACTTACACTGCTTCATATTAAACCGATATGTTTCTGAGACAGTGTACTCAACAGCCATAATAAATAATTAATAACAACAAAAAATATACAAAATAAATAAATAAAAAAAAAAATATAAAAACTAGATGGTGGCCCAATTCTAACGCATCAGGTATTCTAGAATATGTATGTAGTTGACATACTGTGACTGACAGAACTTGTTCAGTCAACGTGAGTGAACTATATATATGTATATATGTATATATATATATATATATATATATATATATAATATATATATATATATATATAGCAGCGCTATGGTATATGGTAGTACATTACAGCACATGTATAGCAGCACTATAGTATACGGTGGTACATTACATTACATGTATAGCAGCGCTATGGGATATGGCGGTACATTACAGCACATGTATAGCAGCACTATGGTATATGGCGGTACATTACAGTACATGTATAGCCGCACTATAGTATATGGCAGTACATTACAGTACATGTATAGCAGCTCTATGGTATATGATGGTACATTATAGCACATGTATAGCAGCACTATGGTATATGGCGATACACCTTATACAATACGCTGAGTCCCACAAAATACCATTGATCCTCCTGGGCACAGATGCGGAAAAAGATTTTGACAGGGTAGACTGGACATATTTGGAGGAAACACTCGGTAGATTTCAAATACCACCTATGATAATTACTTCTATAATGGCGATATACCACAAACCCACAGCACTTATAAAAATAAATGATTCCCTAACTGATACGTTTATTAACAAGAACGGTACCAGGCAGGGCTGTCCGCTGTCTCCATTGTTGTTTGTGATGGCGATGGAGCCCCTCTTAATAGCAATACAACAACATCAGGACATAGAGGGCATCAAGATTCACAACTCCCACTTCAAAACAGCAACATTTGCTGATGACCTCCTGGTCCTAAACTGTTGAGGGGACTCCCTGCCCTCATGGACACGTTGTACCGATATGGCGAGCTATCCAACTTTAAAGTAAATACGTCTAAAACAGACGCTCTAGACATACAAATTCCCCTGAATTCTCTTAAAGAACTGAAAAATCTATACCCCTTTGCTTGGCCTAAACATATTACATACTTGGGAGTGAAGTTGGGCAGGAATCATAAAGACTTATTTAGGCTGAACATCTTCCCCCTTATGGAAACCACAGCTCCACTCATGAAGTCGTGGAAGGATACTTTTCTTTCGTGGATAGGGAGAAAGAATATATTGAAAAGCCTAATTCTGCCTAGGTTCAACTACCTATTTCAGATGTTACCCATATTGGTGCCCTCATCTTTCCTTGACAGAGTGAACTCTCTATTTTCCGCCTACATGTGGAAATCTAATGAGCCACGCATTTCGTATCGCACTTTGACCCTCACTAGGACAATGGGAGGAATGGGGGCACCGGATATTAAGAAGTACTATAAAGCAACAATACTCTCTAGAGTAGACATAATTAGATGTTCTGCGGACAAGCAGTGGATAGAGGTGGAGGAGGCCCTTGCACCCCATAGCCTTAAATCTATATTCCTATTACATTCTTCCCTGAGTCCCAGGTTTTCCCTCCAAAGCCCATACACTAAAGATACTTTAAAGATCTGGCGAGAAAAAAAGCATATCCTGACGCCGCCGCTCTCTCCGTTGCTTACTCTGTCGGATCTTCTGGCACACTTGGAAATTGGGCCTGGAGGTTAATTACTTACAGACAACAAATACATTAAATATACTATTGACCAACTTCTACGCGATGGCACCCTCCTATCCTTGAAGGAACGTCATGAACTTCCCGATCTCGAAACTTTACATTTCTTGCAGCATAACTCTATAAAACATATTCTTCACCCACTTCTCAAGACAGCTGACCTTTCCAGAAACTTAACCACATTTGAGACTCTCTATGCGACAGTTTCTAGACCCAAGAAAATATTCTTTACCATATATCAGACTTTATTAAAAGCAGAATTCTGTCCCAAAAGAGCATATATTTCTAACTGGTAGAATGATCTAGGCTACAAATTCACACCAGCGCAAATTCAGCACATTTATAATTACTCCCACTGCCCAACTCAGTGTATTAAGACCCAGGAAAACTCGTTTACGGTCTTAACAAGATGGTACATTTCTCCCAGCCATGGTTCTATCTGGAATTCTAATCGCTCGTCGAATTGTTGGAGATGCGGAGCCCCCAATGGCAATTATTTTCACATGTGGTGGATTTGTCATGTTCTGACCTCATTCTGGAAGCGAGTTGAAACTCTGATTCGGGAGGTTCTGCAAAGAGACCTCACATTAAGCCCAGAAATGGCGCTATTACACTTCCCAGTCTGGCCTGGGCACAGGAAGGCCTCCACATTAGCTCAAAACATCCTAAGCGCAGCAAAATTGTTAGTTCCGACATACTGGAGTTGACCCGACCTGCCATCACAGATACAATTGCGAGAGAAAATCCACTTATTATGCCACGTAGCTGAAATTGTTGCGTCGGTAAAAAATTCCCAGTCTTCCTTTCTAGAAACCTGGCACCCTTGGCTTGAGTATATTTCAAGCTTGCAGAATCTGCACACATAAGTATTACCTGACGTATCTACACTGGGACTTTATAACTGCGTGCCTTGCCTTTCCCTCTTCCCCCCCTCCCTTCCAATTGACCTATCTTTTTCTTCCCCCCCCCCCCCCCCTTTTTTTTTCTTCTTTCCTCCTCTTTTTCTATCTCTAGCATTACCTTTCTTCAACTGGTTGTTTAACAGTAACCTCTATTTTTTTTTTTGTTGATGATATAGTATTGAACCATATAAGCACAAATCTTTGCAAAAGGAAATTTTACTGGAATGCGTTAAACCTCATGAGAGGACTTGTTTATATCTTCAACAAAGTTTCCGTACAGACCTCCCTCATGGACTTGTGCCTCTAATAGGCCCTTTGGATCCCAACAAACTGCCTTATGAAGCATATAGTTCATTCCGCCACGCATTCTGTTCTGTCATAACTAGCTGTATTGTACTTATGTAAGTCCTTTATACATTTTGTTTGCTTCTTACAACGCAATAAAAAGAATTTTGAAAAGAAAATAACTGTTTTCTGGACTTGTTTACACTACAAACTCTGCT
This sequence comes from Allobates femoralis, assembly GCA_033576535.1. NCBI lineage: Eukaryota > Metazoa > Chordata > Amphibia > Anura > Aromobatidae > Allobates > Allobates femoralis. Next base: position 211,593,584 of record JARQOC010000001.1, read on the forward strand.
GCAAGCCCTGAACTAACTATGCATTTTTAGCTCATGTGTTTCTGACTCTTGGACCTGTCTCCTGGTGTTCCCTGCTTCATTTGTCTGCCTGATGTTCGGGCCTTTGCAGTACACATCATTCGGACAGGTCCTGCCCATTGTGTTATCACCTTCAGCTCTTGGGTAGGGCACTGCGGCTGCTGCTGCTGCCCCTGACTGCTAAACCCTTCCGCTCCAACCCCCCCCCGCTGCTCCCCGCCAAGTAATGGGCACTGCCCCCCCTCCTTGTCACTCTGCAGGCCCTCCCCCGAGCCTTGTAAGCTTGGGTCCCCACCTATCTTCTTCCTCACTACCATACTGCTCACAGGGTGAGCATCACTGCACTGACGATGGACCCCCTGGAAGCAGTGGTAAGAGGGGATCGGTCGAGAGGGAGACAAATGACTCGCCTCCTTTGTGGGTAACAGCTCCCTCACGGTCGGTCCGCAGAGCGTAGGTGAGCGGAAGTCTACCAGGCCATCCCGCACGCCGCAGTGCCTAAGCCCCTAGCGCCTTGGTCCCGTGGGGCATCCATAGAGCTCCCGAGCTCCCAGGACAGGACCGCCCACCTCAGCAGCAGTGGAGGTCGTGGCACGTCTGGTCCTGCAGCCTCCTTTCGCCCCGCGTGATCTCGAGTCACTTCTAGTTCCGGGGCATTCCTCCGCCCCACGTGACTATGTCACATCTGGTCCAGCAGCCGGCCGCACAACATCCTGTACCCTCGGCGCTGCTGCAAGGTTCTCACCACGCTCCCGGCACCAGCTCTCATTGCCCCTACAATGTGGTCCAGTCAATTAGCCCTCTATCTATTGACACCATGGGTGGCCCACTCAGCATGAGCTCCGCATCGGAGGAGCCCTCATGCGGAGGCTCCTTCCAGCAGAGTGGCTCGCAGCCAGACCACCAGGACCAGGTCGCCCCCCCCTAGTGGAGTCCGTGCCTCTACCCACTTTAGGGCTTCTATCTCCTCTCACACCCCCTGCTCACTACCGGCTCCCGAGCATGTATCCTTATGGTTGCAGACCACTCATCCTTGGGCACGCTAACACCGTCCAGGTGGAACGCAACGGGGGTCTCACAAGCAAAACTTTCTTGACAGGAGTACCACCAGGACCCCCTAACCAGCTCTTCACCTTAGGGCACGTTAATTGAAGGCAACACCTGCCCTCCCACGGCACCCAAGTTGGCCAGACCTGCATCCCGTTCGTCCCCGGTGCGGAGCATCCATCACCCCAGGAGGTCACCCTCTTTCTATCGCAGCCGAAGACGGGATAGCCATGACAATGAGCGACGTGGTGCTCATGATGCCCATCACCAGAGTCATTCCCGTTCATCCAGACGCCCCTCCCGCAGGTGTTCTTACATGTCCTCAAGCGCGTCCTTAACCAGGTCTCGCCACAGTCATTCTCAAAGCAGGGCTCCATATGGAAGAGCTTCCCAACAACGTCCCGATGCCGGACCAGCGCCTCCTCATCTGCCAGCTCCAGCACCGCTGGAAGGCCAGCCAGTGGCTTCGTTTTTGGCTTGTGTACTGCTTTACTAGCACTTGGGGTGGGGTGGCTCAACCTGAGGCAGTGGAGTTGGCAGGCAACGCGGGCAGTGCACCTCCGCTGCCCACACACCAGACCCTGCACCTGGGTATTATATCACCCTGAGCCTCCGGCTTCCAGAGCAAGCTCACTACCCTGATGCATGCTGCCCTATTTATGTGAGATTGCTCATAGACCTCTGGGCTCTTTCTCTCCCTGGTAACTGAGATACTCTTCTGGGCCTATAAGTATACTGCTCCTTTCTACACATATACCTACCCTAGGATGTTAGAATTGTTGTTCTTACTATGAGCTATATACTGTTCTATACCATACGGAATTGCGCATGGAACATGAGCTTCCCTTTTTATATGAATCGATTTTAGGATATTATAACAGGGGTTGAGCCTTGTACTGCCTTATATCACATTGAATGATATATGATACATGAGCTTCTTTTTTCAATCGTATCAAATTTAGGATGTTATAATATATTTTCCTATTGTGAGCTATGTACCGCCCAGTACCCTACAGATTGGATATAAAACATTGCTGTCCATTATAGATGTATGGGTTGAAGTAGGCTCAGCCCTACAGAGTGTTTTAGGGTGTGTTGCTTAACCGTTAGGAGCCTTATCTGACCTTGACAAACTGATCCATGTTAAGCGGCCGTCACACGCAACGATTTTAAGCCCGATATCGTTTAAGCGATCTCCTTTTTGATCGCTTAAGCGATATCGTTTTGGCATCGTTGCATGTAATCAAGATTTATATGTAAATCGCTGATCGTGAATCGCAGATCTGAGCTCCGGAGCTCAGATCTAGCGATGAACGATGTCACGATCTGCTTCATCGTGGTGTATGACACCACGATGAACCATCTCCCAGCGGCAGAGCCTATGCTGGGAGATGGTAACTATGGTACACGTCGGGTTACTAAGCGACGGGCGGCGCCTAGTAACCCGATGTGTACCATAGTTAACCAGCGGATCGCAGCTCCACATCGCTGGTGAGTCTGTCTGTATGACAGCTCACCAGCGATGTGAGCGATATTGTAAGCGATCGCGCGTGCACGTGATCCTTACAATATCGCAAGAGATATCTGTGCCTGTGACAGCCGCTTAACGGACGCTTTACTGACTATATTCGATCCAATTTAACAGTTCGTAACTAAATTAATCTAATAACCTATACCAAACAGCATCCAGGGTTATATATACTATATCCAATCTTACTAAGCGTCTTTCTATTATATGTATGTTGCTATTATATAGGTTATAGTCTTCAAAAAGAACATGGTGACTATGTTGTATTATTGCTCCTGTCAACATTACACATTGAACCTTATAACCTGTACAATGTCCCCCACTATTGGGGTTCTGGAAAACTGTGATCATTTTGTGTGTGGTAAACGGTGTTGTGTTTTAATTGTTTTTAAACTATCAAGGGTTCCTGTCCCTTATGCACAAATAAAATTGTATACTTTTCACCAGCAAATTGGTTGTGTGCATCCTTATATAGATGCTCTTTTTCTCTCTTTTACTCAACCGGGTCTCGCCACAGTCATTCACAAAGCAGGGCTCCATATGGAAGAGCTTCCCAACATCGTCCAGATGCCGGACAAGCGCCTCCTCACCTGCCGGCTCCAGCACCGCTGGAAGGCCAGCCAGTGGCTTCGTTTTCGGCTTGAGTACTGCTTTACTAGCTCTTGGGGTGGGGTGGCTCAACCTGGGGCAGTGGAGTTGGCAGGCAGTGCGGGCAGCGGGAAAGTGTTAGTTAACCCTACATTTTTATAGCACCCACCAGAAACATCTCACCCTGACCTACACAGGGACATTTTATTGCGTTGTCACCCTGTTAGGCATTCACCTAAGCCAGGAGACCCTACACAAGATCTGGGCCAACAACTAAATTAACATTTGGTCCCTTGTAAGCAGAGCACAGTTGACAGAAAGAGGCACTCCACAGACCGCCCATTTGACAGGAAACCGAGGGTGGCCAAAAACATCAATAATTGGCTCATGCCTTTTTCATTCTCGTTGCATGATGGGTCAAAAACACCCAGAGCGCTGCTCAGAACTTTTCAAATATTGTGACATTATTTACAACTCCTACAAAACCCACGGGGAAAATACCATGAGGAGTTCCGGCAGCGGTTGGCGCTCCAATCACAATTAGGTTGGGGTGTCAAGGCCACTGATGCCTGGCTCAGGCTCAGGATGGCATAAAAGGTCCACCAGCCCTTTCAGGGGGCCTCATCTGTGTCATCCCCACATGCCACGCCAAGAACAGCTAACATTCGCAGACCAGGGTGCTGCTGGCTCTTCAACGAAGACCACTGCAGGTTCCAAGACTCTGCAAGTACAGGCACGAGTGCTCTTCATGCAGAGGCAACCACAATGCCCCAAAATGTAACAAGCACCCCCTAGGTTCCCCGGCAGAACCCCAATGGTGGTCACCAAAGACCCCGGAACGTGCAAGAGATGGAGCCGTGGCTAAGGCGGTACCCCAATAGCTGGCTGCTGCCACCTTTGGGAATGGGTTTTCATCTGGTTTCTTCATTCCGTTCATTTTCTCATCAAAGTCCGGTTTCGCCCCCAACCTCAAGTCCGCTCGTTATCTCCCCTAGTCCTGGCCCAAAAATTGCACAAAGAAGTTTCGCTAGTCCATATAGCAAGCCCATTTGAATATATTCCTTTTCCTAACCTTTGCATTTCACCACTTGGTGTAGTGCCCAAAAAGGAACCGGGCGAGTATTGCCTGATCCACCACCTGTCCTTCCCTGCTGGAACATCGGTAAATGATGGCATCCCAGCTGAGGACACGGCGGTCTCTTATGTCTCATTCAACAAACTAGTGTCTCTCGCACACAAAGCGGGTTCTGGCGCATTAATGGCAAAATCTGACATAGCTTCCGCTTTTCGTCTGCTACTGGTACACCCGACTCCACCACCTGGTAGGCTGCTCTCTCAATGGGAAGTTCTGTTATGATATGTGCCTCCCGATAGGTTGCTCCATATGCTTTTCCTATTTCGAGCTTTTCAGCTCGTTCCTGGAATGGGTGGTCAAGGATGCATCCTAGATAAGTTCTGTCACCCACTACCTGGACGATTTCCTGTTTGTTGGCCCGGCCAACTCTGGTGCATGTGCCGCCGGACTCAAGTCTCTCCAGGTTACAGTGGCCAAATTTGGGGTCCCGCTATCAGCCGAGAAAACTATCGGCCCGGTCACCAACCTCTCTTTTTTAGGGATCGAAATGATTTTGCCAACATGGTTTTCTGGCTACCCCTAGATAAAGTGAAAAACCATCTCATAGATTTCTGCTCAGAGCAAAAAATCACAAAAATTGCCAGTAATACCATTGCACTACACAGCTGCAGCTCCTCAGAGGAACACAGGTGTCTGTATACGTCAATCACTTGACCCACAGTGGGCGTTGGACAGCGTCGCCATGCTCAGGAATACTGGTGGCATTAAGACACAAGTTACCATAGGCTTGCACCATGATGCATGCAAGCAAGTGTAACAGCCTATTGCAGCCTCTATAGAAGGCGGGCTTCGCATGATTACAGCTCACACATGACAGGCCCCCAAGGCCCACTACAAACTGCAGATAAAAAAAGTGCATAAACCAAGAAAAATGTGGGTGTTGTATATTTGCCAAAATAGTAAGCTTGTAACCCACCGCAGGCTCCACTCATCTACAATGTGTCATTGATCATATCTGTGTCACCGAATAGACATAAACAGAGAAAAAATCCAAAATGCCAGGTAAATACCCATTGCACTAGCACGCTGCAGCTCCTTGAGAGGCAACACAGGTTTTATACCGGGACTCATCACCTGCAACCACATGGGGCGTTGTGCACCAGCACGGCATGCTGTCAGGAGATGACTGGTGGCATTTAAAGACACAAGGTTACCATAGGGCTCTGCCACTCATGATGCATGCAAGGCATAGTGTCAGAACAGCCTATTGGTCACGCCCTTCTATTAGATCAGGCGGGCTGCTCCGCACTGATTACATGCCTCACACAATGACAGGCGCCCCCCAGAGGGCCCAGCTACAAACTGCAGATAAAAAAAGTGCAATAAAACACTAAAGATGAAAATGTGGGGTGTTTGTGGATATTTTGGCCAAAATATGTAAGCTTGTAACCCACCGTCAAGGGCCCCCACGCTTACAAGTCCTAACCATATGCTTGTCGCCATATGTATATCTAATATTCTGTGGTTCACCGAAATAGGACATAAAAACAGAGAAAAAAAATCACCAAAAAATTGCCAGGTAAATACCCATTGCACCTAGCAGCAGCTGCCAGCTCCTCTGAGAGGCAACACAGGTGTCTGTATACCGGTACTCAATCACCTGCAACCCACAGTGGGGGCGGTTGTGGCACCAGCGTCCGGCCATGCTGTCAGGGAGATGACTGGTGGCATTTAAAGACACAAGGTTACCATAGGGCTCTGCCACTCATGATGCATGCAAGGCATAGTGTCAGAACAGCCTATTGGTCACGCCCTTCTATTAGATCAGGCGGGCTGCTCCGCACTGATTACATGCCTCACACAATGACAGGCGCCCCCCAGAGGGCCCAGCTACAAACTGCAGATAAAAAAAGTGCAATAAAACACTAAAGATGAAAATGTGGGGTGTTTGTGGATATTTTGGCCAAAATATGTAAGCTTGTAACCCACCGTCAAGGGCCCCCACGCTTACAAGTCCTAACCATATGCTTGTCGCCATATGTATATCTAATATTCTGTGGTTCACCGAAATAGGACATAAAAACAGAGAAAAAAAATCACCAAAAAATTGCCAGGTAAATACCCATTGCACCTAGCAGCAGCTGCCAGCTCCTCTGAGAGGCAACACAGGTGTCTGTATAGCCAGCAAGAGAATAGGTATCCTGCTTAGCAACGGGGTGAAAGAACCCGTATAGGGATAGTAGGGAGATCAGGGCACAGCTGCAGTTTCATTCAGGAGGTCTCCTTCTCCCCATTCCCTATGAGCAGGGCCCTCTGTTGCATTTGTCCCCACTGATGTTTTGCCAGTCTATTGTTTTGTGTAGTGCACCAGACACCATTGATCTGTGCGCCACTTTCATGCACTGTAATCAGACGCTCCCTAATCCATGGCATGACACATATAGTGTACTGAAAACAGGAAAAAGTTCCAAGTGCAGTGAAATTGCAAAAAAGTGCAATTACACAATTGATTTGGTTTCTTTTAGTCATCATGTTCACTATAAAACTGATGCGTCGGTATGATGCCTCATAAATTTTATTTTTCTGTCAAAATAAACATATGTCTCTTGGAGGAAGGGGAGGACTGCCATGGCAACGCATCGAGGTCCATGATTGTATCCCGGGGTTGCCGAGCAGTGGGAGCAGCGAATTCCTCCATGGGCTTTGGATCGTGCAGTCTGTGATTGACAAGGCCAGTACCGAAATGTGCATGGCCGCAGGCACATGTGACACAGGTTGTGTGACACATGCAAAGGTAATTGTTCTAACTTCCTATTATTGAGTTCGGTGTTTATAGTAATAGGAGCAATAGTGTGACAGGATACTTATAGTGCTTAGGCTAGCTCACACCACTTTTTAATCCTTCTGTCCTTGACAGGATGCGGTTGATCCCAAGTACCTATGGGTGCGGATTGTTCCTATTTGCCTCCGTTTTTGGCATTCTTTGAGATTGTTTTTTTCAGTTTTCACCGTCCCCAAAAATGGAGCCTGCAGCATTTTTGGGCTCTGGTGAAAAAAATCGGACAAATTTGGACAGAAATGGATCCGGGGAAATCCGTGCCTTTAACATGGGAGTCTATTTGAGCCGGATCCGTGAAAAAAATCGTATAGTTTCTCAGATCTGATTTTATGCACAGAGCATGCTCAGAAATCCTGCCATCCAAACTTCAGCACCATGGACAGCACTACTTCAAGCACATGCTGTGAATTTCAGCACCAATAACAGTGGTAGAGCAGACACAGGCAGACTTCAGCACCATGGACAGCGGCAGAAAACGAATCCTGCAAAAAAAAACTGGATTCGGGACCATATTTGGCCACACTTTCTACACATCCTGTCCTGTCAGGTTCTGTCCAGGTGATCCTGCAAAAAACAGGATCCACCCTGAGAGCCATAAACCGTGGTGTGAAGCTAGCCTTACTATGTAGACTTGTGTTAGTCTTTACTGCAACTGCAATTGATGACCTCCCATTTGATACTTATAGTCCACATTTTACAGATCAATGTTTTTTCTTTACTGCAACTGGCAAACTCCCATGTAGAACAGAAGGGAGGTGGTATTGCTCTCCCTGTACTGTATAAGGCGGCTCCTAGCTGAGATAGATTGTGTGTATTGGGGATATACGTAGGTTGCACTAGGTGGCGGCAACAGTGATACTTAAAGAGCTTATTATGCAGATTTATGTCAGTCTTTACTGCAACTGATATCTCCCATTCTAATTGACTAATAGTATATATAAGGAGCAATAGAAGGTGTCGGCAGTGATACTTAGAGTTCACATTATGCAGATTGATGTTTTTTTCTTTACTGCAACTGGCAAACCCCCATATAGAACACAAGAGAGGTGATATTGTTCTTGTATATGACAGTTCCCAGCTGAGATAATTTGTGTGTTTTTAGGGATATATACCGGTTGCACTAGTTGGCAGTTGTTGACCACATGAGCACAAAATTTTACATCAAATACTCCCTACACTGGCTGGTCCCCCACTTGGTGATATACTTTTCACCGCGGGTTCTAAGAATTATATATATAAACTATATATCAATTGCCTTGGAAATTCTAAATATACTATCATATATGTGTTGATACATTTTTTTTTTCATGATCTGCCAACAGCTTTGAGATTTTATAACCAGTCCTACTGTTTACCTTCGTACCGCACATCTTTAATAAAAGTTTTTTTGCACTTTTGACATAACTGGACCGTTTGGTCGCTTTTTCTTGGATTTGAGTTACTTTAAAGTATATTTGTTCTATGATACAATTGTCCTGTGTTTGCCCTAGATAATGGATTAATTATTTAACTATTTATGATGGATACATGGTGAGGCTCTATACTATGGTATTTGCTTATCCATACTGAAAGTGACAGAAGGGAACAGTCCATAACCACAGACACAGTCTTCTGTTGCACAGTTCTGCCAGAGCCAGGTCTCTGATCCTGCCAATCCAGCAGGGGGAAGCACACAAGCACAGAACTAAAAGGAGGGGTGTGTACACAAATGGCCACTTCTCTGGTCAATAAACAGGTTGCTCCACATGCAAGGTCTTCTGGCCATCCATAGTCGGGGTGTGGAACAGTCCCTGGCAAGTTCATTACATTCAAAAGGCGCAACTCCTCGGAGCACCAGTCCTTCACTTATCTTCTTTACAATAGCAGACTCCCTTCTTTATAGAAGCCTTTTTCTCCTATAAGTAACATTTGTACCACCTCTGAAAGGTGCGTGGTTACCCAGGGCATTGCCCCATCCTGGGCTAGTCGGGGTTCTGTCTCTGATCTCTCTCCTTCTGGATCTAGCGACAGGCGTGGGTCCTCATTCTCAGTGAGGGTCTGATCCAGATAAACATTAACCTCAGCCTCCTGCGACCAGCTCTGGCACTTCAACTGTCTGTCCAAGGCCTCCTGCTTATGTGCTTCACTGGATACCTTGGAATGAGATAACCCCACCACATACCAGCCCTTCCAGCACCACTTCATAAAGGCCAGGCTTTCACCCTGGTACAGTTTTCTATACAATACGGCCATGCACCTTTCTTTATCATGGCTATGTTTACATATACTCAATGGCTACAACCATCCTGTATGAAGCTGTTGCACTTACGAATTTGAAGTTCAGTACCCGGTTGGGGGAGCACTGCCGATCAAACTCAGTCTGCTTGGGTCCTGTCAGCCACTTTCAGGCTAGGTCATTTGCCCTCCTCCATTCGTCCACTACCAGCACTAGTTACTTTTTGGGAAAAGGTAGTGGGCACCACTCCGCCTGTCCCACTTAAACGCGACAGGCGGTGGTCCTGCTGAGGCTAAGGCAGCAGAAGGGGGAACAACTGGAAAAGGGTCTACATCCTCTGTGTCTCCTGGATCGTCCTCCTCCAACATGTCTTCCATCTCCAGAGCTGGCATTCTGGACATCATCATGAGGCGCTCATTTGGCGTTTTTCATGCCAGGCAATGCAAATTTCCATGCAAAGTTCTTCCAGTGTCGGAGCAGGTGTCATTCTATTGAGACTGGTGAGCTGCTTTATTCCCATTCCGTTTTTCCTAATTATTTGCAGGCAATGCAAATTTGTTGCAGAGATGTTTGCAACCAAATACTCAACGTGTGCGTGTAGTGTATCATATTCATAAAATCTTACTAAGGAAGATTTGGAAGGGACCTCCTGGGTCATCTGGTCCAACTCCTTGCTCAAATAAGGATTCACTAAATCATCTCAAAAAGATATCTGTCCATCCTCTGTTTCAGACTTTCACTGAAATTTTCTAGCAACTTAGCCTCATTGCTGTAACTGGGGAAAATATGTTTTAAATTGTAACTACGTTCCTACTAAAAAGTCATTCAGGTATCATAAATCAACTGGATAGGTGTTTGTGATAAGTTACCGATTGTGGGGTACAACTGCTATGACCCATACTGATTGGTAAAATGCAAAATTTATATCGCCGACGGAACATTTCTATCCTCATTACAAAATGGAGCAGCTTGTTGGATGCCCGACTGCCAGACCATTCCCCTTCTGGAGCTGCTGGAAAAGAAGAACGCAGTGGATGGCAGCTTCAGGGGAAATGAACCGAGTAGCAGTGGCAGAGTATGAGCACCGCGGCTCCATTCTAATAATATAAATAAAAGTGAACCACTCTCCTGTTCAGTGTGAGTTTCAGCAGTGAAACCCCCATAAATCAAAAGAGATTAGGTGATAACTTGTTTTCATCAGACACCTTTAACTTTTGCAACTAACAAATATTAAACAGCGACTGTGTGCACAAAATCTTACTGTATTTTAGTTCTAAGTAACTCTTCTGAAAAGATCAATGCTGCCTTCTAGTGGAATAAAGTGGGTACTGTATGAGAATAAAAACTTTCTTGAAAGAGAATTTTGTGACGGATTTTTATGACTTTTAGATTATGTGCTCACAATTCGAAGGCAATGCATGTTGGACCAAGTGCCTCTGGACCTGCAGGAACCTGCGGGTGAACACGGGGAGACCACAGCTGCCCTGTACTCTCCATGCGTGCACCTGATTGTTATCTCTTCTGACTTCGCAGCATGAAATTAACATACTGTGGAGATGCAGACGTCTTGAAACCAGCATCACAAGAATGCACTGGAACCAGTGACATGATATGTATACAATACTCTCACTGCGAGTGCCTCAATTAGCGGCATAATAGCAGAACAGCCGCAGCGTCATTTACATATTGTCTGTCAATTTTGTCATTGTCCTGAGGATAATGGGGTGCCAGAGGGCTGTTTGTGACAGCCATGAAAGTATACATATACAAACGTTTACAGAAGGGTCATATTCATCCTTCCACATCGCCTATAGCCGATTGTTTGTTTTTTCATTCCTGCCTCAATTTCTAAGAATGAAACAAAATTATGGTCAAAAATACTTATCCACTTCCACTTATCCCTGATCTATATAATCAGCTTACTGGGGCCAAATGGTTTTCCAAACTTGATCTTAAAAGGGGCATATAATTTAAGGGGGTGATGAGTAGAAGACGGTATTTTTAAAGTCTGAAGGCCTTTTAATAATCTTGTTATGCCTTTTAGTTTAACTAATGCACTGGCAACACTCAGCTACTACCAATGATGTACATATGCTGACAAGCTGTATATATATGAGAAAAAATTTAAAATTCTTATTATTTTTTAAAAATATGAAGTTCTTAGTACACACATTGGCCAATGTCTGCTTGGTCATCGACTGCGACAAAGTGACTTCAGGTCCAATGAGTCCTATCGCTGACACCCAAGTCCTCCTTGTCCACCCGACCCCACTACTAAGTGGGCGGACACCATCTAGACCCTAGATCACCTGTGTGCAACGAGGGTGCACATTGCAGTAATGGAGCCAGCCACTCCACACGATACAAAAGAGAGAAAAACTGCACAGCACTCACAGACAATGTGAACTGGTGCCAGCAGGGATGCTGGGTCAATATACTAGAAAAAAACCTTGCAGCACTCAGCTACTACCAATGATGTACATACAGTTAGGGCCAGAAATATTTGGACAGTGACACAATTTTCGCGAGTTGGGCTCTGCATGCCACCACATTGCATTTGAAATGAAACCTCAGAATTCAAGTGCAGATTGTAACGTTTACTTTGAAGGGTTGAACAAAAATATCTGATAGAAAATGTAGGAATTGTACACATTTCTTTACAAACACTCCACATTTTAGGAGGTCAAAAGTAATTGGACAAATAAACATAACCCAAACAAAATATTTTTATTTTCAATATTTTGTTGCGAATCCTTTGGAGGCAATCACTGCCTTAAGTCTGGAACCCATGGGCATCACCAAACGCTGGGTTTCCTCCTTCTTTTTTTTTATAATTCTTTATTTTTCGTTTTATAGTAACAATAGAAAACAGAACCAAAACTTACAGATTCAATCATCTTGCAAGTACAAAGAACTGTTCTTAATAAAATGTATTCTCATTAATTGAATCACGAATCAGTTACTAATAGTCAATAAGCTTGATAAAAGTATTCAATTTACTATAGCAATATTAAAACTAACTCTGGCATGAAAAACAAGCTGTCTAGTATAACACATCGGAGTTGTTTGCCAGTCATAATTATAAAACAAGCATAACGTACTCCATAGGTATCCGTCTATTACCAATAATAATGACAATGAAAGACAAAAAAAAAAAACAAAAAAGAAAGGAAAAGATAGGAAACACATAAAGAAAGAAAAGAGTAGAATAGACCAGAACGGGGGATAGGATGGGTGGGGGGGTATGAAGAGGGGTAGAAGGGAGGGTAAGGTAGGGGTCTCGTGAAGTTACCAAACCTCAATGGAGTAAAAGGAACTCTCAATCGCACCCATTTACTAACCAGTTCTTAAGAGCAAGTTCCTCAGGAGCTTCTGTGAGACTTATACAGGTCAGATTGTTGGAAACTCATCCAATTAAACCACGTGTTTCTGAACTTCTCATATGAATCATGTATAGCTGATGTCAGGTCCTCGAGAAGCATGAGGTCGTTCACCTTCTCTATCCACATAGCCACAGAAGGACATGTCTCCTTTTTCCAAAGTATCGGAATGCAGGATCTCGCAGCCATGACTAAGAACCTCAACAGTGTATGTTTATATTTGTTTGGTGGAATCCTACAGTGGTGCAACATGAAGAGGCCAGGATCTAACTCATCCGTGTATCCCGTAACTTGCCTTGTAATCTTTTTCACCTCCGACCAGAATGGTTGGAGCTTCGCACACTCCCAGAACACGTGTAGTATTGTACCATCCGCCCCACCACACCTCCAGCACTTCGGGTCTATAGAAGGAAAGAGTCTATGCAAATAAGCTGGGACTCTATACCATCTCGTCAATAATTTATAATTTGCCTCCTGCAGCTTTGAGCTTATCGAGGTAGAGTGAGCTAAAGAATAAATTGCAGATCTCTGTTCTGTAGACAGTTTGAGACCAAGATCTGTCTCCCATCGCAGCATGAAATGGGGAGTCGGGAGGTCCGGTGGAGAAATCAAACACGCGTATGTCTGTGATAAAGCATGCCTACAGTCAACTGTGGTAGAGCATAGAGATTCAAACAGTGTCTTAGGATTTAAAAACGTCCTCTTAGGAGGGAGTCTATGAAGATAATGCACAAGTTGTACACATCTCCAGAAACCCAGAGCCGTCGGGTAGGTAATTGAATTAAGTTGTTCAATGGTTGGCCACGCTTCTCCCTCACTCCATTTTTCAATCCTATCCAGACCTGCTTTTATCCAACGTTGGAACACGGGGTCATCAAGACTTGGTCGAAAGTCCGGGTGACTAAGGATCGGACTCAAGACAGAGGCAGATGGTATCATTAAGGATCTAACTAACGTGTGATCACAAATCTTGAGAGTAGACCCAATTGTCGGATGGTCATATAATAACTCTTCTTTTCGAAGTGACACCCAGGGTAATGTCTGAAGTCTGAAAGGAGTAAAATCCTGTTCGATTTGTACCCACAATTTATTTGTACCATGCCTGCACCAATCTATTACCCGCGTGAGGTGGGTGGCTATGTAATACAGTTTGATATTTGGGAGATTCACACCACCATCTTTTTTGCGTCTATACAGGATTGATCTCGCTAGACGTGGTTTCGAGTTATTCCAGATGAATTTTGTCTGCAGTTGTGCAATTGTCTTAAAGAAGGATAATGGAATGGTGATAGGTAATGTCTGTAGGTAATATAATATCCTCGGAAGGATATTCATTTTGAAAAGTTGGCATCTACCAGCCCATGTGAAAGTAGACAATAGCCATCTCTCACAGTCTACTGTAATTGACCGCAGCAGTGAAGGAAAATTTGCACCATACAGATCTCTAACATCTGGAGTAATCTGTACCCCTAAATAGCGAAGAGATTTAGGAGACCAATGAAATGTAAAGGCGTTCTGTATTCTAGTAATTCGACTCAGGGGAAGCGACACATTTAGGGCCTCAGATTTTGATCTATTTATTTTAAAATTGGGAGAGAGTGTAATATGTCTCCAATTCTTTCAATAAAATGGGGAGAGAAACCTCTGGATTTGTTAGAAAGAACAGGAGATCGTCTGCATATGCCGCAATTTTATGTACACCTGATTTTACTTGCATGCCTGAAATATCTCCATTCATTCGGACATGACGCAATAACGGTTCGAGAGTCAAAATAAAAATTAATGGGGACAACGGGCATCCCTGACGCGTGCCATTGTTAATATCAAATGACTCCGAAAGGATCCCGTTGACCCGCACTCTTGCCGACGGGACGGAGTACAGAGAGAGCACCCAACCAAGCATCTTAGCTCCCAATCCGATGTGAGACAGTGTCTCTTTAATAAAAGTCCAATGTACGCGATCGAACGCTTTTTCTGCGTCTGTAGATAGTAACATCAGCGGGGTTTTAGATGTCTTGGCTGTATAAATTAAGTCTATAGCTTTGGTGGTGTTGTCTCTGGCCTCCCTACCCGTGACAAATCCCGTCTGATCTGGGTGAATCAAGTCCGGTATGAACGGGGAGAGTCTTGCCGCCAAAATTTTTGCAAAAAGCTTAATATCTACGTTCAGCAGGGATATTGGGCGGTAACTGGAGCATAGCAGAGGATCTTTCCCTGGTTTATGAATCACTGTTATATTAGCTCTTAATGCATCTTTGGGTGGTGTAGATATCGCCAAGGCATTAAAAAAGGCTTTTAGGTGTGGCAATAGAGCTTCTTTTAATTTTTTATAATAACCAACCGTAAACCCATCTGGGCCAGGTGCTTTCCCCGATTTAGATGAGGACAACGCATCTTCAATCTCCTGATCTGAGATAGGCATCTCTAAGGATTGCGAAACTGAATCCGCCAATTTCGGCATAGCCGAAGATGTAATATATTTTCTTATGCGTGATGTAAGTGCATTCAATGCTACCGGCGCTTTATTCGTGTCAAGATTATACAAAGCGGTATAGTAATGTTTGAATGCCTCAGCTATGTCGTGGGGAAACTTTGAGCGTTTTGAGGTATCTGGGTGTGATATTTCAGAAACATACGTAGTAGCTCTGCAAATTCTAGAGGCCCTCGCCAAAGCTCTACCGGACTTATTCCCATATTCATAGAAATGTCTACGGCATCTGGTAAGTACCCCTTTTGCCTTATATAGTAAAGTAGTGCGTAGCTTCTCCCTAACATCTAATAGTTCTCTCTTCAGATCAGGGAGAGAGTGACGTTTATGCCTAGTTTCGAGGTCTCTCAGTCTAACCATTAGATCTTGGATTTCTGTATCTCTAATTTTCTTAAGTCGGGCACCATGTTTGATTAAAATGCCTCGAACTACACACTTGTGAGCCTCCCACACTCCCCCAGGTGTCACATCTGTGGAAACATTTAAATCAAAGTAATCCTTCAATGATTTAGAGACGTCCGCTAGGACTACTGTGTCTTCTAATAAAGAAGCGTTTAGCCTCCATTGCCACTGTCTTGGGATCGGGGAGTGGAGCATAAGGGAAATCTTAACCAAGGCATGGTCTGAAAAGGAAATCGGCTCAATAGAAGCATCTATTAGTTGTGTCAGATCAGTGTGTCTCAGGAGAAAGAAGTCAAGTCTAGAATATACGTCATGTATTGGGGAGTAAAAGGTATAGTCTTTAGAAGTAGGGAACAAGAGGCGCCAAGCATCTAGTAATTGGTGATCATGGAGCGCTCTGTTCAACCTTCTAATAGCTGCTTTAGACATACTAGACCTGCCTCGAGACGTGTCAAGGTCGGGGTCAAGTGTAACATTGAAATCTCCCCCTAGAACCAGCGTTCCCTCTGCGAAGACCTCAATTTTATCTAAAAACTGCAGGAGCGTTGTGATCTGACCAGAGTTAGGGAGGTATAGCGAGGCAAATGTATATGTTCTGGAGGCGATCTTACCTTTTACCATAAGGAGTCTTCCGTTGCCACCACTGCAGGAGTCCACAAATTCCCCATGGTATCGACCTCGATATCACGATACTGGAACCAGAAGAGTGTGAATTATTAGATAAGCTGTGATATGATGAAGGAAACCAATGACTGGAGAGCTTATAAGGCTTGTTCTCGCACATATGAGTCTCCTGAAGAAAAGCAACATGAATTTTGTTAGTTTTCAAATAGTTAAACAAAATAGATCTTTTCCCTGCATCATGTAGACCTTGCACATTCAGCGTGCCAATTTGTATAGCAGATAGGGTGCTATGTGTCATAGTGTTCCCTTCTGCTAACTAGGAACTTCAAGAAAAAAGGGGACCAAGGTACAGGAAAGAGGGGGAGGTAAGAGGGGAGGGAGGTGTAGAGGAGTGTAAAACAAAGAGATTGAGAAAAAAAGATTAAAGGGAAGATAAGACTATTTTAGTCTAAGCCGGTCAAGCCAGCAAATCAACTCTCTCTAAGAAAACAGAAAAGAGAAAGAGAGTCGTAGGGACCGTAACTGACCAAAAGGCAACGATCTACAGACCCAGGACTCTTGTATATCATCAAGATCATCTCTTTACACCACATTATCAACTTCTTTAAAAGTCAACAAGAAAAAGTTGCAATCGATAAAAGGGAAAAAGCAACACAAAACCCTTAATAAATTTGTTATACGTAACGAATGCACTATCTTTTTATATAACAATTGTTACCAGGCAGACCAGTCCAGAGCAATTCTGGATGAGATCTGAGGCATCAACCTCATATAGCTCAATCAGTTCCAACAAAGGTGGATCAGGAGTCTCATGTTGGTAAGTCCTCTGCAAACGCCTCGTCTCTTCCGCCCCTCGGGCTGCCAGGCTGTGACGAGGGCGTACGTGGAGCATTGCCACTCCGTGTCTTCCTCTTGCGGAGAGCATCTGAAAGGGAACTGCGTTGGCGGCCCATTGTTGCGAACCTCTGAAATCCTTCCAAAGAGAGCCAATCCGGGATCGGGATGGATGGGATATCCAAGAACGAAAATAGTCCAGGAAGGTCATCCCTATGCCAAAGATAATATGTCTTGTTGTTTCTTCTCACTATAAGATGGAAGGGATGACCCCAGCGGTACGTGGCTCCCCGTTCTTTAATCTTCACAAGTAAGGGGCGCAGCTGCCGTCGCATATACAAGGTGCGACTAGAAACATCTGGGAAGAGGCGTACATTTACGTTGTCAATCAGAATGTCGCCAAAAGACCAAGCCGCTTGTATCAGAGCATCCTTGTCTGTAAAATTATGAAATCTACACAGAACATCTCTGGGGTTGTCTGGGTCAATTGGGCCAGGGCGAGATACTCTATGTATCCTATCAATTTTATATGATGAGCCTGGTGATCTTTGTGTTACCGTATTAAAGATGTCTAGAGTCCTGTCAAGGAGCATATTAGCTGTAATGGTCTCAGGCAATCCTTTCAGGCGTATGTTGTTGCGCCTTTCCCTATTCTCCTGGTCATCTGCTTGTAGAATCAGGGCAACAATATGTGCATTAGAGCGTGTAGCATGTCTCTCCAAGGCAGTGACTCTCTCTTCAATGGCAGCTATGGTCTCAGACACAGCAGTGGATTGTGACTTTAGAGTCTCTATATCCTCCTTAATGGGGCTCAGGGCTTTGGCTTGGGATGCCTCCATGCGGGCCATTAAACAGTCTAGGTCTTGTCTGGTGGGTAGAGCAGCAATCATGCTCCTAATAGCCCTCAGTTCAGAGTATGAGCTGTTGGACTGGTCTGAAGCAGGCACCATTACTGCAGCCTGTGTAGGGGAGGGGGGAGTATCCCTCCATGTCTCCTCGGTCTCCTCTCCAGTGTCTGCAATCTCCTCTAATGTTTCCACAACTGCAGACTCCCTTGATCTCTCCGTCCCCTTATCTGAGGAGCTGATAACAGCTGTTACCTGGCTTCCAGTGCTTTGTTTGTGGGGGTTTCTCTGTGGCAGCTGTGAAGGTGACTGTGCCTGCAGCTTCTGAGCATGAGGTCTTCCCTGTGCCATTACAGAGGAGTGTGCTGTCTTTCTTCCTGCTGTCCCAAACAGTTTTGCCATGCCTGCCTCTCTCCCTTGTTTCTCAGGAGGTGTCAGGGCTGTCACAGCATCTTCAGGCTTCTTTCTCCGTGACATTGGAGCAGAGATTGTGAAGTTGAATAGCTCTATAAAGTCCCGGGTCTGCAGAGCTGATGGAGGTGCTTCCTCACACTTCCATGGCCAGGTCACGCCCCGGTTTCCTCCTTCTTAATGCTTTGCCAAGCCTTTACAGCCGCAGCCTTCAGGTCTTGCTTGTTTGTGGGTCTTTCCGTCTTAAGTCTGGATTTGAGCAAGTGAAATGCATGCTCAATTGGGTTAAGATCTGGTGATTGACTTGGCCATTGCAGAATGTTCCACTTTTATGCACTCATGAACTCCTGGGTAGCTTTGGCTGTATGCTTGGGGTCATTGTCCATCTGTACTATGAAGCGCCGTCCAATCAACTTTGCAGCATGTGGCTGAATCTGGGCTGAAAGTATATCCCGGTACACTTCAGAATTCATCCGGCTACTCTTGTCTGCTGTTATGTCATCAATAAACACAAGTAACCCAGTGCCATTGAAAGCCATGCATGCCCATGCCATCACGTTGCCTCCACCATGTTTTACAGAGGATGTGGTGTGCCTTGGATCATGTGCCGTTCCCTTTCTTCTCCAAACTTTTTTCTTCCCATCATTCTGGTACAGGTTGATCTTTGTCTCATCTTTCCATAGAATACTTTTCCAGAACTGAGCTGGTTTCTTGAGGTGTTTTTCAGCAAATTTAACTCTGGCCTGTCTATTTTTGGAATTGATGAATGGTTTGCATCTAGATGTGAACCCTTTGTATTTACTGTCATGGAGTCTTCTCTTTACTGTTGACTTAGAGACAGATACACCTACTTCACTGAGAGTGTTCTGGACTTCAGTTGATGTTGTGAACGGGTTCTTCTTCACCAAATAAAGTATGCGGCGCTCATCCACCACTGTTGTCATCCGTGGACGCCCAGGCGTTTTAGAGTTCCCAAGCTCGCCAGTCAATTCCTTTTTTCTCAGAATGTACCCAACTGTTGATTTTGCTACTCCAAGCATGTCTGCTATCTCTCTGATGGTTTTTTTCTTTTTTTTCAGCCTCAGGATGTTCTGTTTCACCTCAATTGAGAGTTCCTTTGACCGCATGTTGTCTGGTCACAGCAACAGCTTCCAAATGCAAAACCACACACCTGGAATCCACCCCTGACCTTTTAACTACTTCATTGATTACAGGTTAACGAAGGAGACGCCTTCAGAGTTAATTGCAGCCCTTAGAGTCCATTGTCCAATTACTTTTGGTCCCTTGAAAAAGAGGAGGCTATGCATTACAGAGCTATGATTCCTAAACCCTTTCTCCGATTTGGATGTGGAAACTCTCATATTGCAGCTGGGAGTGTGCACTTTCAGCCCATATTATATATATAATTGTATTTCTGAACATGTTTTTGTAAACAGCTAAAATAACAAAACTTGTGTCACTGTCCAAATATTTCTGGCCCTAACTGTATGCTGACAAGCTGTATATATATGAGAAAATGTTTTTTTTTTCTAGTATATCTACCCAGCATCCCTGCTGGCACCAGTTCATATTGTCTGTGAGTGCTGTGCAGTTTTTTTCTCTTTTGTATCGTGTGGAGTGGCTGGCTCCATTACTTCAATGTGCACCCTTATTGCCTGCAGGTGATCTAGGGTCTAGATGGTGTCCGCCCACTTAGTAGTGGGGTAGGGTGGACAAGAGGACTTGGGTGTCAGCGATAGGACTCATTGGACCTGAAGTCACTTTGTCGCAGTTGATGAGCAAGCAGACATTGGCCAATGTGTGTACTAAGAACTTCAGATTTAAAAAAAAGAATAAGAATTTTGAGTTTTTTTTAAAAAACGTAAGTTTTTACATTTTGTCTCATATATATACAGCTTGTCAGCATATGTACATCATTGGTAGTAGCTGAGTGCTGCAAGGTTTTTTTCTAGTATATTGACCCAGCATCCCTGCTGGCACCAGTTCACATTGTCTATGAGTGCTGTGCAGTTTGTTTCTCTTTTTTAATGCACTGGCAATCTTTCAGAACTTTATGAACAATATTTTTTCTGATTATATTGGGAGATTTGTTGTGGTTTATTTGGATGATATTCTGATTTTTTTCGCCTAACCTAGATAAACATTATGAACAAGTCCGTTTGGTTCTGCAAAAGCCAAGAAAGAATTGTTTGTTTGCTAAGTTAGAAAAATTTACCTTTTCTGTCCAAGAAGTAGCGTTCCTAAGGTTGTCAGCTTTGGATTTTAGATGGACCCTGGGAAAGTAGAAGCCATAATTGATTGGATTCAACCTAGTGACCTCAAAGCTTTGTTATGTTTTCTGGGGATCGCTAACTATTAAAGATAATTAATTAAAGGTTTTTCTCAGATCGTGAAACCAGTTACCGACTTCACACATAAGGGAGCAGATCTGAAGGTTTGTTCAACAGGGGCAGTTGGTGCCTTTGAAAATTTGAAAAAATGTTTTATGTCTGCTCCTCTTCTTATTTAGCCTGAACTCCAGAAGCCATTTATTGTGGAGGCAGATGCTTCTGAGGTCAGGGTTGGTGCTGTATTGTCTCAAGGTCCTAAAATTAACCAACCTGCGACCGTGTGCCTTTTTTCTAAAAAAAAAACAAAAAAAAAACATTTCACCTACTGAAAGAAATTATGTTGTGGGAAATCAGGAGTTACTTGCTGTCAAGTTAGCTTTTGAAGAATTAAGGCATTTTTTGGAAGGAGCTGTACCTCAAGTCACCATGGTGACTGTCCAAAAAAATTTAGCTTTTATTGAATTAGCTAAACAGTTGATCCCTAGACAGGCTATTTTATTGTTGATTTAATTTTTCGTCACGTTCAGGCCTGGGTCTAAGAATGTGAGGCTGATTCTTTGTCTCATAGCCTGGATTCTGTGTCTCCTCCAGAAGCTCCATCCACCATTCTTCCTCGTGCTATTGGTATCCTTAGAGTTGGAAGATGTTTGCGACGCTCAGTTATTGGCTCCTTCTCCTACTCCAAAAGACAAATTATTTGTATCTGTTTATCTAAGCTTACCTCTTTTGCAGGAATTCCATGATTCTGTGTTAAGTGGACACTCTGGGGGTCACTGCTACTCGAACGGCTGTTGCTAGACTCTTTTGGTGGTCCTCCATGTATAATGATACTAAAGATTTTGTATGTTCTTGTAAATCTTCCACACACGCCAAAGTATGTCATTGTCAGACAGCCAGGGAGTTGGATCTATTGCCAATTCCGGAGATCATGGACTCATTTGTCCATAGATTTCATCACTAATATGCCTTGGTCTGGTGGGAAAACCAGTATTTGGGTAGTAGTCAAACAAGTTCACCTTGTTCCATTATCTGGGTTACCCAATGCCAAAGCTCTCTCCAAATTGTTTATTAATCATGTGGTACTGTTCATGGGATTCCTCTGAATATTGTGTCCTATATAGGGGTGCAAATCATTTCTAAATTTTGAGGGGCTTGTCACCCTAAAGCTTATGGCCAGACTGAAGGACAAATGAATTATGATTAAGGCTACGTTCACACATTTGCGTATTTTGCTGCGCTTTTTTGCGCGCGCTTTTTGCCGCGTTTTTCGGCCGCGCAAAAAAGCGCAGCAAAATACGCAGGGGCTTTCACACACTGCGCTTTCTTCCCCCCCAGAAAGCGCAGTGATGTCACAGAGGGGAGGAAGAATCCTGCTTCCTCCTCCCCTCTGTGACATGTGTGACCGCCCCATAAGATTCCACAGTGTGTTAATACACACTGTGAAATCTACATTAAACAGAGGCAAGTTAATGAAAAATAAAAAACAATCAATACTTCACCTCTCCGACGCCTTCTCCCGCTGTGCGATCTCCGATTCCAAGTGAGCTCTCTTCTGACAGGACCTGTGATGACGTCAGAGGGGGGGGCGTTCCCGGGGCGGTCCCATCGCTGATTGGCTGCTCGCAGTCACATGACCGCGAGTGCCCGGGAACGCCCCCCCTCTGACATCACCACAGGTCTTGTCAGAAGAGATCTGACATAGAACCGGGGATCGCACAGCGGGAGCAGGCGTCGGAAGGTGATGTATTCATTCTTTTTTATTTTTCACACACTTGCTTTTGTTTAATTTAGATTTCACAGTGTGTATTAATACACTGTGGAATCTAATGGGCGGCCACAGCTGTCACAGAGGGGAGGAGGAAGCTGGATTCTTCCTCCCCTCTGGGAGAATACGCAGTAGTAGCTGCGCAAACAATTGACATATCAATTGTTTACGGAGCTGCGTTTTCTCCCGGAAAACGCACTGCGTATTTTTACGCAATGTCTGCACTGCAAAGTGAATTTCCCATTCACTTTGCAGGCAGACAAAAGGCACATTGCGTATTTTGAAAAGCGCGCGTAAAAAAACGCGGCAAAATACGCAATGTGTGAACGCAGCCTTAGACCGTTTAAAATGGTTTTAGCTGTGTTTGGCAGCTTTTTGGCCACTTTTATGGCTGGTTAGTAGAGATGAGCGGTGTTCGATTCGAAATGTTCACCAATCTCAAATTCGACCTGTTTTGGGCAGTGTTCAAGTCATTCGACAAATGCAAACAATTAGCTCGGGGTTATGTTTGATAACGGTTCGTTCACTAAAAGCATAACTGGCTTTTCATAGTAGTACTGTTATTGAATGTTAATATCCAGTTTCAGTGTATAGTGTGCGGGGGAACGGGGTTTAGATCAGTGCTGCTGAAATAATGCCAATATCCATTTTCTTTTCTCCTAACTGCATATACAGTGGGGCGTGCTACCTGTCAGCCAATCACACACACAGCCAAGTGCATTTTTTGCACACAAGCAAGGGCATGTGTCATTGGCTGTATATTGTAAAAATTTTGTCACACTCGTATGGGAAAAAATTTTTCAGATAGACTACATGTGAAGCAAAATTTATTTATTCGTTTCTGTTCTCAATAGTGAAAAGCTGCTTATCCACAGTTTCGGCAGTTTGTGCTTGATCACGCAACAGCTAGTACTATGCATAAAAAATAGAGAAACAGAACATATATTATAAGGTATAATAACACACCATAATCATAATTCTTATGATATATCAAATAAACCAATAGAAGCCCCTACTACAATACAAAACAGTGTTCGCATGTGACCAGTGGAGAGGTATTTCTTCATCCCGATCAGGGAAAAGTTCAAGATTAAGGCCTTCTTCACGTGTGAGTCGTCATACGTAGTGTATTTTATCAAGTGTCCGTGCGGTCTGGATATGTTGGGGAGACACCAGCATGTCGAGACCATAAGTCAGCACAAGTCCACCATTAGGTGTAAAAGGATTAACTACCGATTCCATATCATTTTAATGCATGTGGTCATGGGTCTCACATTGAAATTTCAGGTCATTGACCATGTTCCCCTATCAGGAGAGGAGGGACAGGATTAGAGGTTAAAAGATAAAGAAAATTATTGGATCCATACTTAGACACGCTTGAACCACGGGGTTTGAATAGGAGTACGAAGTATTATCATAGAATATTCACTGTGTAATAGCTTCACCTTTCAGTCACAATCTGATATTGGCCATGTATAAACTCCCTTTGTTCATGCCTCTCGTTCATGGATACATAATTATTATATGCACAAGGTAGTTTCTGCACAGTGCTGTAGTCTGTGAGAGATCTGGTCAGAAGTTATTTGCAATTAATCTTTTATTGCGACATTAACATGCTCATAGGTTATGCATTATTCTTGCATTATTTGTACAATGATGTGATTTATTTTCATTTTTTTACAGTATCCAGAGGTCTAATTAGATAACACCGACCAGTCACAGCATCAGCGCTAAGATTCAGGAACACTCAGCTTCATTATTTGGGTCCGGTCTTCTCCTGGCTCTGTCCAGGGAGACTGGCGTCATTCACTACCTCTCCCCTGCTCGCTATACCTCGTACATTATCGGAAACACTCGGAACGACGCATCACGTTGCGCGCATGCGCACTACGCATCTAGCGTCTGAGACGTCACGGATCACATGTTATTTAAGGGCGGCGTTCAGCCCGGACGCCGCTCCATACCAGCGGTGTACACGCATTTGAAACTCACTCGGTCAGGTAATGCACTCCCTCTCTGGGACCTTTATCTCTTCTGAACACTTCATAGTGGGTTTATATAAGGGAATTTCCCTTCTTTTTTCCTATAGTGGGACCGTACTAATCTGGCACTGGGATATATATCTTAAATTAATTGAAAGCCAAGTAGGTATTATGCTGAGCTGTGTACCTTAGTGTCTTCACATGATTCCCTAGAGATAAGTAAAGCCATATATCTTTCTGTTTATTGGGGCTCTACCTATGAGATTCACGGCATCATTATTGACAAGTGACACCCGCACGATAACAGAGATATTCAGGACTTTACAAGGTAACACAGTGACAGAACCTTTCACATTATCCCATTCTAATGATTAATACTTTTTTTGTATATTATTGATTATTTTCATATACTTCTCCAGTTACCAGATTTAGTGTTGGTACCCGCCCTATATAATCCGCACTGGATTACTCATTAGCGATACCTCAAATTTAAAGGTATATACTCACTATTACCTCTTCACTATGGATAGAGTCGTTTGCTTCACAGAATCATGTATATTACATATGTTATTATGAAAGAGCTATTATATGCTATTGTTTTGTATTGTAGTGGGGCTCTTATTGGTTTATTTGATATATCATAAGAATTATGATTATGGTGTGTTATTATACCTTATTAATATATGTTCTGTTTCTCTATTTTTTATGGCATATGTACTAGCTGTTGCGTGATCAAGGCACAAACTGCCGAAACGTTGTGGATAAGCAGCTTTTCACTATTGAGAACAGAAACGAATAAACTATAATTTTGCTTCACATGTACTCTTTCTGAAAAAAATTTTTTCCCATACGAGTGTGACAGAAATATATTTACACATTATATCTACGTTTTTCTGGGCACCTCATTGGATAGGAACGGTGAGCAGACATACCTCAACTATCATTGGCTGTATATGTCACATGTCCTTGCCCTATAAGACCCAGCCATTTTCCCCATCACCGCCATTACCTCAGTGCTGCAGTTGTGTGTCAGTCAGGCACCGCTACTGCTGCTGTGGGCGCTATAAAGTGTGACTTAGACAGATAGTGAGCGAATATCAAGTTAGATAGATAGGTTTAGGGAGTAGGGACTAGTTGGAATATCAGCCCTTTTGAGGGCTAGGTTAGAGCAGTTCCTATTAGTTTTTGCCAGGCAGGTGTGTGCCAGTGCTGTGCAAGTGTTTTTCACAGCATCTGGCCAATCTAGCTCAGGCAATCTTTTTGGGCAGGTAGTGTAGCACCACCTGTCTTCAGTAGCCAATTTTTTTACTGCAGCTAGCCCAGTCAATCCTTTTGGGCTAGTAGCAGTGTCTGGTGGTCAGCGGTGTAGCTCAGCTGTAAAGTAAGCTATAACACCTGTCTATCCAGTAGCCAATTTTTTACTGCAGCTAGCCTAGTCAATCCTTTTGGGCTAGTAGCACTGTCTAGTAGTCAGTTGTGTAGCCCACTTGTGAACCAAGCTACACCGCCTGTCTATTTCATACTAATTTTTAACTGCATCTAGCCCAGGCAATAGTTTGGGCCTAGTAGCAGTGTCTGTTAGTCAGTGGTGTAGCCCACTTGTGAAACGAGCTACACCGCCTGTCTATTTCATATTAATTTATAACTGCATCTAGCCCAGGTAATAGTTTGGGACTAGTAGCATTGTTTGGCCACTCAGCTCTGCTCGATTTCCATCCGATTTTTTTTTTGTCAACAACTGCAGAGTTGCAAATTTGTTCACATACAAAATGAGTGGCAAAAAGCCTGCTGCTGGTGGAAAGGGGAATAGGCGTAGTGGAAAGGGAAAAACGTTTGTGTACGTGGGGTAGGTGGTAAAGCAACAGTAACATCTGCTGAAGAAAGACCATCTTCCAGCCAATGTAAGATGTCTACTTCTTTCCATGGACAATCTGATATGATTCCTTTCTTACAGACACGAGTCACACGACAATCGCTACCAATTATAGATGAGGCACAAAAAGAGCAGGTGCTTGAATGGATAGCAAGCGCTTCATTAAGTGAGCTCTCCTCCACTTCAACTTCAACATCATAAATACACCAGTCCTCAGAGGTGTCACCCCAATCGTACTTGTTCCTCACAGCTCCCAAGTCTCCAGCCACCCGTCTGAGTATGGGGTAAGACAGATGGTTGAGTATGCAGAGATGTTCATTCATACTATAGCCTGGAAATCAGAGGTCTGCTCCAAAGCTTCTGTGAGTCCAGATGAGGAAATGATCTGCACTGATTCCCAGAAGCTTTGCGAGTCGGATCCAGGCCCAGATGAAGAACGTTCTGAGCAAGCATAATGTAGACCCTCATTCCCAAACTGTAAGTCCTGTTGGTGGAGACAATGAGGAAGATGCCGATGAGACAGAGATACCTGATTGGAATGACAACTTGACTTTTCGGTCAGGGCAGGAAGAGGTTGACTCTGAGGACGACGGGTGTGAAAGCACACAAGTTGATGATGAGGTTGGAGATTCCAATTACTGTCAACCCGCAGTCAGCCAGTCTATGAGAGTCAGCAGAGGAGGTGGAGGAGGATGCTAGTGATGACGAGGTTAGGTTGCGCCTTCCTGGACAGAGACGGAGTACTGGAAGGCAAACAAACACAGGCGGAGTATAAGCTTTAGCAAAAGAGGCCAAACTAGCTATATAGGAAAGACAGGATAGAATACTATTGCGGTCAGTATAAAACACTATAAAAAACCACCAACAGCAGATATTACAAAAATTACCCTGAGTCACTAAGACTCGGCGACAACTATATCTGCAGACTTCTATCAATCAAATTGCCAGCAGAACTGGAAATAGTAGATAATAGTGAATGGTAAAATTACTAGGAAGAAAACTTCCTATCTGAGAGCGGATAAACAAATATACAAACTAGATAGCAACCCACAGCTCAGAATAAAACAAAACATAAGCAGTTCCTTAAGCACACAAAAGTGTGCCACAAAATATCAAAAAACCATTCACATATCTTGAAAGATCTCCACAGAGTAGAAGAAACCAAAGAGATGTGAACTCCTCCAGGAACAAAAGACAACTGGCAAGGATTGATCCACTTCCAACCATTATATGCCCAAGAACCAGATTGCCAATCACCCTCACCTCTGAAGCCCACACAGTCAACTGCATCACCAGCAACAACCACCGGAGGGAGCTCCAATGAATTCACAACACTCTAAGCCTTGCCTAGCCTGGGCCTTTTTTAAGATCGTAAAGGATGACCCAACTCAGGATGACACAGGGGCAGAAAAGTCCTTGCGGATGCATGACTTGTTCATCTCGATGAACGTTAATCTGTCTACATCAGGGGTCACAAACATGCAGCCCGGGGGCCGCATGCGGCCCCCGGCGCTTCAAAGTGCGGCCCGTGGCACCATGGACAACGTAAGGATGCCGGGATCCACTGTGCAGGGGGCCGCGACGGTGCGCTGCATAAAGGGCTGCCGCAATGCAGTGTGCTGGGTACTGCAGCTTTATTATCACTTCCTGCTACAACAAGCTCTGAGCCTTCTTCCCTCAGCTACAAAAATTGAAACTGGCGGGCCAATCAGATTACAGACTCGCAAGTGACGTTGGCCAATCAGTAACCTCAAGTGACGTCATACGCCGACGTCACTTGCGGGTCTGTGATCTGATTGGCCTGCCAGCTTCCATTAATGTAGATGAGGGAAGGAGGCACCGAGCTTGTCATAGCAGCCGCAGGAAGTGATAATAAAGCTGCAGTCCCCAGCACTATGCACCATGGCGGTCCCTTACACAGCGTGCTGTGGCGGCCCCCTGCACAGTGGGTCCTGGCATCGTTAAGGTGTGTGCGAGAGAGTGACTGTGTTTATTAGAGAGTGTGTGTGTGTATATGAGTGTGTGTGTGTGTGTGAGAGTGTATGTATGTGCGTGTGTATGAGAGACTGTGTGTGTGTGTGTGTACGCAAAAAGAAGAGAGACCAGGTTGGGAGATCACTACAAAGTGGCATCAGGATGTGGACATTACTACAAGAGAACCAGGATGAGGACATTACTACAAGAAGAGGACCAGAATGGGGGCATTACTACAAGATGAGGTCCAGGATGGGGACATTACTACAAGAAGAGGGTCAGAATGGAGACATTACTACATGATGAGGACCAGGATGGGGACATTACTACAAGATTAAGATGGGGACATTACTAGAAGAAGGACCACAATGGGGGACATTAATATAGGATGGGGACATTATAGTATGAGGACATTATTACAAAAAGGGGACCAGGATGGGGACATTACTACAAGGGAAGACCAGGATGGGGACATTACTCCAAGAAGGGAACCAGGGTGGGGACATTACTACAAGAAAGCGATCAGGATGGGGGACATTAATATAGGATGGGGACCAGTATGAGGACATTATTACAAGAAGGGGACCAGGATGAGGACATTACACAAGATGAGGACCAGGATGGGGACATTACTACAAGAAGGGAACCACGGTGGGGACATTACTAAAAAGAGATCAGAATTTGAAAATTACTACATTGAGCGAAAAATTCTGGAATTACTAAAACTGTCACGTCCTACAAGCAATGTGGCCCCCCGATATCAATCTTTTTCTATGTGCGGCCCACCAACCCAGCTGAGTTTGAGAACCCTAGTCTACATTTTTACTGGACACAGCCGTGTGCGCTTATCTGTCAGCAAACCACCAGCAGCGCTGAAAACACGTTCAGAGAGAACGCTGGCTGTGGGGCACAACATGATCTCCAAGGTGTGAGTGGCGGAGCTCAGGTCATTTTTCCAGATTGGAAGCCCAAAATGAGCAAGGGTCCAGTTCCTCAGTCATGGCATCGATGTTCACTTGGAGATACTTGTGTACCATCCTCTCTAGGCGTTGACTATGTGTCAGACTTCTTGTCTCCTCTGGCCTTGCAAAGGATGGTCTAAAAAATTGGTGAAACAATTCCACAAAATTGCTGTTACCACCATATAAGGTGTTACTGTTACGGTTTGAGTGATGACTCAACAGTCCCACAGTTGGCAAGTTAGAAGTGTGAGATTCACTATTTGCATCACTGGTGTTTTGTGGAAAAGCAGATCTAAGATTCTGTAACACCTTCTGCTGATACTCCTGCATGCGTGAATCCCTTTCTATGGCAGTAATTATTTCGCCAAATTTTGTCTTGTACTGGGGATCTAAGAGTGTGGCAACCCAGTAGTCGGCATTACTTCAAATTCTGACAAGCCGAGGGTCATGTTGCAGGTAGTGCAGCAAGAAAGCACTCGTGTGTCTTGCGCATCCAGGAGGTCCAAGTTCTTATTGTGTTGGTGGCAGCGAGGTAAGAATCTTGCTTCCTTCCTCTGTCCTCTCCCCCCAACCTTGCACAACAGAAATGTCATCAAGGTCTCCCTCATCTGATGAGTCTTCTATGCCCATTGCCAGTTCGTCCTCCATTTGTTCCTAGGCTCCTGCACCTTCCTCAACAGTTTGGCTGCTACCATGCGCCCTCGTTAATCCCTCTCCCTAACCCTCCCATGCCTGCCGCCTTGGTGCTGCCAACCGTCTGGACCTTGGAGATTTTGTTATCCCTTCCACATACGACTCCTCCTGTACTTCTTCCTCCTCCTCTTGTCCCACCACCTGACTCCAAATATTGTTTAAAGTGTGCTCCAGCATGTAAATGACCGAAATAGTCATGCTGATAATGGCATCGTCAGCACAAAACATCTTCGTTGCTATTTCAAAATTGTGCAGAAGGGTGCATAGGTCCTTGATCTGAGACTACTCTAGCAGCGTGATTTGCCCCACCTCTGGATCTCGTTGGCCCAGGTTATACGTCGTAACGTATTGCACCAGGGCTCGTCGGTGCTGCCACAGTTGCTGCAACATGTGCAGAGTTGAATTCCATCGTGTCGGCACATCGTATTTCAGCCGGTGAACTGGCAGGCCAAACGACTTCTGTAGAGATGCAAGTCATTGAGCTGCGGGATGCGAATAGCGGAAGTGAGCACACAGCAATCGTGCCCTCTGCAGAAGCCCATCTAGGCCAGGATAGTGGGCTAAAAATTGGAACAACCAGGTTCAAGACGTGAGCCATACAAGGCACGTGTGTCACATTGCCTCGGCAGAGGGCTGCACCCAGCATTGCAGCATTGTCGCACACGGCCTTCCCTGCCTGCAGGTTCAGTGGAGACAACCATTGATGAAAGTCGGTCTCCAGAGTTGACCACAACTCCTCAGATGTGTGACTCACATTTCCCAGACATTTCAATGTAAACACTGCCTGATGCTGTGTCGCCCTGCTGCCAGCATAGTAAGAGGTGTGCAGGATTCCTTCTAAGCAGTTAGAACGCGGGTGGCATTACCAGACAGACTTTGGGTGCAGGTGGAGGACCGAGACAAGGTTGAGGAGGCAGAAGCAGTGGAGGAACTTCTACATACAGAGGATTGACGCACAACTTGTGGGGATGGCATGACTTGGACACCAGCCCCTTCTCCTGCTGTTACCATAGTTACCCAGTGCCCAGTCAGCGACATGTAACGCCCCTGTCCATGCTTACTGGTCCAAGTGTCTGTGGTAAAATGCACCCTGTAACACACAGAGTTTCTCAAGGCAGCAGTGATGTTGTGTCCAACATGCTGGTGTAGCACAGGCAAAGCTTTCTTTGAGAAGTAGTGGCGAGTAGGCATCTGGTACTGGGGCACTGCGCAACGGACATAAGGTCTCGAAAATCCTCTGTGTTCACCAGGCAGAAAGGCAGCATTTTTGTAGCCAACAGCTTGCAGATGGTGAAATTCAACCTAAGCTAACTTCCTCATGGCTAGGAGGAAATGGTCTTTTAATTGTCCACATCGGAGGGACCGAGGGCTGGCTGCTGTGCTAAGACACGGTTGAGTAGGGTGTCCCTGGAAACTGCTGGTCTGTGAGGAAGGTGCAGGTGGAGATATTATGTTGCATTCATCCAAAGGTGGTGCTCTCGATGTCTAACAGCGCTCAATACCAGCAGGTGTTTCCACTTCCAAAAGAACTGATGACCTGCCAATCACACTGGCTGTTGCGGGTAAAGAGGTGGAAGGTCTGTGTCCAAAAGCATGTATGACTGCTGTCACCACAGTCACAGAGGATGAAGACGCCGTGGATGCACTTGATGGGGCAGACGGTGGTTGGCCCGGCCCACTAGGCCGCATTGTAGCACAGTGAGCTTCCCACTGCGACTTTGCTTCATATCCATGTGACTGTTCATGCATGAAATGCTCAAACTATTGATTTTTTGGCCTATACTTAGATTTTGGTGACAAATCTTACAGATAACATGGGGAGACTAAAGGCTTGTGGATTTTTGAATGTGCTGCATGAAGGTCACCTCACCAACCATTTTAAGCTTGCAACTGTGGGGCAATTGATGCTACTTAACTGGTGTCTGTGCCCAAATTTTTGGAAAAAAGGGAGACTTGTTGGAGTCCCCTTGCTGTGTTTTACATGATTTTAGAAGGGCATGACATGCCTATATCCGTGTCTCCTCCTCCTTTTACTCGTCCAGCTCTTTTCTTTTCACATTTTTATATGTACTTGTCACTTTTCCATGTGTTTGTTGTGTCTTCTGAGTAGTATGCCACCTTTTGGACACCTTAGAAGGTGTTTTCTATGTGTTTGTATGTGTTTGTGTTTGCCTGCCATTGTTTTCAATGGTGTTCGACAGTGTTTGACGAGCATTCGACTAGTACACCTCCAATTCAACTAATCGAATTCGAAAACTAGGTGGGGTGAATCATCTCTACTGGTTAGGCTGTTTTCACACTGCAGTTTTTTCCCTGATCAGGTTCAATCAGGTTTGTGTGCCAAAACCAGGAGAGGAACTTGCAGAGAAAAAGTATAATTGAATGATTGACACCTGTTCTGAGTTTTGGAGACACTCCTGGTTTTGGCACGCAAACCTGATGGCACCTGATCTGGGAAAAAACTGCAGTGTGAAACCAGCCTTACATACTTTTATGTTATTCAAAATCAGGCAAGTTTTGTGGCCCATTCACTTTAATGGTGTTAAGTAGAATCCTATTGCCTCAGGTTGCTACCAGACACCATTAAAGTGAATAGGCAAAAAACTGGATCCTGAAAGGAAAAGGTTTTTGCTGAAAAACTTGATCTTGCTTGATTTGAAAAAGCCTGAAGTGTGAAACCAGCTTAGGCCCCTTTCGCATCAGCGTTTTTGGCTGATTGCAGCAGATCCGGCAGATTTACCGCATCTGCCGCCTAACGGCCACACTTGCAACAAGCCCCATGCCTTGTCTATAGGTACCATCAGACGCCGCAATCTTGCCTGGAGATCTGAAAGGTGATGTGTCGCCCTATTGGAACCGCTGTGAAATTGCCTCACAGTTGCGGCGTGTGATTGATCGATTTCGCAGCGATAAATCGCCCATCAGCCGTCACCTGATTCCTGACCAGTGCTCAGAAATCAGGCGCAATCGGCAAGGCGATATTTTCGTGTTTTGGCGTGTGACAGGGTGATAGTGATGGAAAGAGCGCTTTCTGTGATTTCCCGTAGGCGTGCCTCAGCGTGCTGTAGTCCGCGCTCCATCTGAGATGATTGCTGTGGGCTACTTTGTTCCCATTGGCTGTCAGTTGACACGGCGCCATATTTGAAGAGCTGTCTGTTCAGCACCACGCACATCTTAAGCTACACAACCATCCACAAACTCGGTGCAATTACGCGCGCCATAGAATAATAAAAGCTATGTTGTCCGCGTGTAGTAAGTTGCGCTGTGTGGAGTATAGTGCCACACATGACAGCTGAGATGTTGGCCTACACATCATAGATGAGTGCCATGGGCCACGCACTACAATCACCCTACATGTGTGAATTTGGTGATGCAGATGCTCTGTGATTGGATGGTTACGAAAGTGTGTTGCAGGAGCCACAATTGAAGACACGAGCGTGTATTTGTGACAAACTCCGATAGACAATGGCGTCATGTATTAGCCAGCCTTCCAGAGCAGGCTGACCAATCATAATGCTGTTGTGTTGTGCAATGAGCGTGTACGGGGTGCGGGGTAAACCACTGTGGCACGCCTATCTCCTCGCTGAACATGTACACCCACATTGCCTTTGAGAATACGGCGTGTGAAGCGGCAATGGAATGAGGCAAGATTGGTTCCGCTGTAGGTGAGGCGATTTCCGGAGCAACGCATCGCCTTAGGTTCAGGGCAAAATTGCAGCGTGTGACGCCGCCATCGGCGATCTGAGGCGGGCACGAAAAACGTAAGCGTGCATGTCATATCGCCTCAGATCTCCAGGCGAGATTGCGGCATGTGACGGTACCATATGGGACTTGCGGCAAGTGCGGTATTGCCACATCCAGCACTTGTGGCTGTTTTTTTTGCCGTGCAAAATAACCACAGCTGACCGCGTTTTTTTCCGCTGCCACAAGTGCCGGTTCACGGCAATACAGATAATGCATGGGGCTTGCTGCAAACAGGCGGCAAGTGCAGCCGTTAGGCAGTAGATGCAATAAATCTGCTGCAATCAGCAAAAAACGCCGATGTGAAAAGGGCCTTAAGGTGTTTTCTAGGCCCTTGATTTTGCCTCCCATTGATTTAATTGGGGTTCGGATGTTCAGCAAGCTTGTTGAACAAACATTGCCTGTTTGACAAATCAGACCGAATTCAAACTTATAAAGGTTCGCTCATCTCTACTTGTGAGTATTACGCAGATGCAGCTTGCACTGACATTTATCCTGCTACTCTTCGGTGACAATTTTTTAGCAACACTACACACCATATGATATTATTAGCACCTGATTGGCAAGGACAGTTGGGATTGTAAACAGCTGCAAGAACTCTTCCCAATCACATTGGAGCAAACCTCTAGCAGAAATGCACACAAAGTCTGATTCTGAAAGTCAAATGAGCCCTGTACAACACTGCACTATTGTTACCTACTGTATGGCATTAGGATGATATTGTTTGCATCAAGCATACAAATACATTGCTATAATGCAAATAAGATGGGGTCTAATTATCTTTACCATGAGAGTAAATCACCTAAATTGTATCTTATATAGTAGAACGCTGTTATAAGTTTAGTTAAACCACATTTTAGTAGAAATCTTTTAAAAATCCCCGTCTATCTAAAAATGTGCCTTTTTTATTATTATTATTATGCAACACACTCTCTCTAATCTAAAATGTATAACATACTAATAACAATACTAAAAGCTGCCACATGATATTTGCATGAAGTTGTTGCTGTTGTCAATTGTCAAACTTGTTTTCTACAAACATAATGAGGTTGTACAATGATCCCAGAAAGCCACACATTTTCAATGACAATTGGGTGACTAGAAATAGCTCAAGCAGACCTGCTGGTGTCTTAATGTTATTCTTTAGACTATTTTCCCACAATGAATATTCGGTGAGTTTTTGATGTTGCAGATTTTTTGCACCTATCATGTAAATTCAGTTACTCAACAGGGTTTTTTCATTGCATTGTTTTAAGCTTCAGCTTTTGTTTCTGATGTGTCTTGTTTTAAATAAATCTGCTTTGTTTTTAATACGTTATGGTATCTAACTTTGACAAAACGTTTTTAATATAGTCATGTGGGGATTACATGCAGTGGCGTAACTAGAATAAAATGGGCACTCCCACACTTTATGTTGGTCAGATATATGGGCTCTTGTAGCATTCTACATCTTATAAAGGCATACAGTCATATGAAAAAGTTTGGGCACTCCTCTTAATCTCTTTTTTTTTTTGTTTGCAACAGCTATTCAAGTGTGATATATGTAATAACTGACGGACACAGTAATATTTCAGGATTGAAATGAGGTTTATTGTACTAACCGAAAATGTGAATTATGCATTATTTCAAAAATTGACAGGTGCAAAAGTATGGGCACCTCAACAGATAAGTGACATTAATATTTAGTAGATCCACCTTTTGCAAAAATAACAGCCTCTAGTCGCTTCCTGTAGTTGTTAATGAGTTCCTGGATCCTGGATGAAGGTATTTTTGACCATTCCTCTTTACAAAACAATTCCAGTTCAGTTAAGTTTGATGGTCGCCGAGCATGGACAGCTCGCTTCAAAACATCCCACAGATGTTCAATGATATTCAGGTCTGGGGACTGGGATGGCCATTCCAGATCATTGTAATTGTTTCTCTGCATGAATGCCTGAGTAGATTTGGAGCGGTGTTTTGGATCATTGTCTTACTGAAAGATCCATCTCCGGCGTAACTTAAAGGGAACCTGTCACCTAATCTATGGCCCCTAAACTATCACTACCTGCCCCTACAGACCCTAACTAGCTCCCTAACCATCCCTGCCTGACCTAATATGGCTTTATATAAGGTGAAATAAACACTTTATAAACTTACATGATCTGTGGCAGTGGGGCGTTCCTGACAGTAGGGCGGGGTCCCCAGAGCCGCGCTCCCCCCGCCTCGCACCCTTCCTAACGCCCTAATGGGCGGCATTGTGGATTTGAAGAGCGGGGAGCCCAGAGGAATCATCCCGCCCCGCTCTTCATGACGCGACGGCCGGGGACGCGTCATTTCCGGTCCGCGCATGCGCAGTGCGCTGGGTGAAGCCGAAGCCGAGTCCCGGCGTCGCTAGGCAACGATCGGGAGCGTCTTCGGAAGGTGAGTATCGGCGCCCCCCCCCCTCCCAAACCAGCACATATATATGTGTGTGTAATCACATGTGCATATGGATTACACACACACACATATATACATTCACTTTGATTAGGCACATTTCATATGTGCATCTATATATATAATATATATATATATATATATATATGCAATATATATAGTTAGATGTGCGTTGCTGAGTGTATACATACGTGTGTGTGTGTGTGTGTGTGTGTGTATACATAGTGTGGTGTGTGTGTGTATACATACGTGTGGTGTGTGCATGTGTATACATACGTGTGTGTGTGATGTGTATACTTACGTGTGTGTGTGTGCATGTGTGTATACTTACGTGTGTATGTGTGTGTATACTTATGTGTGTTGTGTGTGATGTGTGTGTATACTTATGTGTGTGTGTGCATGTGTGTGTATACTTACGTGTGTGTGTGTGTGTGCATGTGTGTGTATACATACTTGTGTGTGTGTGTGCATGTGTGTGTATACATACTTGTGTGGGTGTGTGTGCGTGCATG